>OY744517.1:132727834-132825334 GCA_963556195.1 Sepiola atlantica
CCGGGCAAAGTTTCATTCGTAGAAAACACGAATAAGATTTGCTACGGATTCGAACAAAATATACATTATATATATATATATATATATATATATATATATATATATATATATATAGAGAGAGAGAGAGAGAGAGAGAGAGAGAGAGAGAGAGAGAGACAGAGAGAGAGAGAGAGTATATTGACTTCGAATCCAAACTATATATTTATATTCATATATTAATATATACATATATATATATATATATATATATATATATATATATAAATATACATATATATTTATATCGATATGGGTTTGTATATACATATAGCTATCAACACACATACTGTTTCGCTGTATCACAGTTCGTAATTGCGGCCAGACTAACACTCATCCTTAGACAGATATCGAACTTTCATAGTCGGCCGCTCTAATCACTGAACCACGGGACAGGTAAATGCATATATATATATATATATATATATATATATATATATATATATATATATATACATACATATATATATATATATATATATATATATATATATATATATATGTACTTTTGAAGTCACACAAAATGAGTCGAAAGCCCAATTGTATTTTTCTTACATATTTAATGTAATATGCACACACAAACATACACACACACACACACACACACACACACATATATATATATATATATATATATATATATATATATATATATATATATATGTATAGAATAATTTGTTATTCATAGAAACATGGTAACATATGTGCATACATATTTCAGTTGTTAGCTCTTTCGAGAGTCAACTTCATCAGAACTTTAGAGTAAATGAAATGAGTTCATTTCATTTTGTCTAATGTTCTGAGAAAATTGACTCTCGAAACAGCGAACAATTGAGACATGTATGCACATATGTAACCAAATTGTTTGTATAAATAAAAATGTATACTAAAAACAGCTCTACTTTTAATTGGGAACTTTTTGTAAATGCTGGAGTTTCATCATTGAATTAACATATATTAAAGCAAGTATAATACATGTGGTATATATATATATATATATATGTATATATATTCGCAACGACAAGGTTACACGAGTGTAAACATATTAGCATTAAACTTCTTCATACATAGCAGTAGGTGATGGCTCAGTTCTAACAACATTAAAGCACTATAATACGGCAAAATAGGTATATGAGTATTAACTAAAAACCTTATTCCACATATTACTGGGTTAAGCACTTTGATAATGGAGATAACTTACCCATAACACACGCAGGTATTGCGAATATGTCTATAAGCAAATATACTTCTCCATTACAAGAGCGGGTGACTGATCGTATCGCTCAGTCTGCACGGCGCTTGACTGCGGAAAATTCATCAGAGTTTCAATTGGAAGCATCTGCCTGTTACTAGCCATATTCATATCATTTTCGTTTCGCGAAAAGTATTTTATGCACACATCTACTTGCGAATTAAATCTATATATTTATAAAACTATCAGACAATATCGATTTTTATTTTATTTTATTTTTGATTTCAATAAATATTCGATTAATAGTAAATAACAAAAAAACTAATATGTATTCATCAATGTAAAGTTTAAGCGATAAAATCACAAGCATATACACTAAAGCATCTATGATAGGTTTATTAATACATAGATGACTCTAAAAAACGATTGAGTGAAATAGGATTTATTCACACCAGATGTCGCTTCAGTAATATGTGTAGCTTCTTCAGATATTTATTTATATGCCAATATAGCTATATATCAACCTATCTATCTCTATCGTTCTCTCTCAGCTCCTCTTCTCTCGCTCTCTTCTCTCTCTTTCCCCCCCCCCCCTCTCTCTCTCTCTCTCTCTCTATATATATATATATATATATATATATATATATATATATATAAGTATACATTTTTATTTATACAAACATTATTGGTTACACATGTGCATACATGTTTCGATTGCACTCTTCGTAGAGAGTCAACCTCGTCAGACCAAGGATTAAGAGGAATGAGATGGGTTTGAAGATTTTTTCAGAATAAATCCTTGTTAGGGATTGGTTATTCTTTATTTCTTATGAATTGGTATCGGATTACCTATTTTACTTGTTGACCATTCTTAAGCCTTTTTTACGACCTAACCATCCCTGTTTTTTATTGCCCTCTTAGCCCTGGCTACCTTTCAGCCCTGTAGTAATTCCCAAATCCTACAAACACATTTATCTTATCTATCTGTAAAATACACACATATAAACAGATTTAATATGTACATAAGTACATATAAATAAACAGACATCAATATACACACACATCTAAACATGAACACACACACAAATCCACTTTCAAGCAAAAAATATATTTAAAAACACGAAATTGCCTATGAATATACTTTCAGTATATAAAACAGTTTCAATATATAAATTAATTTTAATACAAGAAAAAATTCCGCCTGTACACGTAAATACCTAAGCACCACACCTATATACATACACGAACACACATATACGTATACACATACATACAAGTACATGTACATACATACATGTATACATCCACAACGCGAATATTGATATACATACACACATACACACATACACACATATATATATACATATATATATATATATATATATATATATATACAATACCCATGTATACACACGCCTAGACCCCACACACCCATATACATACATATACACACATATATATATATATATATATATATATATATATACATACATACATACATACATACATACACACATTTACATAAGCATACATGCATACACATACAAAGCGTATACAAATTAAAACATCAGCATATAAAAGCACATACATAGAATATATCACACCGACTATCCAAATATAAAGACTAAACACAAATATATACGCGTATATCCATAGCGTGATACACATAACCTACATTCACAATGTATAGATACATATACACATACATACATACATGCATACATACATACATACACACATATAAACGTATATACAGCAGACATATATGCAAATGAATAAATATGCCTATTATCTACCTATACGTACACAATGAATGAATATAGAATGCAAATAAAATATGAATATAAAAATAAAATTAAAATTCTTCATCAGTTTAAACATACTTGGACAAATAAGATATCAGTAAGGTATCAATACCCATACATACACATATATTTCGATCAGATCACGCATGTATACATACATACACATACATATATACATACCTACATAAATCATACAATTATATACCTATCCACCCTCACAGATACGCGTACACCTTCCTACCCATATAGCATAAACATACTTAAAATTACATAAAATCAGTATATATGTCTACAGATACCTTGCACACAATACATGTACTATATATATATATATATATATATATATATATATATATATATATATATATATATATATATACATCATCGATAAAGTAGAACAATGCTGAGTAAGACGTCTACAAGATACATCGTATATGATCGGCGATAAGTGCACATTTAGTAGATCTATTATAGAAATAAATGCACTATGGAAACATATAACTATTAATAATAGAGTTGCAAAGATATGCTTTCACCGAGCACATATTTTTGTTAGGCTACCGTGCCACTCCATTGTTTCTCTTGTTATCTGCGAGGTGTTCATATTTACCACTCTATAATTATATAATTATGAAAAATATCCATACAGTACATAGTTCAATCTAAATAAATTGTTTTTGACTGCTATAATAATTCTCAACGCGATTGATAATATTTAGCTATTTAATTTTTATTTTATTATTGCTCATGTTTGAATTCATGGCTTGTAAACCTAACGTAAGTGAAAAATATATGACGCTACGCTAAATCTATAATTATTTTGTTATGGAAATGTTTCAGGATCTATCTATAAGAAAGTGAAATAACTCAGTTCGTAGAACGTCATACTGAAGATAACAAGGTTTCAGTTTCGATTTCCGGCCATGGCGTCCGGGTTATTCAATGGGAATTTATTATTCAGTATTAATGCAATATTTTTCATTTCTAAAATAAGTTATGATATTCGTTTAGAAAGTCTGACTGACGGAGAGACGCACACATATCTACAGAGAAAGTGCCCACTCTATTATAAGTTTTTAAAAGTATAATATATATATATATATATATATATATATATATATATATATATATATATATGACGCCTATCAACTAGATTTTGGAAGGTTCGCTTCGCTCCCAAGCAAATGAGGGGTGCTAGTGTAGCCGCACTGAAGAGTGTGATACAGCGACACAGTCAGTCTGTGGATGACTATTTACGCCCGCTTCTCGGGTCGCACACCGTTGTTAGGTGATTCTCATGCGGAGCGTAATGGAAATCTCTATGTAAATAAACAAGTTGAGCACGCTAAATAGTGGTCATTGATTAAAAAAAACAACATTGCAGATATCATTTACGAACGTCCTGAATTACCTACTAGATGGAGCTGACAACTATTAACGACATCGTTGAATGTTCGATACCTGGCTAGAGAGAGGTACTTGTTAAGTTGCACTGAAGAACGGTGGTACAGTGAAACAGTATGTCTGTGAATGACTATATATATATATATATATATATATATATATATATATATATATATAGTAATACAACACATCTAATGCATGATAAGGTGTAGGGTCCCATGATAGTATCATTTCCACTCACCTAATTTTGCATAAATTTCCAACCTCTAATCACCACATGTGTCACATTTTATCTTCTTTTTTCTTTAGCTTTATCACGTGCTTAAGTTATTTACATTAAGTTAATTAAGATTTACATTTCACCAAAAGATCATATGATTCTAATAAAAACTATCTCACATAAAAACGCGCCCCCAGACACTATATATACAATATTTTCTGACTTGTCTACTTTATTTCACACAGACTCTCTCTCACACACACATACATATATATATATATATATATATATATATAAGAGAGAGAGATAGAGATAGAGATAGAGATATAGATAGATAGATAGATAGATAGATAGATAGATAGATAGATAGATAGATAGATATTGATATTGATATTGATATGTTGAATTTTATATATATCCAGAAAATGCAGGAACCAAATGAACATTACATTTATTAAAAATACATAATTTTTTATGATATACAGAATATTTCATATGTACGAAATATCAATTTTTTTCAGGAGCTATTCATCAGTGCTTAATAAAAGTTCACCCATTAGGATGGTAACAAACTAGAGTGCATTCATTTGTTATTTATTTTTGGATATATTATTGTTGCATATTATATTCTTTCTGCTTTTTACATATTCTTTAAATTTCTGCTCATATTGTTCAAGGGAAAATATATGTTAACGTTTTACATCTTCAAGTTCGAATGTTCTTGCCAGCTTTCATCCGGCGTAATTATACTTTATTTTTAAACACCGATAAAAACACCCTTCAAAATGTACACAAACAAATGATAAACATTGTCACTAAAAGTCGTTGCATATGCCGATAACTTTTTTAATTATTCCAGTTTAAGTTTATTCATGTTTACTTCTTTTTACATGTTTTGCATCGAAGTACTTCTTGGCGTTTTCGCTACTCCGTGTTCGTATTGGTCACGTACCTATCAAACTTCAAGTTTTAATTGCAAATAAACATTCCATATCCATGCGATCTATTCACTGATTAATATTCAATGTATTATCCTAAGCTTACTCTGATTCAACTAAAATATATCAACAATAAAATTATGTAAATTAATATTAATTTAATTGCTGTATTAATATTTACAATAAGTAGAAGTTGAAATTTTAAATAGAGAGGGGTTAAAATGAAGAACCGAAAACTAGAATAATAAGGAAAGATCTCCACCATATACAACGACGCTTTGCTGACATATGTATCATCTGTGTGTGTAAATCTTCTAGTGTGTTTTATCGATGTTAAACGATAAAGTATGATTATTCCGGATGACAGTGAAACGCACATGGTACAAACGTTCATATGTAAAATGTTAACATATATTTTCCCTTGAACAATATGAACAGAAATTTAAAAAAATATATGAACAATCGAAAAACATAAAACATATAAAAACAAAAAATAGAAATAAATGAATAGTGAATGCACTTCAGTCTTTTTCCGGCCCAGTGGGTAGACATTTATAGGCACTGATAATATTCTCTTGAAGAAAATGTATATTTTGTACATTGTACCATGTACGTGTTTCAGGTAGGCTGAAACAATTGTACGCAAACAATCTATTTGTGATGTCATTTTTTATTATATGTGATTAAATTGTAAAACATTAGTTCTTGGCTTTTTGGCTCAAAAAGATCAAAGTGTAGTATCTGTTCCGATGGATACTGCACCCCATACTGGTATTGTCTTGTCCTTCGGGGCTTGACTTACGCCGGTCAATGGGTCTGTCCTGTGCAGTTCTAGGAGGTCCACCCTCCCAGGCTTTGCCTCCCCTATTTGGGGAGGAGTAAGTTTATTGTTTACTGTCTGAGGCGCCCCTAACGGAGAATGCCGACGGGGCTTCCCAAGCAATTTTTAAATGGCCAGAATGCTCACCTCTCGGGCGCTGGCTTTTCAAACCCCACTTTCCCGACCCGACCTTGTGTCACATCTTACTTGTGGGAGTAGGATAAAAACTGGTCTTGTGCCTTACTCCTGGAGAGGAGTAAATCAATACACTATTGAGCTATTAGAAAAACCTGTGTTATAAAAAATATATTTTCGAAAATAAAAAAATATGACATATTACTTCATATCAGTTCAAATAATTTAACACGAACAACAATATAAGTGTTCGCTCGTTTCTGAGACCTAACATATTCACTGATGTCAAATTATCTTTTCTTTAGAGAGAGAGAGAGAGAGAGAGAGAGAGAGAGAGAGAGAGAGAGAGAAGGGGGTTGTGTAGCATCAGTGCAGTTCCAACGAGAGAAAAAAGTATATTTAAAGAATTGTGGTTACCAACGCCAGTAAAAAAACTTTTTCAATAATTATTTATTATCATATCATTTTTACAGTTTAAGTTTTTTTAAATATAAATTCATAACGCGTTTCGAGCATTTATCGTTTATCCATTATACTCTCTTCAGATGTAAATTCCATTTGATAAAAGTGTTTCATTTGAGAAAACATTTCATTTTTCTTTCATTTAAAAGTGTCTGTTCCATTTGACAGAAAAAAAATGTTTGTTCCGTTTGACAGAAAAAAATGTGTTATCTTGTTGAGATAAAAATATATTCTGTTTGGCCAGTGTTTGGTCACTTGAGTACATTTGTGTATTAGGTTTTATTGCTTTAGTTTCTGTCGGTCGAATTTGTATAGTATTTTTCTGCTCTACCGGTAGTCTGGCTTGTGACGGTGGCCTCATATACGAGTGAATCGATTTTGCAATTCCCCTCTAGGGGGTAATTGTTTTTGTCCTGGCATGAGCAGCCTGCATTTGCAATTGCTTTGGGTTCCGCAGAGATGATTGTTCTTATTGATGGGGCAGTTGAGTAGCTAACACCGAGCCACCTTCAGATACAAAAACAAGGCGAATACGGCACTCGCGACCCGAATATGGCAACTTAAAGAAGAAAATACACCTTTCCCCATCAAATGGAAAGTAATTGAGAGAAACCCATCCTTCTCTCCAGCCATAAATAGATGTCCTCTGTGTGACGCTGAAAAATACCATATTTCAAGGCCCATCATTGACCCGAATACAGCCTGTTTGAATATTCGCGATGAAATCTTTAATGAATGCTTCCACAGGAGACAAGCACTACTCATAAACTGGTCTTACCGATACACATAAAAGCCTAGCTACTCCTTCCTCTGCTAAATACATAACCCCATTATTGCACTATTGAATACCGACTTCCATTCCAGAAATTTTCCCCTTATTAATATAAATAAAATTAAAAAATACGAACAAACACTAATTTTCAAGAGCAAACACCTCCATATCACAACATTATTATTTCTCTCATAAGTCCCCAAACGGTTTCAAACCATTTAAAATCTATTTAGAGTTACTTCCCTTAGACCGTCCGGATGATACCTTTATCTAAATGCCATCGGGTTTGATTTAAAGTCCTTTATTTAATCCAGGAATTAAACACAATATTAAGTAATGTTGTTCCTTTTAAACACCTTTAATCCTTAACCCTCTCTCTTCCCCTAATTCCTTTAGAACACACATCATCATACACAAAAACAGTAACGGCGAAATATACGAATCTTATGATATTGACTCACGGGAATTATATAGAAATATTTTTATTTATTTTTTATTGTTTATTATTTATTTTTTATTTTTTATTTTATTTTATTTTATTATTATTTTTATTTTCATATCTTTTTATATCTTTTTAAACCTCCTCCGGTTCAAATCTCAACTGTTACTTTTCACACACACCCACCTTTTTTTCAAACCTTCCTTACACTAAATTTAAATTTAAATTTAAACAAACATACACAACGCTCTAAGTAAATAACGCGTCCAAACGAGAGGGACACGTGACTTCACATTTCCAAAACAGATGACAGCAGAAGCTGAAGAGAGCCGGTTGGCTAAGACTTTCCGTGTTTGAAACCGACGATACGAATGTTGTACTAATTTTTCTGTACCAAAATAAATAGATATTACGTTCTTAATTTTAAATTTTAATTATTAATTAATCGAGCACTCTGCTGGGATTTTTCCTGCTATATTACAAAGAAGTTATATATATATATATATATATATATATATATATATATATATATATATATATATATATATATAGTGTGTAGATTTCAATTTTGTGTAGAGAATCTGAATAACAGAGCTCAATGTAATTTAAACAGAGCAAAACAGAACTATAAAAAGAAAAACTAGATAGTTTTTCTTTTTATAATTATATATATATATATATATATATATATATATATATATATATATATATATATTATAAGCAGAATTTATTTCCCAGAAACCACACGTCTTTGGAATACAATACAACAGATCTGCTTTTCAGATGACTATAACCTTTTCTTTTCAAGTTCATATTAGCAAATTATTTATGTCACCCTTACTCAACGACATTGGCATCTGCTATTGGCGAGCATCTGGTTGAAAATCCTTTTTCTGCCTACAACAATAAAATAAGGTGATTTTAGTTATTGTACGGTCAAAATATCAGTCAAGAATACTTTCTCGACAATTAGTCTAACAAAGACTGTCTATTTCGGTTGCCTTAATCTGTTTGATTGAGGTATTATGTTTTTGGTATTCCTAGGAGATTCACAATCACAGGCGTGTCTACCCTCTTTCGGAAAGGTCGTTGTTTATTGCCAATTGTCTGAAGCGCACCTTTCGAGGAATGCCGAGATGGCTGCCTACGTAATTTTTAGAAGATAGTCTGGCTCTTGTGCTGGGGCGCTGACTGTTCCTGCCACCTCCCGGTTTCGTGCCACACATTCCTACCGTGGCAAGGGAGTTGATAAAGCTGATTAAAAAATGATATTGTCGACGACGTTCGTCTAATGATTGTTCCGTTATAATACCACTCGATAATACTTTTTCGCCATTTAGTTCCACGGAGACCGGTCATTTATCTGTCGGGTTGTGGTATCTGTCTTGCGTAGTACTAGGAGGTCCACAATAATAGGCCTTAATTTTCACTCTTTAGAAAGGGGTTGGTTTATTGATAATTGCCTGAGGCACCTCTTCTGGAAAATGCTGACAGGCTTGCCCATGATATTTGTAGAGACCAGCCTTGCTCTTCTGCTGGATCGCTTGCATTGTCTATAGCCTTCTGGCATTGTGCCACATAATACTAAGCGGGAAGTATGTAAATCTTGTGCGGATTCTAAAATTATGGTAAGAACGTGAACTCATAAACCCTTAAAACTATTTACAAAGCTACACAAATTCTATGTATGCATTTTTGATTGAACACCGTCTGACTATTTGTAGACGAATACACACCAATGCATCTGCCATGTAATTTCACACACGACGCTTTGATTGGTCCTGTTGCAACCGCGGTCGTGTTAACTCTTCTTTTAATGTATTAATTTTCATATAGTCTAAAACTAGTAAATATTTGCTAGAGAAGTTTAATAAATAAAACGGGGGTACCATATAGAAAGTAGTTAATGAAGCCAAACAAAAATGGTACTATATTTCGGAATCCATGTAAATAGATAATATTTTTTATCCGCACAGCACCCTTGACATTGTAATTGATAAATTTCTTCGGGGTTATAGCCTGAAGTCTCCACGGGATGAGACACTTCCTCGAGATGTATCTATCCCTAGTTCATAAAGACGGATGGTCGGACATTGAAATTGGACAGTGATCGATCTGGAATGGTTTTGCCACTAATCTGGAAGCGGGAAATTGAAAATGTGTCGGTAGGGAATAAATTTCGCTGGGGAAAATACTGAATAATGGCGAAGGCAATTAGGTTTGCGTGAAGGCGACCGGGTTGTGCTAATCTAGCCGTAGATTATAATTATAAGGGCTGGATTATAATAATAGTCGATTTTAATAAGATGTGTTGAGCGAAGAGTATGATAAGACACTATAGTGCAGCTAACATAATCACTGTATTGTATGTACTTCTCAGCACTCTTCATTGATTCATGCCTAAAATTGCCGTAATATGCGGTGATTCGATAACTATAAAACAAGTACGATATTGTTGGGTTTGATTGTAATAAGACCACTGACAAAGATGACAGTAAAACAAAATGTATTAATAGGAACAATGTATTTGCTCGTAAAACTGAACCCAAATTGTAATTACATTTGTAATTACATTTACTTCGGTAATTCATGGGCGAGTCTATTTTTCTTGGAGAGATACATTAAGTCAAATACATCTGAAAGCAGACTATGCTTGCTCATATTATGAAAACATAATGAAAACTTATAATTATTAGAGGTTATGCATTACGATTCATTTGTCTATGTACTCTTAACGACAAACGATCAACCTACCTGAGTTTTCGATCAGACCTCAAACAATACAATGCCATTCATCAGAGACCTTTTGAAATTTTCAACAAGCGGGTCATTTATGGAAAATTCAAATGTAATTATAATACAATTATTGGGAGAATAAGAACAGATTTTACGTAAATTGTTGGGCTATTAAGTGTTAAATGCTGTTGTAGCACAATGCGTGACCTTTTGAGAGGCTAAGTGCTCCTCGTTATATTCGTGATACTTATGCAACAGTAATTCTATGCGTTTTGAGATCACTGAGTGCAGTTATATTTGTTAAGACTGAGGGTCGGTGTCAAACCAATTCGATGGCAGGTGCATGTGATGGGTTCAGAAATCAGACTGTCGTCGTTCGAGAAAATCAGTTATAAAACTCAAAACAAAACCTTTGACAAGGTGTACAACGATGACGGCTGTATTCCCTCTCTCTCTTCCTCTGTCGCTGTCTCTCTCTCACCTTCTCTCTCTGAATCTTCACCCTCTCTCTATCTCTCTGGTAAAGAGATTGAAAATTAAGAGACTGGTTTCAAATTAGATAGAGACGCACGCGTCTTGTCGCATTCTCTGCAAGATATAAACATGTGCTTCGCAAGAAAATAAATATATATTTTTATATTAAAAAGTAAAATGGTTTGTTCCATTATTACATAATGGTGTATTTGCAGCACGATGGTCCCGACAAAACAGCACGCCAGCTAGCAAGCAAGCAAGCAAGCCAGCCAGCCAGCCAGCCAGCCAGCCAGCCAGCCAGCCAGCCAGTCCCAGAAGCAGACAACAGTGACAATCGTCAAACGATGATTGCTCACTGGCGATAACAAGACGATACATTACACATACGTGCACATGTTGCCAGACATTGTCTCGTCGACAAAAGTCTTGCAAAGCTCGCCCAGCGGCCAAAATCCATGTTGCCACATTGGTGCCCGGACCAGGATAACGACTCAGGGTTAGCACGGACACAACCAAAATTACTACGGCACAACAAACCAATCGACGATCACAACATTTGAAAACAACAATCCCAAGTAAAACGCACGGACACAATCCCCAAAAAAGCCACTTCAAACCGGAACGATCATCACAGCATCAAAAGAAGAAAAAAAAACAACACAACCTAAAACCCCACAAGCTAAGGTAGGTGACGTTTTCCTTTGCTCTCATTTACTCTGTGAATTTGTTGGTAAATAATGTATAAAAAATATTCGTGTATAGAGCTTTTTGTTAAACGTCTGCTACTTGAAAATTTAAAAAAAGAAATAGACAAAATGGCGAACACTAACCCAACCCTCTTAAATAGAGGAGTCACAGGTGCATCGAAGATCCCAATATTTACTGGGTATCGTCTGACCTAAGGCCATTGCTGACTGCTCTGAAAAAGAAGGACGATGTAGCCAGATCCAATCCGACAACGTTATCGGAGGCTTTGTCGGCTGCGAGACAAAGTGAAAAGCTTTACAAGCGAATCCGAAGTGGCCACGAAATGGAACAAGCTCTTCTAAATGATAGCTTATTAAAAAGCGTTTACTGGCCGCATGGACCTCCGGGAGCTCTAATAGATTTAAGGTACCCAAGACTAAACTATACAGCGGGGAAGGGTCAGAGAAAGCCTATGGTTGCTACAGCTGTAGCAAAGCCACAAAAGCTGTAAATAGTAAGGTTTATGAGTACGCTTCAGCAAAATCGAGGAGACCGCGGCGAGGGCATCTTAGCCATTAGAGGCTAAAACAGGACTGTCCATGGTCATCTGATCGAAAAATATATAACATCATCTCAGGAAAATGACAGACAAGGGTACCCTCGAAAAGCACACATTACCACCAGTATGATCAGACACCGGTTACCCGAACATGTAACCATGTCAAGTCCTCGAGGAAAAAAGGACCCCCGGGAAATATTAACCCTAAAGAGCATGGATGGCAGGGAGGGGGTGAAAGCGGCCCGAAACAGGCCCACCTAAGAAATAATAAAGAAAGAATAGAAACTGGAAGACGTAAACGCGCCAAAGGGACACAAACTCCCCCAACAAGGCTCCGGAATGGGTTTTATATTACAAATAAGGGTCGACCGATAAAGGCACTGATCGACACTGGATCAAAGGTATCGCTCCTCACAACAACAGTTTTGAGGAATAAAAATTTGAAAAACGAGAACTGAAGAATTCGAATCTACCCGTTACACTCGCAAACGTAAAAAAGATGATTATCGATAATATGGGCCGCTTACCCATTAAGGTGAGGAAGCTAAAGGCTTCGTCAATGTTATATATCACTCCGGACTTAGATCGAGAGTTGATATTGTGCGCAACTGGTTGAAAAGAAACCGAGCCCAAATAACCTTTCACCCTAACCGACTGAAGATTAAACGGGTGAATATACCACTTGGTATAAATACCAGTGGTAAAATCGATGAATCCTCACTGGAAAAAGTGGAGTTGCCGCCATGCATCGCCACTGTTAGATCTGTGAAGAAAACACATACAAAAAAGAATTCACCTCGTCTTAATACACTAGTCCAAAAAGGAAAACCCGTGATAGATACAATTAATGTATCCCTACACCTACCCACAGCACATATGTATGTGGTTCGTAGGGGCCTTAGAAATACTGTCACCTTCCTCCTGACTACAGGCCAACACTTCCCAGCCCGGATCGACTATCTGAGAAAACCCCAATTGAATAAATTTCCAAAATTACCCACCCCCAATAAACTAAAAATAGCAGACGGCAAAATGAAAAGATTTCTTGAAACAACCGAGGAATTCGTTTTAGAGTTGTCTGGGGGGGGGGCAGAGGGGAAAAGGTCATCAACCATCCAAAAGAATAAAAACAGAACGGAAATTAGTAATACTGATGTTTTTATCAAGCAAAAATCACCGACGGTTAATGAAATTAGTCAAGTAAAATGACTATAAAAAAGGAGACGATTTATGTTTTTTTAGTTAAAAAGAAAGAAAGAAAGCATGAGATGAGTTTATATTCAAGGATAGAAGACGTGAGTAAAATATTACAAAAAGGTAAGTTTATATTTCAGGAGAAACGCTTAGATATAATAAAATGGAAAAAAAATGAAATTAATACGGCCGTTTTTAGCTGTGAGTTAAAAAAAATGCATATATCTTCCCATTGTACCATGAATCACCGGTGACCGTATTGATTGCATAGCCAAAAGTTAAAATGAAGAGTGGGGCGTGTGGGGCAAAATGCTAACCTTTTGGGGGCTAAGTGCTCCCCGTTATATAGGTAATCCGAATGCCAGACTTTTTTACAAAAACAGTAATTCTCTGCGTTTTGAGATCACTGGATGCAGTTATATTTTTTAGGACTGAAGCTCGATTTTAAACCAATCCAATGAAAGCTGCATGTGACGAGTTCACAGATCAGACTGTCGTCGTTCGTGAAAATCAGATATCAAACTCCAAACATAACATTTGACAAGGCGTACAACGCACGGCTGTATTCCCTCTCTCTCTCTTTCTCTCTCGCTGTCCCTCTCCCCTTCTCTCTTACTCTCCCATCACTCTCTCTTATAAAAAGATTGAAAATTAAGAGAGTGGTTTGAAATCTGAAAGAGACGCACGCGTCTTGGCGCGGTCTCTGCAAGATATAAAATGTGCTTCGGAAGAAAATAAATATATATTTTTATATTAAAAAGTAAAATGGTTTGTTCCATTATTACATAATGTTTTATTTGTAGGACGATGGTCCCGACTAGCCAGCCAGCCAGCTAGTCCCAGAAGCAGAAAACAGTTACTATCGTCAAACGATGATTGCGCACTGGCGATAACAAGACGAGACATTGCACATACGTGCACATGTTGTCAGACATCGTCTCGTCGACAAAAGTCCGGCAACGATTGACCAGCCGTCCAAAGCCATGTTGCCACAGCCGTAACTTATAAAATCAATTAAGACGTAAGAGAAACATCTTGATTCGTATGTTCGTTTGCGTGTTCTAGAGTTGCTTCCATTTCATCGGTCCTTTCGTGGCTGTTGAATAATAAAAAAAACGAACTCTTAGTAAATTTAATAGAAATGTCTTTTTTTGTTTGTTTCACTTGTGATAAAACATCTTTGCTTAACTGTCTGTTCTGGACTTTTGTTTTTGAAGTTACTCCAGACAGGGCATAAATCCACTTGATGAAAGGAGCTAATTATAATAATAAAAAGAGAAGAAAAGAAAAGCACTGGAAGACAACCTACCCCGCAACTGTTCAGTCCACTGGATTCAAAACAGGCCAGCTAAAAGGTTTTCTTTTCAAGAGCCCAATAGGAAATGAACGTGTTACAAAGCTGGCTGACAAAAACTCTACTTTTTAACTAGTTGTTGCTGACCAACACCCGGTGGTTTTATCATAACACCATCACGTTTTAGCCTGAATTTGAATATGAAGGTTACATCTCCAAACACTTATATTAAAACTTATTTGACATGAAACTCACCTCGCAGAATAATTATCATTTACGGCTAATAAATATGGTAAAACTATAGTGTCTCTCATTTTACAATACAGTATACCTTATAATATACTCACAGATATATAACAATAATAGATATTTAAAGGAAACTTTATTATATTTATGCGTCATAAATGCCTTCTAGTTAAAAATGCTCCTGTGTTTTTATTAAATGATTCCCGGTTCGATGCCTAAATATTCATTCTACTGTGTCCTACCCTACCGGACTTTTTGTCCGTCTATCTAAAACTCCGAGAGATATACTATATTTTTCTATATGACAGTGAGTTTTTGGATTTTGTCTTTTTATTTTATTGTATTAAATTGGCTGTGCAAACTCACTTTTCTTGATTTTAACAATCAAACCCGAGCCAAATTGATGACTCATCAGTTCATATTATTTAATAGTATCGATTACTAATGGAGATTTGGTGTATGTCTGTCTGAACCGAAACTATACTATTACTACTATTAATGTACTAGTGTACTTCTATTACTATCGGATATTTGGTATATGCCTTTCTGAAGCCGAAACTATACTATTATTTCCATTAATTAAATATTGTACTATATTGCAATGCTAACCAGGGTGTATAGTATCTATGATGTTATGAGACCATAATCCCAGTGTGAGTATAGTATATCTTCTGTTGTCATGATACGATAATCTCATCCTTTTTGATGGAGGGATTGTGTAGTATATGCTTTGTTATCATAATATTATCTTACTAAAAATTACCCCCTTTTTAGCGGGGCGAAATAGTGTAGAATATATTTGTTGTTATGAGACGTGATGTGACCTCCCTCTTTAAGGGGTGTGTATTGTAGTCTGTGTTGATTAGTCATGATACTATCCTCCCAGGCATGATTAATAGATACTAGGAAAAATATGCAGCTATAGAAAGATTATATTTGCTAAATTGTACAGTGTCTCACAATTTAAACGAATGTTCTTAAAAAGGGGTCGGTATTTGGACACATGTTTTTTTTAAGATAATAGAGAGTTTGCGGTAAGAAACTCTATACACATGTGCGGATACTTGTTATAATCGTTCGTCTTCATGATATATAATGGCAGAGGTGTACAAATATCCAGTTTATAAATATTCCTGCATTATTTGCTATTTTTATAATCTCTAAAATATAATCGAATATTCTTAAAAACGGGTCGGAATTTCACAACACCTGTTGTTCAGAATAATATAGTGATTAGTTTGCGGAGAAAGTCTATGTAAATATGTTCGGATACTTGTTATATTCGTGTGTCTTCATGATATACAATCGTACAGATGTATATATATATATATATATATATATATATATATATATATATATATATATATATTTGTTTTATAGGTTGACACATTTTTCATGTATCAAATTGTTTGAAGATTTTATTGAATAATAATAATAATAATAATAATAATAATAATAATAATAATAATAATAATAATAATAATAATATAAAAAAAAGATCAATGTTCAGAAGATTCCGTATAGAAACGATTGACATGGTAGATTTACCCGGCATTTGACGAACATCAAAGTACACATTACATGCGTAACAAATTGAATAATAACTTTCTGGTTTCAGCATTATTTTGATCCGGACCACTAGTATCATCATCAGTATCGGCAGCAGCAGCAGTCGCAAATATATGTTTAACACCTCTTTAAAATGGTGGATGTCATTGCTAGAAAGTTATGTTGCATATTCCTTTGAAATACAATGCCTGCACACATACATTTATGGAAATCACACTTTTTATAGTTACAAATGGTCCAAATAAGTACTATGTGCTCAATGTTGCTTTAACACTAGCTTAGTTAAATAGTATATAAACAGCAGTGACAATGTTTGTATAAGCGTAGAATACAAAATATAGATTCGCAATAAAATACCTGCGAACGTTTATCTATGCAACTCAGATTTGTTATAGTTATGGATGGTTCTGAATAATGAATATGTTATCTATCTCATGTTAATTCTAGCTTAGTTTACTAATACTAAACAAACAGTGACAATAGGGGTGTCAGCGTATACTATGAAGCATAGATGTGTATATAACGCTAAAATAGGCGTCCGTAAAAGTGTTGGAAAGAAATAAAAACGAGTGTCGAGAAAAAACGCTATAAGAAGAAACTTTGCGAAAAGGAGACGAAACGGCAACTGATATACTAAATAGATGCAGCAAACTCGCCAAACGATAATACAAACACAACCACGACTACCTGGCAAAGGCTGTTAACAGGGAACTATGCAAACGGTTGGACTTCGGACATACAGTCAACTTGTATAGACACAAACCGGAGACAATGAAAATCACAAAATCCTATGAGACAAGCAGGAGACTCGGCGTGATAATAATCAACACAAATCAAAACTTGCCAAGTTATAGATTTTCTCATCCACAGAACCTAAAAACAAAAAAAATACATAGAGCTTGCAATAGAACAAAATAGAATATGAGGATGAAGAAAATCATTATAATAGCAATAACTGTAGGAGCACAAGGAACAGCCCGATAAAAAAAGACTAAGATAACTTTTAATCAAGGTGAACATGCAGTCCATACAACTGAAGACATTGCTAAACAAGCCGAAAACTTAGGAAAATATTTTGCATGCGAAAACCATCCCACATAACGAACGAACGCAAAATAACCACAGGTAATTCTAAATGGAAACAGATAAAAACACAGAAAGTACATTACAAGAGTCCAAGGGAACTAAAACTGCCATAAATCACATACCTCCTCCGGAATAAACACACATACTTACATGTACACATGCGACGGCACCAAAATGTTAGTGAAGGATCAAGGGAGATAGAAAGACTAAAGATAGAGTGGTTCAAATAAATTGATAGTTACAAGTTATGTCATACTGTGATATATTGTTAGTTTCGAAGCAGACTAAAGCTAACATGTATTTATAAAAGACACAACAGCACACTTGTAACAAATCCAAGTAATAAACCAAAAATAGCAGTCATCATTTTTGTGTTGAATTTAAATTTCTAGCAATATTTTTATTAAAAAAATATTTTCAAACTATTGGAAAAATTTATTTTTACATTTATTATTTATTTATTCATTAATTTATGTATTATTATTTTTTGTTAACATATTCATTTATTTCTTTAATGCAATGCCAATTGTTTACTGGAAAGGTACTGAGGGTACTCGAACTTTAGGTAAGCTTATTGTCACTCAAAATGCAGAGACGAACAACGGTCGGTGCTTCCGATGAATTAATAATTAGCGGCTGTTGCGGTAAAGCAAACTGATTTTCATCGGCTGTCGAAAACGCAGAAAGTGCTGGAAATTTGAGTGGTTTTGTTGTCACTAAGACTCAAGGAAACACCACTTTTTATTGTCAGTTTTAAATTACTGATAATGATTTTAACTAAATAATAATTTAGTATAATAAAGATACTATAGACGTCATGAGATTTGTTTTATTAATACAAGAAGAAACAATGAAAAGGTATGTCACAGTTTATCAATTATCGAATCCAATTGAGGTAGATTAAGTACTGGTAGTGGTTGTTACATAAGGGGTTACTGGTAAATTGCATGGTCCTATAAATGGCAGACTACCGTAAAAAAGGTATGCTCAACTTTATATTTTAGTTTATTGTAATTCTTTTTTAAAAGTACAATTGCCATAAATTAGTTCTTGTATGGGTTTGAGGACATGTTTTTATGCTGGTTAAATAAAGAATGTCTAAATTCTCTACAAAAATGTCTGTATTTCTCAGTTTAATGACATTTTCAATACAGGCAGTTACAATGAAATGTTACCAGTTCCAAAAATGTTATCAAATTTTAATTAGTTGTTGGCGTTTTTACTCAGACATATTTTTGATATGTTTAAGTCCAGTCGTGTAAATTGTATTTTAATACATTTCTTAATGGAAAGTATTTCGTATTTGTGATTTTCAGTGCTGGTTTAGTATTATTAACTTCGGCTTGTCTCTTGATAGTCTAGTGAAACACAGGACAATCGTTATTTTCTATAACCAAAGAGAAACATTGGTTGTAGCGTACTATGGTTTGAACCCCTACAAATGCAACTCATAGAATCGATAATTAAATTCAAAATTGTTATGCAATCCGATTATATTGGGAACGAATAAACTTCAGCTCATTTCTTAATTATCGACCAAGTTTCAATCAGGAATGTACAAAAATGTGTTATCGCTTTTAAATGGTATACGTCAGTGGTGCACACTTTGATACGACCTGTAAACATGGCTAAATAGTATAACACACACATTCATCTATTAACACTGCCTTGAGTTTTACTGCAATGGCTCTATTCATTTCAGAAAAGTATTGAATTGTTATATATAACATATTTGAGATGACCCCAGGAGAAAAAAATCTGGGGAGTGAAGCTTCAGTTGTTAGTGCGAATCTCATTCTAGATCAAGATCTAACAGATGAGCCAATGACCAAAGTGCCCCCAGAGCCATTCAAATGCGTGACTACGCCCTGTGTTTGCCAAAGGCTCCTCAAAACTTTACTGGTGGTAGTCGTGGGTGTATCTAAAACAACTGCCACTAAAATGAAACCACAGCGAATAACAGTAAAAAGCTAACGATATATTTTACCAATAAGGACACAACGAAATTAGGAAACCAAAACCTAAAATAACGATGAGGACTAAAGAGTCTTCTTTCTCGCATTATCACATGTTTTGAAGAAGGAAATCACGTAACGATTAACTAAATCCCACCAGAAACCGAGCGGACAGTAAACTTCTTCTTATGATATAATCGTCACCACCAAACATTTTAACTACATAAATATACTGTACATAAGTCATTAGGAGTTTATTTTCTCACGACTACGTAACTGATGAGATACCCAATTATATTATATCATTAATTCAAATGGTTAACCTCAAAATCTGATTTATTTCAAAGAAACGAAAAACCTTCATATCTCATGTAAATATTGCATGAAACACATTATGTGTTCGCTAACAAGTAATTCTATATGCTTCAAATGTTCCTTTCTCTGCATTGTACTACAGACATTCCTTTGTCCACATTAAGCCATTTTTCATTATTACTGTCAGACATTTTATAATGTACTTTTTGATAAGTCTCTTAATTAAAATCCGGCCAAGAAACTAGAACACACATTCCGCAACGAGATTCTCACAAGTTTTCATCAATTTCTCTTGTTACACAAGGTTGGGGATTAACGTGGGATTTCTAACTTTATCCCCCCCAAAAGGGAACTCTTCACAATATAATAATTAACCTTGATCAAGCCATTCGACGATTCCTCCTTCATCAATTCCAACTACTTTAACAATTACTTGACCTAAACCTTTGACGAAATGTCTGTCGAAATACGAAACTATCTTTTAACCTTTCATTGTCTTTTATTTTATCGTTTCATATTTATCTGAATAATAATTGTTTCGAAATCTCTTCTGGGTTCTGGTATCATTTATTGGTCAGTGTCCAGTTTTGTTTTCCTTTTATCTTTTGTATGTATATTGGGCAAGAGTTTACAGACAAAAAGCACTTAAAGACAACTAACTTTTCTTATATCTATTTTCTTTCGAAATTGGTATAGTTCTGTTTTAATAAACATATTTTTTTATTTTTTTATAAAATAACATACGCGTATCGTATAAAATTAGAACTTTTATATCATATCTACTTGTAGTAAATTACATGACTTACGTAGATCTCTAATATAATACATATTTTACTTTGTTAAATATAGTTATGTATACATATTATTTAAATCTATATATTAATATATATATATATATATATATATATATATATATATATATATATAGCGATAGATGAAGTGAAAGAATAGAATAAGGTGCGAATCAAATTTTATTACAGTTCAATGTTAAGGCAAAGTTCTTTAAAGTCCTTAACTCATGAGTTTTCAAAGAAAATCTTCTCCTCAGAGGACAATCACCGCAATTACATTACAGCAGGTAATAAAAATTAAACTTTGAAAATATATAAAAAAATATATATAAAAATACATAAAGATATATAAAACATCAAATATATTGGCCCAAAACATACTTAGCAAACGAATTTCCCGCCTGGATAACTTTTTGCATTTTTGGACCACCATTCACTATTTGGATTATTTCTTAATCAACCTCTTTGATATCTTGCCTGGAGCTATTTTGAACTTGTTGACGTGGACGAACTGTATAGGTTTACAAAAAGTATGTTTTGGGCCGATATATATGATGTGTTATATACCTTTATGTATTTTTATATATATTATTTTATATATTTTTAAAGTTTAATTTTTATTACCTGCAGTAATGTCATTGCGTTAATGGTCCTCTGAGGAGAAGATTTTCTTCAATCATAACTGTTCTAGCACTGAAAAGAACAAGGTAAAACCAGAGGGGAATTCAAACTGGGTCTTTATTTGGTATAGATTTTCTCATCATACGAAAAAAAGGCAAACATTCATTAAATTTAAGACTGAGCCGTAATTATTCTTCTTGACTTATTTCTTCTTCGTTACGGGGAAAAGAAGGGAGAAGCAGACCAGTCGCTATCAACTCTTTTAGGAATTGCATTCTCATATTCCTTTCTTTTGAATTAGATGTCGATTTTACATCCGCTCGCCACGCTTCGAGAAAACGGACTCTAGCAACGTCTTTCCTTTTAATTTACACGATATCATGACGTCACTCTAAAAGCGGACACTAAATTTGACCATTCCTATAACTCCGAACCTGAGTTTAGAATTGTGTATTCTCTTAGTTCGAGAGCGAACTTGTTTTTCAGATGTTAGTGTCAAGGTAATTTGCACTTGCCCACTTAGATACTAAATCCATAGTAGCTTATGTAATCGTTATTCACATACATTCATCCGTTATGTTACAGATAGTTCGATGTTTAGTTATTATAAACTAATATCTCTCTCCCTCTCTCTCTCTCTCTCTCTCTCTCTATATATATATATATATATATATATATATATATATATATATATATATATATATGATCTTTCACTTAAATGTTCATATTGAGAAAGAAATTAGAAGGAATAAGAAAAATAAAGAAAAAACAGAAGGATCTAAATTCAGAATCGGAATGTCACATTGTTCAAATTGAAAATAATTGAAAACCTGTTTGTAAATGTTGGTTCAAAGGTACCCAATATGATCTATTTATAGCAATGGTTTAATATTTTTCGAAGTATCAAATTGTAGGTTAAAGGGGAGGGTGGCGAGTGCTAAAGCCAGATATTACAGTTCGTACGAAAGGAAGAGAGCTGTGGAAGAAAGATGGAATGGGGGAGGAGGGAAAGTTTCATTGAAATATGTATAGCTACAAACTATGACTTAACTAATTACTAGGGGTTGTTTTTTTCTTATTGAGTTTGTATAGAGATTAAATGAGTTTAAATAACAATTAAATTCGATAGTGGTTAAAAGTTAATAATGATAATATGATAGAATAGTAGACGTAATGATAATTATAATGCTCACAATCCTACTACAACTAATACTACCACCACTATTACTATTACTACCAATAATAATGATATTATTAATAATAATAAAATAGAATACTGATTATAATAATGATAGTAAAATATTGGAAATAATAATAATTATGATAATGACAATCAGTGTATAGTATAATACCACTAATAGTAATAATGATAAAAAATAATAATAATAATAATACAATTACAATACTGATAATTATTGTATAATATAATATAATAATAACGATCATAAGAATAAACATTGGAATATATATATGTGTGTATATATATATATATATATATATATATATATATATATATATATATGTATATATTAATAATGTATATATTAATAATGTTATAATAAAAATGATGATTATATAACATACTATAAGAAATAGCAATAATAAAAAGTATAATGATAATAATGATGTTTATAATAACATTAACATTAATAATAAAAATGTATAATAATAATGATGATGATAATAATAATAATAATTATAAATATAATATCATATAATAATAATGATAATAATAATGATAATATTTTTTAATGTACAACTCGCGAAGCAACGAAACCAGGAAAAATAGCAATAATAAAAAGTATAATTATAATAATAATGATTATAATAATATTAACATTAATACTAAAAATATATAATAATAATGATAATGATAATAATAATAATAATAATAATAATAATAATAATAATAATTATACTATCAAATAATAATAATGATAATAATTTTAAATGTACAGCTCGCGAAGCACCGAAACCAGGAAAAAAGACAAGAAAAGTAAAGTTGGATAAAAAAAAACAACTACATGGGCGTGTTATTAGAATGACGAGAGAAGATACACATGAACATAGCTGGGCATTGCTTAGAAAAAGACACTTGTACAGTTAACCAATATCTCTACATACGGTTGCATAAGGCAATCCGATTAGGGAAAGCATCATTAAAGTTAGAATAGATAAAACGCAGGAATACAGTAAATGCAGACTGTGTTGGCAAATACACGAAACAGTAAATAATGTAAGTGAATACAGCCAACTAGCACGAAAAGAATACAAAAACAGACATGACTGTGTGGGAAAAGCAATAGAATTGGAGCACGTAGACAAATCGTACAAACATAAAGCAGAAACAGAACTAGAAAACGGAAATATCAAAATCCTCTGGGATATGGGTGTACAAACAGATAAATTCATAAAAGTAAAGAGTCCAGATGTAATAATAGTCAACAAGAAGGAGAAATCCTACCAAATCGTAGATGTTTCTGTCTCAGCAGCCTACAGAGTAAGGAGACAGAAAAAAAACAAGCAACGACAATGAACTAGTAAGAGAATTGAAAGAAATATGGAGTATGAAGAAAGTCAATATAACACCAATAATCGTAGGATAACTAAGAACAGTCCCCAAAAAACTAGAAAATAGGTTGTTGGAAATTGGAATCAAAGAGAAGACTCACACAATAGAGCTGTAATCTTAAGGAAAATTCTCAATTGCAGAAAACAACCCACCTAATGTACGAATGCTTACCAGTTACATTGAAGTTGCAATAGGAAGTAAACAAAAACACAGAAAGAACACCGCCACATAGACATAAGGAACAAAACTGAAAGTTATTTCATAAATTACCCTTCCCCCTTCCCAGAAACAAGTAATAGCAGCAACTTCGGCTGATCCCACACCAAATATTCGTTAAAGGGCAAGGAGGATTGAAAGACCGAGGAAGGAAAGCACTAATCAGACCGTCCCTGAAAAAGTGCAGAGTGTACTGGAACATCGGGGAGGCTTATTGCCACCCTAATCTCAGCGGAAACCAATGGGCGTTGCCAGCATCTGTTGTGACAACGAAAAGTCATTTGCAATAGTTATCGATAGAGGTGGAGAGTACAGAAAATATGGGGGAAATTGTTGTCACTCAAACTTCTAGGAATTGACCAATGATTATCAGTGAACAATTACTGATCCTGACCTGTGTGATACCTCCTAGTGAGTACTTATAATTATATTATAATAATGATATCACGAATAATGATAATAATAATATATATAATGATAATATAATACAATAATAAAAGTACTACTACTACTAATTATAATATACAATAATAAAATACTAATATAAAAATAATGAGAATAATATAACAATAATAACAAGATGAAAAAAAAGACAATAATAATATTTGCAAAGAACAAAATAATTTTAGAAACGAAATTATATAGCAGAAATCTAGTCAAATTAACGGCTGCGCAGTATCAATAAAATAATTTGGATCATCCATAGGAAAAAGAAACCCCCAGGAACCATGATCAGAAAATACATGGGCATGCACAACGCACTAAACCCAAACGATGATACGGACGGACTCTACATGAAAAGAAACGAAAGGCAGAGAGGATTGGTAAGCATTGAAGACTTTGTGGAGGACACAAATAGAGCTGAATGAATAAATAACCCAGAACAGGCAAAGGCTCATCACCACAGCAAGAGACAGTGTCCTAACGAACAACTCGGGAAGAACCAAAACCAGAAACAAAAAGAAAAGAAAAGAAAAGTAAGAAGAAATACAACGACGTGACATAAACATGCCAGGATAAGAAAGCAACGAAAATAGCTGGACATGGCTAAGAAAATGATACTTGAACAGAGAAATGGAATATTTACTGAGGGCTGCTCAGAGCAATGTGATTAGGGAAAACTACATAGACGCTAAAATAGATTTTTAAAAACAAGGGACACAGTAAATGAAGACAGTGTGGACAAAGATACGAAAAAATAAATCATATAATAAGTGGATACAGCAAACTAGCACAAGAATAATACAAGAACATACATCACTGTGTGGGGAAAACAGTACACTGGGAACTATGCAAACGATTTCATTTCGAACACGCAGACAAATGGGTCTAATATAAACTGGAGTCAGTATTAGACAAAGAAAGTCACTAAATTCCTCTGCAATATGGATGTACAAAACGAAAAACTCATACAAGAATGGACAAAAGAATGAAAAATCGTAGACTTTGTCGTTCGAGCAGCAAGAGAGTGAAGATCAAGAAGACGGAAAACCGAAGCAAATACACGGAACTTGCCAGAGAACTGGAAAGGATATGGATCATGCAGAAAGCCAATATAATACTAATAATCGTATGAGCACTAGGAAAAGTCTCGAGAAACCTAGAGAAACGACTGGGAGAAATTGGAATCAAAAGGGTCGCCGAGACCATAAAAAGGACAACAATGATTAAACAAATGCAATCTTTAGGAAAACCTTCCAATGCGGAAACGGACTCACATAAGCTACGAATGGTAACCAGTCACATAGAAGTTTCAATTAGAAGAAAACAAGACCACAGAAAGAAGATCACTACACGAACCAAGGAACAGAAACTAAAAAAAATGTCATGTCCTGCCCCTCTCCTTAAAAATAAAAAAGAAAGTAATGATTGCACTGGCCTCGGCTGATTCCACACGAAATAGTCGTGGAGGGTCAAAGATGATAGGAAGACCGAGGATAGACATTACTTACCAGATTTCCACTCGAAGAGTGCAAAGAGTGCTGGGACTTTTGGGTAGCTGATTGCCACCCAAGTCCCATGGGGGACCAATGGTCCGCGCTAGTGAATAATTAATAGTAGGCGGTTGTTGCAATTCCGCAAAGTCATTTGAAGTTGTGATCGAAAAGAGGTAGAGAGTTGGATATCTGGCGAGGCCGGTTGTAGAGCAGACACAATGGAAACCCAATGGTTGTTGTCGGTGAGCAATCAGTTATGAGGAATTGTGTGATAACTCCTAGTGAGCTAAGATAATAATAGTAACAATGTGGATGGCAATAACAGTTGTATTGGTGGCGGTAATACAACAATGGGGGTGATAATAAGGGATATTATCTTAATCGTGGTAATACCACTACATGTAATAATCGGACTGCGAGTAAAATAATCATGGTAATCATTACAACAATAATAGTGATAATAGGGATAACGATGACAAAAATTATTATAACAATGGTTAACAGGATTAATAATAATAATAATAATAATAATAATAATAATAATAATAATAATAATAATAATAATAATAATCATTATTATAATAATAATAATAATAATAATAATAATAATAATAATAATAATAATAATAATAATAAACAAATAGAGGAAAATAATTAAAAAATAAAAGTAGTGGTGATTTAATAAACACGATATAATTTTTTAAAACTATTATATACATTTATATTGTTGGATTATATAGCCCACAGTTAACCAGTTTTCAAATACATGTTTTAAGTTAATAAATAAATAAATAAATAATTAAATAAAAAAGTAAGTAAATAGGTGAATACGTAGTAAATATATAATATAATGTTTATTATAAACACAAACATATAATATTGGGAGATAGTATACGTATATTATAAAACAACAAGTTACCTAGTTACAAGTAAAATAGCGCATGTTTATTAGCAAAGCAATAAACAAATAAATCACTATATATAAATTAATATCTTAATGGTAGTTAATATTAAATGCATTGGTATTTAATATGTGGGGGACAGTGTTGCATGGAAGGGTCCATCTATTCCTTTAAATGGGTTGGGTTGAGGTTTATGGTTTTTAATTCTATTTCTTAAAAGTACTATAGATTCAAAGAGGTTTTATGTCGGTTACTAAGAAGGTGTTGCCTATTATGCCTACAATTAATTGGAGTTTCATGTTTTTGTTCATCAAATCTAATCATCCCAAGCTTTTCATTAAGGCATAGATAACATATTGTATTTAGAGATATACAACTACTAGCGTTTCTAATAGTGTTCCATTTGACTATTGCTGATTTGTTATTTTGGGTCAGGTTCCAGGGGTATATAGAAAGTGCAGTTTTTGTTGAATAATCAAACATATTCAAAGAGCATTTATAATTAGATTATATTTCTTTGAAGGAATTTCCGGCGGTAACTATTTTATATTTGTTATGGGTAAGATTTTCTTGACTTTTAATGGTAGCTTGGTAAAATATCGAAGTTGATAGACATTTATGTTGTAGCGGATAATCTGTTTAATGTATGCAGGCATTCGAACACCAACCGTCATTACATCAATACCAATTTCATCTTGGCTGCGACAATGTCCTCATCAAGAGGAATAAAAAAGGAAAATAAACGAAACAAAAAAAGAAAAAATGCTTATACTTTTGACAAAGGCGTTATCGCCGATAGATCTCAAGTGTTTAGAATAAATGAATCATTAAAAAAAAACAATAATTACGTTGATCTGGTTTTTCAAAATATTCTTATTATTACCTTCCGTCAACCTTTCTAGTGTGAACTTCTTTATTGTATATATGTATATATATATATATATATATATATATATATATATATATATATATATATATATGTATATATACATATTTATATATATATATATATATGCATCTATATATATATGTATATATATATATATATATATATTTATAAATGTAGGATTATATATACATATATATAAAGAGAGAGAGAGAGTGAAAGAGAGAGAGAGAAAGAGAGAGAGGAAGGTGTAAGTGTTTCCATTCATAGGAGCTTGTCCTATGAAACTATGATGTTTATGGATTGATGCCCAATAACAGAAAAAGCTGAAGTTTAATATAAACTTTCATTTATACACACATTTTAGCTCCATATGTGTATACGTTTTTCAGCTACGACATCATACGATATATGTCATTATGAGGAAAATCTTCTCTGCTAGTAGTCTGTTGATGCTAGAAATTGAATAAGATGTACGCATGTATGAACCCAAAATATAATGACAATGTACACTAATATATATATATATGCAAACAGAGAGACATAAGTGATTTTCTATTTACTATATATCTTCTTTTGTTGTTGCTTTTTTATCCTTAGTAATTTCTTCTATTACATGTGTCATGCGAAAGCAGAAATATGATTCATTGTATGACTTTAGAAAACTCTTGCTTTGAAACAGCTGGAAACATCTTAATCCCTTTGTTTATACGCTTAATTTAGGGCATGCCTTGAACCAGACAGAATAAGGGTAAAATCAGTTCGGGTCTAGTGTTGGCATATCCACCAACAAAACCATGGAAAAGTCACACCAAGTCATGGAGCGGTGAGAGAAAATCTGATTTTCTTAATCGGTAAGGAAGCTTCATTCGGACGTGTTAGGCATCCTGTTGGTATAAGCCATTCTTATTCAAAGTAGTAGCATGCAATAGACAAACGGCAGGTAAAAAAATATAATAGAACAAACACAAATACCATGCGAACCTAATGATGTAGGAGTAAAAAGCCGGATGGATAATAAGTGTATTCTTATTGAATAGTGGCTCGTTAAATGATAGTTTTTATATTCTCTTCGAATTACAAAGGGGTTATGGTTTTCCTCATGGGTCCCAGCTGATTTGAGTTCAAGTCTATATAATAGAGAGTATGATTGGATTAATGATACGGTTTATATGTTCTATTTTTTAGGTCGTGAGTTTTCTCTAGGAAGATAACTATCTTATTGTGTATGTCTATTGTTACATTAACGTCCAAATTTCTAAAAATGTTGTGTATATCGCTTTTGTTATCCTCTAAACCTCTATTGCCAGACTTCAAGAAGAATAGTACTTCCTCTTTATATACCCCCTCATAGGTGGTAGATCTATATGAAGCTCATTCCGGAGGTAAAGGCCTATCAAATCCGTTACCTGTGCAGAGTGCAGTCACTGCATAGTGATGTCAAAATTATTTCACTATCTTTTATTGTGTATAATTTGTGATAATATAGAATCAGAGTTCTTCTAGCTAGTGTTATGGCGTGTATGTTTAGTTTCGTTATATTTGTTTCTATTCGTGCCATGCCAAGAGCTTTGTTTAAAAGGGCGGGTAAAATTGAATGGTAATATAAGTCTATGTCAAAAATGATGAACTTACCATTAATCTAATAGGGGAAAATTTCCAAAAAAATTGATGACTTTATCCGAAGAGTATCACCAACTGTAAGATATCATGGATTTGATGATACGTATGATTCTATCCAATATCATTTTGTTAATAATCCGTACGTCCGATGTACAAAGTGAGATTAATCTGATAGTGGGGTTGTTATTGAACTCCTCTTTGTAATCCTTTAACGCCAATCTGAGGCATTAAGGGGTGTCTATATTGATTTTAGAGCATATATATATACAGGGTGTTTCAAAAGTCTTGGGACATAACGATTTTTAATAACTCAAAAACTATTAGGAGTTGAAAAATGAAATTGGTACCGTTGGAAAGGTTAAAGTTTCAGGTTTTGTGGGGAATCTTCAAAGTTGCTCAATATGTGCACCATTCGTCACACGGCAGACATCTAATCGATAGTCCATTTCCTGCCAAACGCGTTCCAGCATCTTGACGTCAATGGTTCCCACAACTGCCGTAACTCGAGCCTTTAGTTCGTCAATATCTCTTGGAAGGGGCGGCACATAGACTTGTGGCTTGACAAAGGCCCAAAGGAAAAAGTCACACGGGGTAAGATCTGGAGACCTAGGAGGCCAGGGCATGAGAACGTCATCACCTCGCCCAGATCTCCCAATCCATCTACCAGGCAGCCTTGTGTTAAGAAACTGCCTTACTCTAAGACTCCAGTGTGGTGGTGCACCATCTTGTTGAAAAATGAAGTCATCAGATTCTGCTTGTTCCAACTGAGCCATTAACCAGTCTTCCAGCATGTTGAGATAGGATTCACCAGTGATAGTTGCCTCTTCAAAGAAGAACGGTCCATAGACACCTTTCTTGGAAATTGCACAAAACACGTTCACTTTTGGTGAATCTCGCTCGTGCTCAAGAAGTTCATGAGGATTCTCAGTACCCCATATGCGAGTGTTATGCTTGTTAACTTTGCCATTCAGATCGAAGGTCGCCTCATCGCTAAAAACAAGCCGGTCATCAAAGCCGTTATCTTCCAACTTCTCTTGCATTGCAATGCAAAAGTCACGGCGAAGTGGCTTATCAGTGTCTTTCAACTTTTGGACCAACTTGAGCTTGTAAGGTACCATTTGCAGTCGTTTCCTTAAGACACGCCAGACAGTTGCTGGAGCAAGCTGAAGTTCCCTGCTGGCTCTTCTCACTGATTTACGGGGGCTCAACTGAAAGGCTGTCCGAACTTGATCAACTGCATCTTCTGAAGTTGAAGGGCGACCTGTTCGCTTACTTGGGCACAAACACCCATCTTTCACAAATTTAGCATGCCATCTGACAATGGATTTCCTTTCAGGGGCTTCTTTTTAAATTTCCTGCGAAATGCACGCTGAACACATGTCCACGATTCAGTATTTGCAAATTGGAGGACGCAAAATGCCTTGTCTTGTTTAGAGAACGCACTTACTGCACCTGGAAAGATTACACGAAAATCATTAGTATGACCAAAAACTTGATTAAGCAAGCTTTAAAATGGCACCAGTTACATTTTTCTACCTGGAATAGTTCATGAGATATACGCATTTGTAATGTTCCCAAGACTTTTGAAACACCCTGTATATTATATATATATTTTTTTTTTTAGAGCATGTATATATATATACACACACACACACACATATATATATATATATATATATATGTAAAATTTTGTATGAGACATTGTTTCTTTTATTCCCCATATATATATATATATATATATATATATATATATATTTAGAGCATATATACATATATATATATTTTTAGAGCATATATATATACATATATATATATATATATATATATATATATATATATATATATATATATTAATATACATATATATACGTACCTATTAATATATATTTTTCTCCATCTTTATATATATATATATATATATATATATAATCACGTTGATACACCCGTTTTCTGCTAGATAACCGAGGTAAAGCGACGTTTACTCTGATTAGTACTAGATGGGTGACCATTTACGAATACCATACGTTGCATGTGGAGATCTAGTTATAATCAGAATAGCCCCACCAACCCACGATGCCTAGCATGGCGACAATTACAAAACACTCTAAATGTGTCTCACCCATAATGTGTCGTAAACCATAGAGGTCTTCCTCCTCCAGAAGAGATCAACATCCCTTATAGTGATGGTGGTGATTATATATAGGATTATATATATTTATTGCTACACATATACGTCTATGTTACATTTCCGAAAAAAAATCATCAGGCTAAATGCATTCAGCGTTGTTATTTCATTCAGGAATTTCAAGTGGGTTTCCATATATTAAGAAAAGCTTTATACAGTATATTACACATTTATAATATATTGAAAGGCAAACAAATATATATATAAATAGGCTATTCACATAAAACGGAATATAGAGAAACATCCCAGGCTCTTAACCATATCGAAGCCTTCCCCTGTTCCGTATTCCTAATATCAGCGATACTATCATAACAATATTATACCGTTTTAAAGGGGTTTGAAACAATTTTAGATGATAACTTATTAGTTGATTTTACTGCTGGAAAAGTCACAAAATACCAATGGGGACCCATCTGCATTAGTCATGAAATATACGAAAGGGACCTAACCTTAACCTTAACCCTTGAACGAGAAAAAGAAAAGGGGTAATCAGATTTTTTTTCGATGTAACTGTTACGGAAATTTACAAACAGAATATTTATTAAATGCATGGCCTCCCGCAGGACTGATCAAAATAACACTCTTACCATGACCAAATGTTAGAGATTATTCAATTAGTATTTCACTTCAGAGTAACGCTACAGTCAACCATCATGCGAGATACCAGTATACCAAAGCAAAACAGCTACATTAAAAGACAAGATCAGAGAGAAAGGCAAATCACGGGGTAATATAGTAATACTTAAACATATCCAACATGATTACACACATATATATATATATATATATATATATATATATATATATATATATATATATGTATGTATAGGGGGAGAGAGAAAGAGAGAGGGAGATATAAAGCGAACTGATGTGTGATTCAATGCTTACGTTGGCTAATGAGATCTGAAGTATTGGCAACGTAACAATGATATACAAGAAAAAGATTTTCGAAAGCTGACAAAGTACAGACATGACAGATACGACAAATGAAAAGCGGAAATACTATCGCTCTTTCCTCAATAAGACTTTGTAAAACACATTCATTTTTTGGTAGTTTAATATGATATCTGTCGGTCGATCCTATCAGATATTATTAACCTATCAGACACAAAATGATATCTGTTCTTGAAATATAAGATATTTGTGTTCATGAAGTAGTCTGAAAATCGGGAGAGAAAAAACTTGGTAAAAGAATTAGACTCGAACACACGTAAAATAGGTCGTAAGATCAACGTTTTACAAATCACGATTATATGACTATATCATAAGAGGATAAATATTCATCTTGAAAGAGTTCTTTGCCGGACAGATAGTGTAGATCATGTAGACTGTCTGTAGATTACTTATATATATATATGTATATATATATATATATATATATATATATATATATATATATACATGAGTATTATTCATTAAACATTAAATAGGTACATATTTCGAAACATGTTTCAGTCGTAGTTATAATATCTTTACATCCTTATCTTTTTATTGCAGTTACATGATCCTTACGGATAGTAATTATACTTCATTCTACAATATAAGGCGTAATGAAGTGACCCTTTTTGGCCTGGGGATGTCGACCTTATAGCTACAACTAAAGCATATGTTTCCCCTGTTTATAAAAACCTTAAGTGGATTACTATATGTATATATATATATATATATATATATATATATATATATATATATATATATATACATATATATATGCATATATATATGCATATATTTATATATATATATATATGTATATATATGCATTAAATTATATATATATATATATATATATATATAAAATTTTCAAATATATATATATATGATGAGCTCGTTCGAAAAAACATTGATAAATTGTTCGTATTCTTTCATTTTATAACCATTTGACGTCTTTAATATAAATATTATTCTTAAAAGGATGGCCTTTTACCACCAAATCGAATAGTTTATCATTGTTGCCACAAGGAAGGGTCTGATGAGAGGAAATACAGTCCCTAGGTTGCCAGAATTGTGCAAATAATCTAGACAAAAAATAAAAACAGTATAAATTTAGAATTAGTGACACATTTGATTAACAACCCCTTTACTCGCCATATCGCCAATTACGGCTGATCTGGGGGCACGCATGCACGCATACACACTTATACACAAAATTACAGTTGTCTTGAAAATACGCTTGTTCGCTCGAGTTTAAAATAACTGTCGATTTTTTTGACACCTCAACTTGCATGTTTACCTTCCCTCTCCCACCTCTCCCCTCTCGGTCTGAATTAACAGACGTTTTCATTTCTCTATCTGTCTACCTATCTATCTTTCTATCTGTATATCTATCTATCTCCACCCTACTCTCTTCATTATATGCCGCTCTTTCCACATTATTTTATTTTATTTATTTATTTGCTTTGTTTGTTTTAGATTTTAAATTTTAGATTTTAGATTTTAATTATTTTATTTTTAACGGTCTACACCACGTGACTCCCTACATTTTTAATGTTAAATTTCTTTTCTTCTTCTTTTTTTCACCACTTCATTCTCTCCGAATATGATCTAACTCTGCCTGATGAGATCTCAGTTTATAATAACTGTTGATCGATAACATCGACATGCCAGTGTCGCAGATTTTGTACATGTCTGTGTAAATAAAGATTATCATATATAAAGCTCTATTTGATATTGAGCACGTTTTATAAACCCGGGTGAAATTCTTTGGATTACTACGCTGTGGATGTTATTACCTGGATTAGTACCATTATTATATATATATATATATATATATATATATATATATATATATATATATATATATATATATATAAATATATATATATAATGAGTAATCTACAGAGACATACTTGTAAGTGTTACGAGAATATCAAATATATTCAAGTTGGTATACGAAATCCAAATGTGATAAGCAATTACTTTACTTATCCACTGCGCCAACAAACTATACATACCCATAGATAAACATATGCATATAACACACTTTAAGTTAATATTTATATATATATATATATATATATATATATATATATATATATATATATATATATATATATATACAGGCAAATATATGCTCCCTCCGGTCGAATAGTTTTGCTATCGTTGGACGATAGTCTGCTGAACGACCGTCTTCTACACCTACCCCCAAAGGAAGAGACAATGTCTGAGAAGATGGTATTATGACGAACGCCCCCCCCCCCCACACAAAAGGAGGACTTAATTCCTGGAGAGGATTATATCATGAGGACAGAACATATATTACATTACTCCTCAAACGAAAATATAATCATGGAAGGATAGTATCATAACGAAACAAAGGTATACTATACTGCCTCCCTAAAATAGGAAGTAATTCCGGGGAGGATTCCCCTATAAAAAGAAGTAGGGAAATGCCTGTCAGTTTGGTATCATGGAAACAGAACAGACACTACACTACCCTTAACCTCCCTAAAAAGGAGAATGTAGTCGCTGGGAAGATGCTATCATGACACCAGAAGAGATGCTAAATTAACTTCTCCCCCCAAAAGGATGTATTACCTAGGAGGATTACTTCCACCCCTTAAACACAGGAGGTAATTCCTGGGAACTGTCTCATGACAACACAGCCGATACTACACTACCCCCACCTCTATTAAAATATAATACAAATTAATCATAAATCATAAATCATAAATCATATATCATTAATCATAAATCATAAATCATTTTTTTTCATTCATTTAAAAATGCCTAGCCATAAAATACATTATTTTTCTGGTTATTTGTTTTTTGGCTAAGATAAAAGTGTATCTTTTATCAGTATATGTTCGCAGCATACAGCGACTTCAGATGTTTGACTATAGACGAATGTATTTCGTATATATAAATATATATATATATATATATATATATGTATATATATATATAAAGGAATAGGCCACTGCAAAATACAACTGCATATTACAGAATATTAATTTATGTAAAGTTGTTTATAAAATACGTATGCAAATTAAGGAGATATGTATGTGTTTAAAGGTGTTTCCTGTTTCTGATATATATGGTATTTCCAAATTATCCATTGTATCATAGAATTAAATAAAATCAACCTTTTTTAGTAAAATTAGAGTAGATGAAAAAAACTTTCGCATTTTATTCATTTATATCTATATATATATATATATATATATATATTCGTTTATGAAGACTAACACAGATAAATATATTGTGACAAAGCGTAATACACTCGCATCATTGGTATACAAGAAAAATGTTTTGAAAAGAAGACAGTGTAGTATTGATGCGCTAAACAACTATTTTAAACAATGAGAGCAAAATACTTACGGCGTTTCCACAGTAAGACTTCACTATAGTTCAATGTTATATCTGGTGAATGATCCTATCAGATAACATCCTTTTATGATACGAAGAGAAAACTGGTCTGCTCAAAATGAAAGCTCAGAGTATATATTAAAATACAAGAATAATGGGAAGAAAACCGCGATAAAATATTAAGCCTAACAAAGTCAGGTCGTAAGGTCAACATTGCAGTAACCTTGATTATAAAAATCATTCGCCGTTGGTTTCACTTTTTATTCTTTTTTTTCTGTGTCGGAGTGTAGCGTTCTTTAGCTGCGGGATTTTGGAAAGATAGCTATCCTATTCAGTGAGAATATCGTAAGTAGAGAAGGTGTTTTCTCGGTTGGCTCGGGAAGAAATATACACAGTCGCACATACGCCCAGACACGCATATACGTAGATTACAAGAAAGATATACTCTGACTTGGTCAATTAGGAAAAGGGATATTAATTCTCTTAACTTATTTACAAACTCAACGTTTGAGAAATAAAGGAGAACTTTAATAAAATATTCGAATATCTATGTATCTCATATAAAGATCAAGAGTTAATCCCAGAAAGGAACTCCTTGATTTCTGAGAACTTCGACTTACGTAAAATGAAAAAAAATATATTTATACAGATATTACGAAAATATCTTTATGTCAAGAAAGCTATACAGAAAGGTTCATGTTTCTTTCTAAAAGGAAACCATTAATCTAAAAGAGGAATAAAACATGAACGTTTCTGAATAGCTTACTTGGCTGGCATAAATAGAATTGCATAGTTTTCGTCTACTAACGTATTGAGCACTGTTGAAGTAAATTCCGAAAAGATCAATATGCAATATATTATATTACCTAATAATATTTGTTTATTTACATGAAATAGTAAAACAAAATATTTATATAAATATACAAGCTAGATTTGGCAGCTCACTATCGCTTCGCAAACTTGAAATAATTGAAACCAATACGTTAATTAATATACACTTCATTCATATATTTCTTGGAAAAACAAGACTAATTTATTAGTTATATATAAACAGATAAACATTAACATTTTGGTAATGTTATAGGAATGTATTTATCTTTTGAATAAGATCAAGATAAAAATAAATAATGAAGAAATAAATTCGCATAATAATGGTGTGTGGGGGGAGGCTCTTTTAAAATAAACAATAAAAATAAGAAATTAGATCTTAATGAAATCTAACGGAAGAAGAAATCAGTTCGAGTTTGAGTGAATGTGTATATATGGGGGCAGGCTCTTTTTAACTTTCTATTAAGAAACACATTTCAACTTGTTGAAAATAAAGTCAGGCCCCCCAAACGGCCGCCAATAAATGTTTACACACCAATCTGAAACGTTTTGCATGCGGTATTCAAACAGTCATTGAAATTGAAAATTATCTAAAACAAAATAGGGTTCGCTAACAGAGTAGAGCGCGAGCGAGAGAAAGAAGTGGGAGAGAGGGGAGGGGCGAAAAAGCGAGCTAGCGAGAAGCATATCACACTCTGCCTCTCTTTCTCTGGTAGCTTATGTTATATAGCAGGCGATGTTTGTTTAATTTCAGAAAGTGCGTTGGTTACTTATCCGTTCTTTTTTATTAAATCACTTTATTTAATTAATGCCAATGTAATGTACGAAATTATTACATATTAAATAGTAAAAATAAAACAATACAGTCCTAAAGTAATAGCACCATAGATTCATTGATTATGAATAATTTAAAACATCTCTTAATTGTCTATTTGTATTATATCTATAGTATTTCAATATATAATGTTGTATTATTGATTTAAATAACAGGAACGCGTTCGGATGGTAATATAAATGTGATGAATGAAAACACTGTCGTCTTTATTTATTTATCGTTCTCTCTTCCTCTCTCTGTCGTTGTCTCTCTCTCTCTATATATATATATATAAATATATATATATATATATATATATATATATATATATATATATATATATATATATATATATATATATATATATATATATATATATGCGTACGTACGTAATATAATTAGGGAAAATTAAAGTGACTTGTTGTGTAATATTATACTACGGGTTGCGTCTCTACTGATGTGTGTTTTTATTTCATCTTACTTTAGTCGAAGTTCTCGGAAATCGAGGGTCCTTTCTCTAAGCAAACACTTGATCTGTATATGAGATTCATGGATATTCGAATATTCTATTAATGTTCTCCTTTACTTCTCAAACGTTGAGTTACTAAAGAAGTCAAGAATCTTAAAGTTCCTCTTCAAATGACCAGTGAACTATGTATTTGTGTATCTTTACTGTGGTCTCTTTGTCTAACCCGATTCAAGCACACGAATTTAAATAGTCCGGTGGAGTATATAACAATTGCTGTTATTTGAGGTAACATTACTTGGAAAAGGGGCACCATTCCTCGTATGAGCCGGTATATAGCCGTGTCGAGGGGAGCTTATTTGTGCTTCGAATACTATGTTATTTTTAATATTTGGTCAGGGTTTACTTATAGAGGAAGTATCCTTATGTCAGGTTATCCTGACAAACCCTTGTACAGAGAGACCAAATACACTCGAGGAGGGTGTTTAGTAGGTAATTCCCACTCACCAGTGTGTATGTGTGGGTGTGCATGTGGAATTTTATTTATGAAAAAAGGAAAAGATAAGTATTCGATTATTGAAAGAAACACATAAACGGGCGTGCGCGCACACACACACACACACACATATATATATATATATATATCGAGAGAGAGAGAGAGAGAGAGCAAGAGAGAGGTAGAGAGAAGTCAAGAATCTTAATGTTCCTCTTCAAATAACCAGTGAACTATGTATTAGTATATCTTTACTGTGGTCTCTTGGTCTAACCCGATTCACGGACAAGAATTTGAATAGTCCGGTGGAGTATATATATATATATATATATATATATATATATATATATATATATATATATATAGTAAGCAATGAAAAAATATATGGCAATCAAGCTACACAGAGGCTCCCGTGTTTCATCCCCGGGGGGAATCGTCAGGCTAAATGCATGGAGTTATTTTTGTCAGATGTTTTTATATACATGATACTAAAAGACAACAATAGAGAAGAAAAAAATAAACAAAGTGGAAAATATAACAAAAATAACACTACGAAGAACAAAAATATAAACAATACTAATAGAAATAAACAAAACACTAATAATAACCACCCGAATAGAAACGAAAAAGTTAGCAATAAAGAGAAAAGATGTAACTGCATAAATCGTAAACTTTGTCCACTACAAAATAAATGCCTAACTAAAAGTGTTGTATACCAAGCAACGATATTTGTCAACGAAAGACCATATAGCAAGAAATACTACGTGGGTATGACATCCCTAGACTTTAAGACCATATACTATGACCATAAAAGCACATTTAAAAACAAAGAACGTCGAACTAAAACAACACTAGCTAACCATTATTGGGAGCTCAAAGAAAATGGACACTCACCAATAATTGAATGGAAAATAGTAAGACAGGTCAGTACATGTAGAAACTTAGACGACCCGTGTAGATTATGCCTGAATGAAAAATACGAAATCCTAAATTTTAAAGATCCCCGAAACCTATTAAACTCGAGAAGTGAAATAGCAAACAGCTGTTTACACAGAAATAAATTTACCTTAGGATGATATATAATAAATAAAATAATAAATAAATAAAAATAAATAAATAAATAAATAAAAAACTGAATTAGTTCAAATTTAAAACCTAAAATAGAAATACGAGAAATCACGTGTTAAAATAAATTCGCCCACTGTATTGACAAAACAAAGGGAACATGATATAGGAAAATCCATTGTTAACAAAAATAGGAGCGTCACCAAAAATGCCTTTGTTCGAGGGAAGCCCAACGATTGGCTGAGAGAACAACAAAGAATCTGATTGGTTAACTAGCAAGCCATGTATATAAAAACACCTGACAAAAATAACTCCATGCATTTAGCCTGACGATTCCCCCGGGTATGAAACACGGGAGCCTCTGTGTAGCTTGATTGGCATATATATTTTCATTGCTTACTACCTAGCTCTACTTACGTATTGAGCACTGTTGAAGTAAATACTGAAAACTGACACATAAAAAATTATATCTTTTTATAATATTTTATGTGGATACATGAAGTACTAATATATATATATATATATATATATATATATATATATATATATATATCGAGAGAGAGAGAGAGAGCAAGAAAGAGATAGAAAGAGAGAGAATTAGTAAGGCTAAGGGGAATGATTCAATGTATAACAGGAAGCTGCACAAATTCCACGAATTTTTTAACAGGAACTCTATAAAAACGAGTTACTCATGCTTCCCAGCTATGAAGAAAATGATAACAGCCGAACCTAAACCAATAGAGGATACAGCCTGCTCCTGTACAACCAGAGATCAATGCCCTTGGATGGGACCTGCAAAGTAACATCAATAGTATACGAGGCGAGCATTTCCAGACAACCAACGGACAAGAAGGAGATATACATTGGGATGACAAAGGGCATGTTTAAACAAAGACTATATGCCCACAGGCATACCTTCAAATATAGAGATAGAGTAAATACAGCTTTAGGGGCCCGTGTATGGGAACTAAAGGATGAGGGAACACCTTTTACCATCAGTTGGAAATTAATTGAAAGACGAAAACCATATTCCCCAATATCAGGCCGCTGTGCACTTTGCGATGCTGAAAAATATAACATCTTGCGAACCATCAATGACCCTAACATTATATGCCTAAACAAAAAAGGGGAGATATATAAGGACTGTATCCACAGGAGAAAGGCACTTCTGATAAATTTGGCAGAACAAAATACATAGATCATAACCGCAGAGTACCCAGAATACGGACTTTTAGGATTTTGGATTTCACAATGATGAATTCGCCTTCCGAATTTCGGATTGAGCTGTATGGTATCCCGACTGTGGCCCTAAACTTGATTTCTATTATTGCATGTTTTAATTATGGATTGTTTTTTATATTTATGTATATAACTGTTTTTAAATTTTTAATTTGTAAATTTTTTAAATTTTAAATTCTAATTTAAAATTTCAAATGTGGAGTACCCCATATCCCCATTTTTCCTTCTCTTGCCTTTTATCTTTTATTTTTATTTTTACACAATTTTGTTATCCTTTATTTTATCTAACAGTGTATTTATTTCATCTTTATTTTTTTCATTTTTCTTTATTTTTCTTCATTATTCTTTTTCATCTGTCTTTATCCCCCCCTTTTATTATTAGTACCTTAATTTTTTTATGATTAGTACGGCTTCATAATTTTATAAATGGTGTGACTACAATTTATTTAATTATAAGTTTTATTTTTAATGATTTATTATTTAATATTTTTAGAAATATATTATTACATTAGCATATTATTTCAATATAATTTTTAACTTAATATAAATTTATTTTTATTTTTATTTTTAATGTTATCTCCATTTACTTTCGATAACATATATAGCGTCTCTATTAGTTAAATTTGAATACTTTCCATAACGGGCTACGTAATTCCACGCACGTGACAATTTAAACATGCTAGGTTCCCATCTGTCCAACTGTTAACGTTATTCCCATTTAATTTCTTGCTTTTTCGATGTACAGCGTTGCTGTTGTTTTGATCTGAAACTTTTCCATAACTGACTACGAATATTCCACGCACGTGACAATTTTAAATCTGAAAGTGTTCCATCTTTCCAACGGACAATATTTTCAAATTCCTGGCGGTTGTTCTCACTCATTAAGCTATACGACTCCGCTGATGAAGGTCCGATTTTCTCGGATCTGAAACCTTGGTCCGGATGTTGTTGTAACACTTTATTTAATATTAATAAATATCATGCTCTTATTAATTATTTAGTTAATTTTACTTTTGCATTAATAATTGAGCACTCTGCTGGGAAACTCTCCCAATTAAAAATACGGTATATATATATATATATATATATATATATATATATATATATATATATATATATATATATAAATATATATATATCAGGATAGTCCATTATTAACAAAAGAGAATAAGTCCACGAGTAGTAGTCGATTAAGAAATAGTGAGGGATATAGTGAGCGGAAAACGACTAATTCGAGATTTTGTCTTTGTACATTTTATATTTAACTGTCTCTGCAAACGCGTTTTTTTATTACACAAACAAACAATTTTCCTGACACAAAAGGTTAATCGAACAGACCGAATGCTTTTTTCTGGTTGATATATATATATATATATATATATATATATATATATATTATTCAAGTTCAAATGCATTTGTATCATGAACACAAAACCAATCTTGTTTTAAAAAGCGTCACATTCAAAGTAGAGTTTTTAAAAATCAAATAAACATGTGTAGCAAACGACACTACCCCATCGCGTCTCCGCAAGAATGTGTCTCAAAATAAAAATCGGTTTTGACAAAAAGGAAACAAGTTAAGACTACCTTCGGTTGTCATCTCCTTTTCGCTGTAATCTCGTGTGTTTTCCTTTACGTAATTTAATTATTAAATAAAAATTAATCTCTATTTTCTATTTAATTACTATGATATATTTTCTATATATAAAAAACTTCAAGGTGATCTCCACACACTTATGCTAAATCTGAAAAGAAAATTCATATTAGAAAATTGTAAAGCCTCATAATTTATATCGGATGGTGGTACTTCAACTAAACTTTATTATCATTATAAAGGCGAGTTCAATATTATTTCTACTTGAAGCCACTTGTATATGATATACCTCTTTCTTGGCTGGGGATATAGTATGTAATGATGAGCAATGGGTGAAAAAGTATGCTACGGATTCCTTTGGTGTAGGGACAGGTTTATGGCTTCAGCTGAAATGTTTGGTTTGGTAAAGCATGTTATCTTCTATAATCTTACGGAAGATGGGGTAATCAGCGTTAATGGCATAAGATTGTATATAGAGGACAGTTTAGCTTTCATTAGAAATACTTAATGCTCTTAAGTTTGAAAGAATTTAAAGGTTTATTTACAAAAGATTAAAGTTGAAATCACAGCAGGACTTAAGATCACAAACGTCCCAGATGTTGCATTTAGCTTAAACCAGGGCAATTATACTCCATATATGAAATATAATTACGACCCAATATATGTGAATACCCAGCAGGATAATTCACATTGCGTTTTTAAGTATACTTCAATATCAATTAGTTATAGCATTAGCAATAATTCCTCAAATAATAATAGTAATAGTTATACCGACAACAACGCGTTACAATATGGTGGTTATGCTTACACCAATATTGAATATTATGACAGAAAGAATAGGAACGCTAGAAGGAAAATAGAAACCGGAAAATCTGCTAGTGAAATCTAAATTATGACATTAGTTTCTTTATTTTCCTAACAAGTAACCGTTACATGAAATATTTAATAAAAACACCATTAAACATAGTTATAAAATAGAAAAAAGTTAAGAATTATGATAGACAGATATTTAAAATATAATATAATTATAAACACCTAAGATATTAATTACAACAATAAAGAATGTAGCCGTAGAAATAAGAGCGAATACCTATTGTATGAAAAGTGCTCAACTAAAAGTATGGTATATCTGGGAACTGGTTTCCGATATACTAATCCCAACTTAATAAAATATTTACATAGGGGGTACAAGTACTGATTCTAAGGCGCGATACATAAACCACACAATATCATTTAACAACCCAAATAGTAAAACAGACACTTTATTATCTAACTACATACACTATATAAAAGAAAATAATATAGTACCCAGTACGAAAATTGTCCTTCAACATCTACAATGCACAAGCCCACCTGTTGTCTTCATATTAGTGAGATGTAGGCTATTGTTACGTTCTCTTATAAGAATGGGTTGCTGAACCTGATAGATGAAATAAGATGTAACTGTAGGCACTTCAAGCAGTTCACCCTGGATAAGTATAGTAATGACCTAGTAAATCTACTATAAGTAATTATATAATATATCATTAGAACTAAAGTATCCCTTGAGAACTGCACAACTTATCTTATAATTAATTGTAGTTTAGTAGATTACAAGTAAACCAATCAATTATGATGTTAATTATTTAATTAAACTAAACATTACCAATTAAAAATCAAATATACAGTTAGGTTTATCGGTATAACATCAACGTTTTTAATGCGGGGTAAATTTAAATGTACTATTAAATTAGTTATTAAATGTGTTGGTTGTATCAAAGCTTCAAATTAAATTGATAGTTAATAATAGAATTATGTTTTATATGTATGTCCAACACTTATTTAATTAGGAGATGAAGAAAAGTTGTTGATTTCAAGTGGTAATAATATTGTACACACGCGGGAGGTTTTCCAAATCTCCGAAGTTAATAAGTGTCGTGCATCGTAATTATTCCAACCATTATTTATCTTGTACAAATCCCAGCGATCAAGAAACTCATACCCTGTTTAATCTTGTCCTCTCATGACTGAGGTTACTTTCGTTGTATGCGTCCGTAGAAACATGCACTTTCGCTCGTCAATTCTAAGACGCTCTGATCGTGTTACCTGTATGACGTCACTTCTATTTCCGGTATCATAGATTTCTGTCCCCACGATTTTAGATTTACAGTCACCGCTGATCTATTGATCTCTCGGCTATTAAATGGTCTGTGCTATATCTTCAACATTGATATATGTACTAGCTAATAGATCTTCTATCTATCCAGCTGTTTGAATAGTTAACACATGTATTGTAAGCATATATGCATTTAGTAAGGCTGAGGGTATTGCATATAAAAAACGTAAAAGTGAAATAGATGAAAAAACCCAAACAATTATAGACGATATTTTCTTTAAAACTAATTGTATTTACTGAGGAAAACCCCTATCTCTTCCTGTCTCTCTTTCCGTCTGTCTACTTGTATCTTGCTCTGTAAGCGGAATGAACCTTTGTTTATTGAAAAGAGGTACTCCCGTGAAATATTAAAATATTTTCTACCATCCCAGATTGTATTAATAGTATGTGAAAGATTTAAAGAAAAATGAATGGATATGCTTTTGAAGAAAAATATCGCATATATTGCTTTCAATTATTCCATTTTCTCCGCACTGCATGTACCAAATATCTATATACTTTTTTTTACCAGTAATGGTTCAAGCCAAACAAAATACCCTCTTAAATGTATTATGAATTTAGCGTTATCAAATTGATATTATTATTTTTTAATATATAATAATACATTCTATTTGTATCAAAGTGTAGTATCTGTTCCGATGGATACTGCACCCCATAGATTGGTTGTGTCTTGGCCTTCGGGGCTTAATTTACGCCGGTCTGTGGGTTTGTCCTTTGCAGTTCTAGGAGGTCCACCCTCCAAGGCTTTGTCTTCCCTGTTTGGGGAGGAGTAAGTTTATTGCTTACTCCCTGAGGCGCTCCTACCGGGGAATGCCGACGAGGCAGCCCAGGCATTTTTTTGTAGGACAGAGTGCTCACTTTCTCGGGCGCTGGCTTTTCAAATCCCACTTTCCCGACCTTGTGTCACATCTTACCTTGTGGGAGAAAGATAAATAAAACGGTACAAGACGTAGCTAGTGTATCCACGCAGAGATCGAAACCGCAACTACTGGCCAAAACAAAATTCTTTTAACAGTTACTCATAGTAGAAGAAATTAAAGTTATGTAAGTACGTTCTTTGTGTACATAAATTTACATCACACTGCAACTTACCTGATATATATATATATATATATATATATATATATATATATATATATATATATATATATATATATATATATGTATATATAAATATATATATATGTATATATATTTACATATATATATATATATATGTATATATTTATATATATATATTTATATATATGTATATATATATATTTATATATATATATATATTTATATATATATATATGTATATACATATATTTATATATATGTATATATATATGTGTGTATATATATAAATATATATATATGTATTAATATATATATATAAATATTTATATATATACAAATATATTATATATATACATATATGTACATATATATATATATATATATATATATATATATATATATGTATATATACATATATAATACTGGTTGTTCAGTGTTAGAAAAATTATTTGAACATTAAAGTACCTTGCTGTGAGAGTTGAAAGAACACTGTTTCTTATGATCTTTCTTTGGTCAGGGAAGGTCAATGACACAATAAACAAATACATATGTCCACGAGGTGTGTTTGAAAAACCCAAAGCAGAACACAACTGTTTATTACGGAAATCTACTCCAGTTACGCGCAAACATAATAATAGGAAAATAAGCGACAGTACCGTATTATAAACTATCTTGTTTTATGACACAGGTTTATGCGTATGCTCGAGAATATAACACTGTGAACGGTCAATACATCGATAATTCACCGAGCAAGTAGATCATAATATAAATAAGAGTAGGTACCTCCGCCAAGGAGGTTTTGTTTTTCGTCGTGTTTACAACTATATTTCTTTGTTTAGTTGTTTATGTGCAGCTTAGCGTACAATTCGCTTACCCTGTTGTCATTACAATATCAGTCATGGTCTATATAAGAGACGATTTCATTTGAGCATATTTAGTTCCAAGGTTGCAATCAAGATTACGAAAAAAATGTAAACTACTCTTGTAGCGATAAGTTTATTTCTCTTATTTGCAGGGACTCGCTACTTGACTCATCTTATATCAAATAGAGTCCCACATCTTACATTAGCTTAAATATGACATTTTACCTTGACCTAGATTATTTTATAGCTAAGAATGGGGTTCTAATATTAAATACCCGTCCAATCATGTGTGAATTAATTTTCTATATAAGACCTCTATGACCGACCTTGTCAACAGTTTTAGATATGTAAAACGCTACAGCCCTAGCATCACCTGCATAATCCAGTGTATGATATATGCGTTTAGAGATGACCATTAAAGATCTTCAGTGGAACATGATTGCCTTAATCCGTACTGTTGGTAAGAGATATGTTTAGCATTTTCTTAGTCGGAAACTATCTCTAGACTGATTAATAAATCAAAGATATGTGCGAAGAGCGGAAGGTAACTTATGGTGCAATAATTTTGTTGGTCAGTTTGTGTACCAGTTTATTGAAAACTGGTTCCACAGAGGTAACTATCCAATTATTAGAAAAGTCAAATTCTAGCAAAGCATTTGGTGAAGATTCTGGCGAAGACAGAGGTCAGCTAAACAGAGAATATTGATCACTATGCCAGATATAAGATCAGCTCCACATAATTTGGAGGTGTCGATGTTTTTATTGCATCATAGAAAGACCTGATAACCAGATTATTAAGTGTGGTTTCTGTTTCTGCTGGGAAAAATTTTAAAGAATGGTTAGTGGATTTCAAGGTAGAAATAAAGGCGAACCGCTGGGTAAGACGTTTAGTCAATTTCTGGCAAAGTTTAGGTTTTAGCATCTGGTTATAAGGTGGCGTAAACCAAGGTGTGTTTCTCTTTTTACCATTTGCATGTTTGTTATAATTATTGTTTTATTCTTGCTTACATTTAATTTCAATATTATTACACCCAATATGTTTCGATCTGTTGTATATTTTGCTTGAATTTTAAAATAGCTTTTCGTTGCTAGCATTATTGCTTAGCATACGTTCGATAGAACTAGGAATATGTTTTAAAGAATGATGGGAGGGTCATTTATATATATATATATATATATATATATATATATATAAATATTCGTTATTGTTTATTATCTATGTACGTATACGTTTCGTCCTTTTTAATCTGGACTCATCAGCATAGAGATATGACTATTCTCTACCGGTCATGCGATTCGAAAACCTGGATTACAAGTATTTTTCAACTTAAATCCAACGTTGCTGACTGCTCGGCCAACTTAAATAGCTGATAAACAATGATAATTTTAACATTTTTAAAGCGGCTTTACGTCCAGGCATTCTACTTCTATTAGAGAAGGAATGGTGCATTATAAAGCAAGTGACGTCATGCATTGTTAGTACTACAATTACAGTACTCTACTTTTTTTACGAGAAGCTACAAATAAAAATATTTGTTATTGTTTATTATCTATGTACGTATACGTTTCGTCCTTTTTAATCTGGACTCATCAGCATAGAGATATGACTATTCACTACCGGTCATGCGATTTGAAACCCTGGATTACAGATATATATATATATATATATATATATATATATATATATATATATATATATATATATATATTGCTATTGCAACTGATAGGATTAGTTTGCCTTCTTTTCTAGTCCGCATCACATCAAGTAACACTAGTGGCTTATATACGGAGTTCAACATATGGCAGCAATATTGATGACTTTAGTGGTGTCTATCTTTTTGCTAATCCTTCAGAGAGTTCTATGTATGAATTGCACACTAATTTGGACATTAGTGCTAGCATATGTCAGATTACATCCCAAAGTAGCAAGTTTCTACACGGAACTCAACATCTCTATCCGAATATCTCTTTAGATACAGGTACATTCCTTCAGTGAAAAATCTGAAAAAAATGATCGCATACCACAGTATTATCAGTGTGTACGTATGTAAACAGACTTACTACGTCTAGGCTCACTATATGCTTGCAATGAGTGGGCGAAGTTCATGACATACGATAGGGACGTACCTGTGAGTGGGTGTATTATATCTACTAGGAAGTGGCTCAATATATGTAATGCTGAACCCCGGGCGATGAAAATCAATCCCGATAGAATACCATCGTTATAAATAGCTCGCTGTAATGCTGTCTATTTTAAATGGTATGGTATCAGAATTTTTACTGGGATATTTGACAGGTTCGTCACTCTCTTCAGGACAGCTCCTATTTAATTTACAGTATCAAGCAGATCCTATTAGATCTTCCAAATTTTCGAATATCCATTTTTATTTATTAGCCCTGTAGCATTGCTTTTTTGCGCTTGTATTATTATAGAACCTTTAACTTACAGAGGGCTTACACTTGGAACTCATTGTCACTCAACGACCTTATTTCACAGGTATATGCTGAACCATCTAGTATATGGAATCATATCTAAATATATTAAATATTCATTTTAAATGTTCTAATTAGCCGTAATATCCAATTTACTTTACAAATCACCCGATTCCTACTAAAAGTATGTCTATTAGTATCACCTTTTTTCATTGAACGTGTTTGATTTATCCACCCTTATTTTATACTGTCTCTATCAATTTGCTTTTCGTCACTCTCTATCTTATTAGAATAAATCATTATTAAAAATAGGGAATATCACCACGGTATTAATATTATATGACACATACTTAAGAACTCCTTTATTATTCTTGATTTGTGGAAGCGCCCCCCCCCCTGAAGCAACGGAACGACAGCGTCTCTCAAACTTCTGTAAGTTGTTTTCTGATCTCTCCATTGTTAGCTTCCAGTTCATGTTCTGTATATGAAGTTGATACAGCACAACTAGGTGTATGTTTTTTTAATGAAAAAGCCACCGCTTGAAACATCCGCCCAAGGACTTGAATGCGACCCATATATACATTCGTGGCGATAGGTTTGCAACTCCACCGAAGATTTCTCCATTTTTTGTCTCTTTTATTAGAGTTAGTGGTTTTAGCTTCAGGCTTAGTGGCTTGCCACTCTCACATAATCTTGCTATGAAAACAGTCCAAATTTAACACACATCTGTAGAAGAAAAATACATGATGGAGAAGAAAGAAAGAGAAACAGCTAGCGAACAGAAATACTAAGTTTGGATCTTTCATTTTTATATTTTCAAAGATTAAACTGGTTTTGCAAACACAATTTTATTTCAAACAAGTTGAAAAAATTGTTATCATTCTCTCCAACTGGAGATGTATTGTCTCTTGTCAGATTCGTTTATATCAGAATAAGTCCTTGGGCGGTTTTCTCATCTAAAACCATAATTCCAGGTATTAACAACACGTTTGGGACCCAGTTTATTGACTGCCTCAAATGAGTCTCTGCCGCGCAATACCAACCGCCCTGTTCACAGCCCTTTTAGTACTTTTCCATGAGTGGGCTTTTGGGAGCTGATTTCCCCACATAAAACTGACGTTGTGCCCCATCTTGCTTTGATTGGAGTATTTATTTATTCGGCTCTTCTTTTTTTATTCAGGACGAAGAATCCGTAGCGCATTATGAATATAGAATCTGGTTAGCAAGGTTTTGGGTTCACTTTTGTCTTCTAAGGCCCATCACCCCAAGCATTACCACCTCCGTCAGTGTGGGAGATTGTTTATGGCCAATGTATGTTTTTCTGTATTCAAAGAACTACATGAGTTCAAGTGTTGACCAAACTGATCAGGGTTTCTTAATATCATCAACACATTATAAGCCAACATATTTCGAATATTTTAAATTAGCAGTATTAGAGATCCTTTATATACAATTGAAATATATTCCTTGATATTGTTTTATTTTTATTCTAAATCAGAGTAGGACAGATGGATGTACATTTCTTCAGCAGGACTGAGTTGCGAGTTTTTACTTGCGTGTATGTTGTGACATTCGCAGTAATATGGTAGGACACGTCTTACCAAGCATTAACGTTTCATTGTCCTTTTTTATTGTGAGAATTATCTTCGTTTATGGTTCGTTTATTACCTTTCACGTATGGTATCGATCTTACGACGTGAACATAAAGATTGAGAAGACGTAAAATGGGAAATCTAAATGGAGTGAAAATACCCCTCAAATAAACTTGTATGATATATACTAGTTGAAGCACTAATCTACGTAAATGAGTGTTATTATTGTATTTTGCACTCGTGCAACAGAAAACGTACAATATTAGTATCTTCATTTTAGCTTCGGAGTACAGTACACGTATAAATAGTCATGGACCTTATGTGGTAAAGAATATATCGATCTCTAAGGTAAGTGAAATCACTAACTGCCACTAGCTTTTAACGCATTGTTTTTTGTTTATAAAATTGGAAATCTCAGGAATTTGACAATGTTTATCATCGAATATTTTCAGACGCTGCGAGAAAATAGCTAAGTGGTTAGAAGCAAAGACTGTCGTCGGGACGGTCAATTTCTAACCCGGTGTGAGTAAATTGATGATCTAGCTACAGGGAACAGAAGTGATACAGCGAAACAATGTGCATGTTTATGACTAAAATATGTCCCATTTCTTGGAGTAAGCTCTTATGTAAGTGGCATCGTCAATACTAGCTATTAACGCACTGCTATTCGTGTAATAATTGAGATTTAAAATTTTCCCAGCCGCTGTCAGATGACGTTAAGTGGTTAAAAATAATCAACTGTCGTCTAGTTTCGATCTTTGCTACAGGTTTAGCAACACAGAAGAGCTGTTATACAACGAGATACTCTATATGTGTAGTACTCTCTCTCTCTCTCTCTCTCTCTCTATATATATATATATATATATATATATATATATATATATATATATATACAGTTCCTTCTTCTTATCTACTTGTCCGTCTGGTACCAAAGCTACTTCAGCATTTTTTTAATGCAACTTTTATTCTTATATAATTGTATTGCTAGCTACCATATCGCAGAATGGTTGTTGGGTGTAGTGTTTGGATATTATAATTATTATTATTATTGTTGTAATTAATTTTATTTGATATTCTAATTACCATATCACACTGTAGTCTTAAGAGTAATGTATTCTAATACTATATAATAATAATAATTATTGTTATTATAATTATTATTATTATTATTATTATTATAATTATTATTTATGTATATATTAGTGAAATTAGGAAGAAAAATATTGTCTATTATCCTGATAGAAGGTTCATGTGTGACTCGAACATTTGAATTTTAAATTAATAACATGTTTATTTAAATAAAAATCACTCCATTTTACTGGTTTGAACAACCGTTTCAAATTACAAAATGTAAATACATTCTCTACAGTAGAAACAATTTACTAATACTTATATGTTATATTTTATATTTGTTTATATATTCTTTTGGCAGATATATACTTATATATATATTTATATTTTTATAGCTATAATTTATATTGCTAATATTTTATTTAATCTTTTTATGATTATTATTAGTATTATTATTAATTTTTATTAGCATCATATAATCTAATGATTTATTTGAAAACATTAAATAAGCTATTTATAATATTACTAATTAATTTATTTAAGTGTATTATTATCATCATATAATCAAATAACGCATTTAAAATTGTATGGGTTTACGTTTTATTTCTTCAGAAAGCAAACTAATTTAAAGGCTGAATTATTTTTGTATTTAGTGATGGGCGTGGACTGAATTTATATATATATATATATATATATATATATATATATATATATATATATATATATACACGCACACACACATAGATATATATATATATATATATATATATATATGTGACATGGACTCTTACCTTGCTTATCTAATTGTCTATTTTCAGATCTTTTCTTTCTTATACCCTACCAGTCCCCAGTAGTTTTCTCAGTCACCAGACAGTTGATTCTGATTTCCATTTTTTAGAGACTGCCTTTTTTTATAAATCGTGCAATCTCACCCTATCTAAAACTATATATATAAAATATAGTTTCCATTCTCCTACTTCTTAAGTTACGTCTTTAATAATTGATTTCCTCCCCTCTCAAGATATGTGTTAGATATGTTGTCGCTCTCTCCATATGTATATTAGATTGGTTAATGTGAATTTCTCTTTTCTCATTAAAAAAAAAAATCTCTCTTAGATGCTTAACAATGCCGGAAATTCAAAATAAATGATTGCACCGGTGATTATGTAATTCCGTGTCACTCTATTTTTATGTTATCCATGCTCTGTTTATTCAATTGAGCTCTCATACACGGATCTCAATCTGGAATTAATTTCACAATAACACACACTATATATATATATATATATATATATATATATATATATATAAAAGGAGATTGTAGTTTGCTTGAAGCATTGCTGGTAAATGTAAGTGCAGATTAGTCGTCCGAGGCTATAGCAATGCGATGTGGTTGCCGTAAGATGGAAAAGTGAAAAGAAATAAACGCAGGGAGAAAGTGAAACTCAAAACGATTTATTAATAATTTCACGAAAACTGATTAAATACCAAATAGTAAATAACAGTTCGGCAAAGGGTAATCTTAAATTTTCGAAAGAAAAACTTTCATTATCAGAAGACAACAATAAAAGACCGAATGGGTCGAAGAAAAACGGGGAAAAAACCGGTGTCAGATAATCGAAATACAGCAGAAAACAATTGGAAGTAGGCACGCAGCAAATGTCAAAATTCTACTAAGCAATTATATAACTAAAGTTAAAATATTATAAACATTTGTTTAATAATATACTAATTTTTATAATTTTATTATGTTTTATTTTATACATGTATATATGTATATATATATGTATATATATACATATATATATATACATATATACATATATATACATATATGTACATATATATTTATATATAAATGTTAGATAGTGGAGGAATAAGTGGCAGCAAAAGTCGGAAGTTACGTCATGTCGGTGGAAGGTTGTTTGATCTCTTTTCTTTTTACTCACGAATAGAGCATAGGGGAGAAGCACCGGTCTACTTACTGCCAGTAGGCGGTGGAATGAGGCGCAGTGGCTTAAAATGGTCTGTCAAAACCATTTTTCTGAATTTATTTTATTATCTTTTACTTGTTCAAAAAACACACATTGTGTGTTGTCTGTCCACGTTTTTTAAATTTCTTAAACTAAACCAGCGTCTAGTGTTTTTGTTCAGAGTCCGAGATGCACCAGCTGGCTGACACGAGACCCGGATAACCACGGCGAGGATTAGAAAAAATACAACATATATATATATATATATATATATATATATATATATATATATATATATATATATATATATATATATATATACATATAAATATATATATATATATAAATATATATATATATATATACATATAGATATATATATATATAAATATATATATATATATATACATATAAATATATATATATATATATATATATATATAAATATATATATATACATATATTTTAAATATGTGACGGGGTTTACGTTACAGCCGTAAACTAAACTGCAATGAAAAAAACAATAAAATGAAATAAGTTGGTTGTCTGTTTCCATTCTGGAGTAAATACGTAAATAAAACTACACAATTCTACAAACTCCAATACCTTTTTCTTTTGATTGGAATATTTTTTAGAATATCTGAAACGCAACATTTAATTACTATCATTTTAATGTAGAGTTTGTTAATCTCTCTCTCTCTCTCTCTCTCTCTCTCTATATATATATATATATATATATATATATATATATATATATATATATATATATATATATATATACATACATATATACATATATATATATATATATATATATAAACTTACTTTTTCTTCTGTGCCTTCGCTGAGAGTAAGAAAATAGCATCAGGCATCATCTAAACTCACCACACTACTCAGATTATTCACTCGAACGTGTTAGAAGAAATTCATGAATATGTTCTCCATCTAACAATAAATACTACTTTTTAAACTACTATCACATACTCTTCCAAAACATAGTCCATAGAGATTGTAGCAGAACATTTTCCCTCAAATATTTTCTTGCTAACAACTGCCCTTCAATCACCGGGGATAACTAAACAACGGATACTTTAGTAAACTTAACCGTTATTGTTTAGTATTCATCTTTCATTAAGTTAATACATAATATAATACATTCCGCACACATTTCAACTGAGTTTCGAGAATATCGGATTACGCTATTTCTAACTATTTCGTATAGACTTTATCTCATTCCGGAATTCACAGAATACATTTAACGAACTTATTCACTTATACTGCACATTGATTCAAAATGGCTGCTATAATCTCTTCATCGGATCGACTTTTAAAAATTCACTTATCAATCGTCGATTACTTAGGTGTAATTTCATTTTCTTACTTAAATCCTTGCACAATGTATTACATAACGAGTTTAATTCTGAAATAATTATTTAAAAATACTTACAGCGATAAACGACTTGCAGTGTTTATTTCGACAACATTCAATTGTTTATATCAATTTCACGGAAGCACAAAATATCAGTCTCCCTACGCACCTTCAACTAATATTTAACAGACAACAAAAGAGTTTTGTGTTGTGGACTCGTTAGGGGTACCAATAATGAAATAAAAAAACAACAGGTTTAGAGATAATAATAACGAATTGTATTGAACAGTGAAATTATACACAAGTCAGTGTTAGCAGTGCTAGTGCCTAAATGTGCTTCCCCATGTTCTCCCGGCAAAAGCCAGTATTTATGGTAGCCGGTTGCTTCCATTTAGTTATTATTAAAAGGTTAGGTAGGTTCACCCACAACACCCGAAACTCATTCCCCCGGAATCTCAAGGTATATCTATTTCCTAGGATTCACTTCGAAACTCCCGGTTAATTTACGTTTTCATGATGAACGTCTCTGTTCCGGAGGCGTTTTTGGTGTTGGCAGCTCAAATGCGTCGTATAGATCTTCCATGATGGTCTCACTCTGATCCGATGGGCCTTCCCCTGGGTTGTCCAACATGCGACGACGCATTTGGTTAATGTGTTTTTTACAGGTGCCTCTAGGACCCGCTACAATGTACACCATCCGCCCCAATCTTTTTTGTACCTTTCCCACTTTCCACACGGTTTTGTTTCCATGGTGTGCCTGGAAGAACACCTTCTCTCCATCCTCGTAACTCTTCTTTGGTGCCGTAATGTTTGTCGGTTTCACCTGTTTTGGTAAAAGTTTGTCGAATACCGACTTTATTTTTCTTCCAAACATTACTTCCGCCGGTGGTACTTGGGCTGGTGTGTTCTCGTTGGGTGTAATTCTATACATTTGAAGGAACTGCTGGAGTGCCTTTTCTCTCGGCGTGCCCGTCGATTTTTTCAACGCTCTCTTCAAGGTATCAACACATTTTTCTGCCTGTCCGTTTAACCTCGGATGGTAAGTCGGAGGGGTGATATGTTTAATTTGAAAGTCTTCAGAAAATTCCTTGAACTCTCGTGAAGTAAATTGTGTACCGTTGTCCGATACAACAATGTCCACCACTCCGAATCGGGCAAAAAGTTCATGCAACGCGCATATCGTGACATCCGTTGTTGGGGTTTTACATCTAACAACTTCTGGCCATTTAGAGTAGCTGTCGACTATAATTAAATAGTAGAAGCCTTCCAATGGCCCCGCAAAATCTATGTGAATCCGGGACCATGGTTGCTCTGCCTTTGGCCATTGACAGTACTGAATAGGTGGTGCTTTCGCTGCCGACGCGCAGCCCGCACAGGTCTTCACCTTCGTCTCTATGTCCCTGTCCATGTTTTTCCAATACACATAAGATCTCATTAGGCTCTTCATGCGTGTCGCTCCGGGATGCCCCTTATGGAAATCCTTCAGGATTTTTTTTAGCGTCGCTGGGATTACTACTCGTTCCCGGTATAATAATGTGTCGCAACAGACTGAAAAAAGCTTCTGCCGTTTGCTCATCGTCTGTTTGTAATTTATTTTTAATTTCGATAATAACATTATCTTCTCTTGCCTCTTTTTGTATATCGCCAAGTGGTACTGGCAGCTCTTTTATTGTGTTACACAGTACTTTACTATAGTCATATTCAGACCGAAGGGATGCTATAACTGTATCCTCGAGCGGTTCCGTGTACTTTGGGATTAGCCGCGATAAACCATCTGCGTGTCCTAGTCTTTTTGACGGTAAAAATTCCATGTCAAAGTCATAATTTAACAGAATTATACCCCATCTCTGTAGGCGGTTTGCTGTGTAGGTTGGCAAGCCTTTTTTATCTAAAGATGGTGATAAGTGGCTTATGGTCTGTTTGTAGGATAAAATGACGGCCGTGTAGATACCTGTGAAATTTGGTCATTGTGAACACAATACCAAACGCTTCTTTTTCTATCTGAGAGTAATTTTTCTCTGCAGGAAGTAAAGTTCTTGACGCGTGCGCGATGGGTTTCATCGAGCCATCCGGCATTTTATGCAAAATGCACGCCCCAATGCCGTAGGAGCTGGCGTCACTTTCAACAATAGTTTTTAGCTCTGGATTAAAATGAGTAAGAAATAATTATGAAGTTAACGTTTTTAGGTTGTCGAATGCAGATTGACAGTCGGCGGACCATTCCCATTTACTATCTTTCTGAAGTAACTCATTTAAGGGGACTCGCAATTTGTGCATACTGGGAAGAATTTTTCGTAGTAGTTTGCGAGACCCAGGAAGCTTTGTAGTTGGGTAACGTTGTTCGGCTCGGGCATATTCTTGATGGCTATAGATCTTTCTGGGTCGGAACGTCTTCCATTCTTATCAATGACATGTCCCAAGTATTTCATCCCTTCTAGAAAGAATTCACACTTTGACTCCTTGAGTGTAAAACCAAAATCGTTTATCCTTTCGAATACTTTGTTTACGTGCTCACGGTGCTCCCCGACGTTCGTACTTTTCATTAAGATATCGTCAAGGTAGCCGATCGAAAAATCGAGCCCGCTCAACATCGTGTCGATTACCTGCTGAAAAATCGACAGGGCTACTTTAATTCCAAAAGGGAGACGATTGAACTTTAGTAGTCCCCTTGTGTGTCGAAATACAGAGAAGCTTAGAACTATCTTCCTCTACATGTATTTGCAGATAGGCTTCAATCAAGTAATTTTTTTAGAACAGTTTTCCACCGTTTAATTTTGTGAAAACCTCTTCTGGACTCGGCAGAGGATAGTGATAATTTTTCAGCGCATCATTCAAACCGGTTGAGAAATCGGCACACACTCTGATCTCTCAAGATTTTTTCTTCACGTAGACGGTTGGGGCCGCCCATTCCGAGTAGTCAACTGGTGTTAAAATACCTTTCTCCACCAACCGGTCTATTTCTGCATTAATCTTTTCAAGAGAGGCAAATGGTACACTTCGTTTTCTCTTAAAAACAGGATTCTTATTTTCAATTAGTTCAAAACTCGCCTTCATTTTAGTACAGCGTCCTAATTCATTAGAAAACACCTTGGGGAATGACTCTTTCAAATCCTTCTTCAATTTTTCTGCTTCAGCAGAAAAGTTCTCTATTCGTTGACAATAGGCGCTTACCAGAGCTGGAAGTGCTGAATCCAATCTGAACCGAACACATTTCCTGTATCTTTCATTACGAACATGCGTAATTTTAATGTCTTATTTTTTAGTGTCACTTTTGAAATGACTTCCCCTTCAAAGTTTATTTTCTCTCCGGTTACAGATCGAGCCACTTTATTTGTGCGTAGCATAGTCGGTCTGTCGATCTTTTTCCAGGTATTAATATTAATAATTGATAGGTCAGACCCTGAATCAAGCTGTAGTTTAACATCTTGATTGTTCATTTTTACCGTAACATACTTTCGTAGGTTTAGGTTGCCACCATTAATTATAGTTGTTTTTATGTAACTTTTTTTTTAGTGTCACTTCGGCAATGTGAGGCTTTGTGTCCTATTTTATGGCATTTGTCACAATTTTTTCGTTTAAAAAGACACTTCTGGTACCAATGTAGGTCCCGACAACCCCAACAAGGGTGGTTTGGTAATTTTTCATCCGACCTTTGAGGCAAATCCTTCCTGAATTTTTCCTTCGAAGAGTATGATCTTTTGAAAAACGACGAACATTTTTAATATTAGAAATTGCTGCTTCCTCTATTTTTTTAGCTTCCTTTTTCTTGGAAAAATGTCGTTGACAGCTTTTGGCCAGTTGTTGCAATGTTAAATTTTGCTCGGTTTCAAGTTTGCTTATTGCACGTCATCTTAACTCTGCATTGTTTTGCGAGACGAGCCTTTGAAAAAATATTAATACTTTGAAATTGTCCGCTGTCAAGGATGATAACATAAAGTCGTCACAATGTTTATTGACGATCGAAGCAAACGTTGAGTAATCCTGGCTTTATTTTCGCGTTAGGTTCATACATTTCTACCTTTTGTGGAATAAACTTGTTTTGGGGCAATATAGTTCCATTAACATTTTAATGGTTTCATTGAAAGATAGTTCACCCGTTTTCTTCGGCAGAATATAATCGACAAATGTTGTATGCTCTGCCGTACTTAGTCTACGAAGAACTAAACGAACCTTTTTATTTTCCGACAATATGCTACAATCAATGTCGATAAAATCCTGTTATCGACGGTACCATGATTCGAAGTTTAGGTCCTCTTCACGCACATAGTTGAAGGTTTCTATAGCTGACCATATTGCATTTTGGTTGAACGCGTCACTGTTGTCATTCGTCGTATTTATCATTGCTGTTCAAATTTTCTCTCTGATTGAGTCTGTTGCTCTAATTGTAATTTTTTATCCCAATCAATTGTTCGTCTAAAGATTTTCTATCTTCTCGCTTTTGTGCTCAATTCTTTTCCTCAAAATATTTCAACAAACTTATTTGCTGCGACTGAAATTCCTTCGGTAGAGACTGAAGTGTTTCATCCTTTGCCTTCTGTTGAGCAAGATGTTTTTCATCGTTTGCCTTCTGTTGTTCTGATTGAAATTTAATCATCTCCAATATCTATTTCGAGAAATCTTCGATGATTAAAGAAATACTTTCTTGAAAAAGAATTAGTCATGAATAGTCCTTCACTATTTTATTTCTTTTCAAATGCTTACTGTTTAATAACAAACTCAACCCCTTCTCATCACTGCGTCATTCGGGTCTCGAATTCGACCTACACTTGCTAATCTTTTGTTTTTCAAAGTTCCTTTAGAAAAAAAAAACGATTTCATTAATCCGACTTATTGTGTAATTAATTTAACAAATTATTTGTATTTTTGTTCGCATCTGAAACTTTTTTTCTTCCAATAAATCCGTTTGCCTTTCAGTGTAGGCTGAAAATGCAAAATAGCAAGTAATCGCTATATTAAAAATTGACTAGTTATTAAAGAAAGTAACTTGGTTTTACTTGTCAGATTTGTTTTTCTTTCCGACTATACGATTTTACAGTGACAAGTCTGTTCGCAAAATACGTTTGACTATATCAGACATGAAAAAAGGTTTTTGTAGTATGGAGTTTTTTTTTCAAACCTTTCAGTTTTATAAGCACATGGTATTCCAATTTTATTTGTTGCGCGAGGTAAAATCCCGTATTGAAATACGAAGAACACAAATAGTAAAATCTGTCTTACTTTTTTATCGTCCAGTAATTGTTTTAACTGGTTATTTCTTGTAAGGCAGACTCGTCCCATAATTGAATGTATTCGATGTTTCCATTATCTTCTTGAGAATTGTAAAGCACAGGGTTTTTTGGGTTTTTTTCAAACGGGTAGAATTTTTTTTTTCGAAGGTTAACTGTGTTGTAGACACTGGTTTATCACTCACAGGTTGCAAGGTCCAAGGTGTTTCCAACGAAGTCCTTTACGAATCACTCGCCGTCAGTTGTTGTGGACCCGTTAGGGGTACCAACAATGAAATAAAAGAACAACAGGTTTAAAGATAATAACGAATTGTATTGAACAGAGAAATTATACACAAGTCAGTGTTGGCAGTGCTAGTGCCTAAATGTGCCTCCCAATGTTCTCCCGGCAAAAGCCGGTATTTATGTAGCCGGTTGCTACCATTTAGTTATTATTAAAGGGTAGGTAGGTTCACCCACAACACTTTGTTTCACTATTTACCATCCATACATATCTAACATTAATCTAACATTCGTATTTTCATTTTTACGTTAGTTATTTAATGGTGCGGTAAGGTAATACGTTTTCATTTCTTCTTTAAATTTACCTATTATAACCGTTTATTCTCTTTCTGCCCCTCTCTCTCTCTTCCTTCCCTCTCTCTCTATTCCCCCTTTATTCTCTCACTATTAATAACAACAATCTATAAAAAACACGTGTTAACATTTTTACTGACTTAAATAGTTGCAGCACACATAGGTACCTTCAGGGCAATACACATTATACAGATACGTACCATTTTTCTGCTCACACTAGATTTAAATTAGAATTCGGCGACTGACCGGCGTAACATTAAAAATCATTATTTTTATCAAAATTGTCATATTCATCAAACATTATTCGATATTAATTCATACCGAACGTTATTCAAATTTCATAACTTCGTTTGCATACATTCTTCAACGCTAAAACTTCTACTGATATTCCAAACAAATATTGATTTCTACTTTTCGAAATATACTCCAACTTAAAGTGCAGTATCCGTAACTGTTTCTTTTCTCTTTTTGGTCAGTAAAAGAGAAATCAATTTAAACTGCGGCATTGTTTTTAGTTACTTTCCTTTCATGTAAGCATTTGTACATTTTAGAAAATATCTTTCTAGACTGCGGCAATTGTTTTCTCTCCAGAAACGGATTTTACACACATCAACATCAACATTGTATAACTTTCCCGTCGTGGAGAAGCAACGAAATGGCAAAAGCATAGTCAATAGTAAAAGTACAGATTTGTTAATAGTCGATAAATCAAAAATTAAATAACCACAACGATGTCCTTAAATGGATCGCCAATCAAGGCCAGAGTTACACCAAAGGTTGATTTTCAATGTTCCTAAATTCAGTCTCACACCACCTAAATTACTTATATTCTGTTTGAATTAATTTATATCTATCCCGGTCAACAGCGGGGCAGGGATCCTGCTAGTATGTAATATAATGAGCCTAGTAATGTTGAATACTGTAAAATTATCCAAGCATGTTAATAGCGTCGACAATCTCAAAGAAAATTGTTTGCGTAAGGATTAACTTATTTTCCAATGTGGGTCTATGTTTTAAATACGAAACATGATTTATACACTAATGTAAGTACATATCGATTGCAGGGGGTAGCGGAACCGTTAACATATTTTAAAAAGCGCACAGAATTTTACAAATGTGTAACATACAATAGTTAACGAATGACAAATTATAAGAAAAACATTGGCGCAATACACAAAAAATAACATAAATCTACTATATTATGCACATTAAAAAGTTAAACATTTTTCTTTTTTACTTCCTGTTTTAAATGTTTTGTTTCAAATGACAAATAAAAAAGTATTTATGGAATTTTGATCTAATGTGTTTCTCTCTTTGTAAAGTTAGACATTACATTTTGTTTCAATGTAAGTAAAATCTTCTTCAAAAAGGGTACCTTGGATTAAGATAGAAGAAAAAGTGATTCAGTCTAAGACGACTTTTTCTTCTCTGACCGAGGAGAGAACAGCTGTTTATATTTATTTTTACAAAGATTTATACACAAGTATTTGTTACGTTAGGGGCATCCAGTCCTTTCCAAAAAGATTCTTGATGTGACAAAAAATGTTAAAACCAGGCGATTTTCAGGAATACTTAACAGAAATATAAAAGAGTGAAAAACAAAACAAATAGACAAGATAAATAAAGTATACACGTTTCGTCAATATGCGTGTATATTGTAAACTATATCTACTAATCTGGCGTTGCCTGGTAATGAAAGCAAATGATTGGATGTTTACAAATAAACGAACAATAATGCCAGTGTCTCTCATTTTGTAATCAAATAATTTTGTTTAATAGTAATATTTTAACGTTTACTTAGTACGTAACGCTAATAGATGAATAGGAAAAACAAATACTAATGAGTAAAACTGTAGAAACTCGAACAGGCAGTCAGATCATTTAATAAATATATACTTATAGAAATCTGAAAATCAAATCATATATATATATATATATATATATATATATATATATATATATATATTTAAATGAATGTAATCATTTATTTTAAAATATGAGATTTTCGACAAATACATGTTCTTATCAAAGCAAGCTGTTCCTTTTTTTCTTTTCTTTTTTCATTTTAATTGTTTTAACCTCCCGAAAGATGTCACTCAGATAGATACAGTAAAATATACGTCTGATCTTGTTGACAAGAGGTGTATAAGTAAGGTTCGAGGCCATAGGTAGAGCGTGGTCAGCGCATTTTTAATAAAAAGAGTTAGTCACATCTTAGTATAAAATCATCATCGTCATTATCCAAAGAGACAGAATCACCGGGAAAGTATAACCCACGCAACTAGTCGATTACGATGATATATTGCTTTTGGATACTTAAGTGCTGAATATATAAAGAGGTAATCATCTTAGATGTAGTCTGGAAAATGATAGACCAGCATTACACTTTCGTTTTTTAAGTCGAAAAAGCGAAATACCAGCTAAGTGTAGACACGCCATACGCATTACTTTAAGATAAGTAATAAAATTAAAATCTACAAAACTAGAATATGAAAAGTTGAAATAAAAATAAAATGCAACGTGCCTAAATTATAAATAATAACATAAATAATACAAATAAATAAAAAAACGAAAACTAATTATTATGACTTAAAATAGAATCTATAATAGCTATTGGTAACAGAAAATGTGACATATATTCTTTAGTTCTCCCGTGTCAGTGTAAGGTCTAATTTTGTTTATTCGACACACCTAAATTAGAGAGAATGGAAAACTTTTTTTAAAGAAAGGGAATGACACCGTTTCCTAATATAAATAAATAAAGGGGGGTAATATGACTAACGTGATGGGTAATCAGTCGCAAGCGAAACACTAGTTAGATGCTATAGCAAATATGATATATAAATCCACGCAATCAGAATGATGATTTTTCATCAAAATGAAACATATTCTTCTTCGTAGTTTACTTGATATAAGCATATTTCATACGATACTTTATATATATATATATATATATATATATATATATATATGTTGTAATAATTAGGTACAGCTTACACATTCCCAAAAGCCACTAAAGTACAAGGATTAATGAGGGTTTCAGCTGCACGGTGAGACAAACAGCTTTAGGATTGGAGATGATGATTAATACTGGGTAGAATTGTATTTTTTAAGATGACGACTCAAAAAGTATGATCGTTTTCAAATCGAATATTAATAAAATATTCGATTTTAAAAAGATCATGTTGTATTCAGTTGGAAAGCAGACTCGTTGTGTTGTCTTAAACGAACTGCTAGTTATTCTAAAGAAACCTGCTTATGTGCAGGTACATAGAAGAAGAAAGGCAAATGATTTACATTTATTTTAGGTACATGAGATTTTGTTGTGAATGTTTTATAAGGAGTTGGGCTCAGTCGAGCTCCTACTATGAATGAAAAACGATAGATTAAAAGAAGTAACGTGTATTTTTGTGACAAAGAGAGTGTAGGGTAAAAGGGAAGTAAACATTCCTCACGGGATTTCGAAAGCGAATTTGTACTCTTGATAAGCAGGAAAGAGTGCACTAAGCGGGACCTACCCAGATGTAGCAACAGTAGTCAATCTTAAGACGTATCTGACTATTTCACAGGTAGAGAATTGCTGACGGATTGAGACATTTTCCTTGGCTGTAGAAGAATTCACCTATTCTCTCAGCGACCTTAGCAAAAAATCCGATGTAAGTCTTCCATTTCAGGTCTCGAATGAAACAAAGCTTATCGAAGGAGGGTGCTTCCTCAAGATGTAGATCGTTCATTTGAACTGGGTTCAAGTATACATGTATACATATATATATATACGTATTACTATGTAAAAAATTATATTAAAATATAAATGTAATAACATAAAGAAATTGTAATAACTCAATAGTGTTAGGCTAGAGCTATGTTTTATATATTTTTTATTTACTTTTATACCAAATCCAATGTTATGAATGACAGATTTACATCATTTTACAAAACTTGTGCTTTATACAGCATACATTTGCTGTGGCTTGCACTAAGATATATGGAAAATGTTTCTGTGCATTTATTTCTTGGTGTGGCTATCCTCAGTGCTATATAAACAAAACAAAGCAAAAGACGATGAAAATCAAGGCAAGAAAAGCGTTGATGATGAGCAGTACTCATTACCACTATCGTATCCATTTTTTCAAATAGAACTATGCTTTCAATATGTCCTAGTCGAAACATATATGCATCTTATGCTTTTCGCTGTTTGTATGTTAATCATTCATAAGCAGCTTACATTTTAAGCTAACTACTTTTGAAAAGAGATATATTTTTAAAACTAACCATCTGTTGTTGTTACGTCTAATTATTTCCTTTTTCTTTAGGTTTTAGCCATCAATTAATCCTCATGTTATATTTCCTTTCTTACATTATACTTTTTATATCCGTAAAATAGGTGATTCCGTTTTCCGAGTTTCCGTAAGTACACAGACTTATCTATTGCTTGTTCTTCAATAATTAACTATTATAATACTATTTAGAAGATTATTGGTATTATTTTAAATATTTAAAAAAATATTAATATTTAATCATAAAATATTTTCATATAATTAATAACATTTGCTATTTTATTTAACACTAACATTTTTCTTACTTATTTTAATTTTCGCAGTCATTTATCAAAATATCTCTCACATTGGTATTCCTTGATGCTTTTTTAACTGTATTAAGTATATTTATGTAATTGTTAAATGTAATTCTAATTTTATTTCATGTATACTAATTTATAATTATTTATCTTGTATCTTTATTGATATATATATATATATATATATATATATATATATGTTGATGACAAAAGAAAGTAAACTAATTATTTATACTTTTAAATAGTATAGTTAAGCCAACAATATATATCGTATACCCTTAAAGTTACTTATCTAATTCAAAAGGTTAGATAATATTGAATCAATAATGGATTTAGTTTGTATATTTATCAATTCGTTTATACATTAATTAAGAACAATTGTTTTATCCCTGGAGAAGTTCATGTAATCCCCAACCTGATAATTTAATCGAATTCTAATGTAATGAATATTTATTTCTTGAAATAAATATATTGTGGTATGTATTACATTTCAAATAGCGCAATAAGTATATAAATTAAGGACATGCGTCTAAAATATTAACCTTTCTGCCTCTTTCAATTTTTAAACGCTAAAATTATGTGGCAGTGTGATTTTGCTACAATTTGTATTTGATTTTTTATGATTTTTCTATCAGAAAGTATTTCTAGACAATTCGTTGAAGTAAAGACGATCCGCCATCTTTTTTTATCGATAGCTTTCTTAACAAAATATAGATCAAAATATGTTTCGTTAGTGTGATAAGGAAATATTGGGCCGTGTTGTTATTAGAAAACATAATTTTAAATCGCTTTAAACAAGTTTTATATTTAATCAGATCAACAGCTTTCGTTTTGATTACTAATACTAAAAATTGATTATAATTTCTTTTGTTAATATTCGATCACTTCGAGACCTCTAGACACATTAAAATGGACATTAGAAAAGATAGCTATGTTCTTATGAATTCCCATTTTATTTCCTCTAGATTTTTATAACAGTTCTTATATTTTAGAATGTTATTTGTGTGTTTTAAAATAAGTAGTATCTGTTCCGATGGATACTGCACCCCATAGACCGGTATTGTCTTGGTCTTCGGGGCTTGATTTACGCCGGTATATGGGACGGTCCTGTGCAGTTCTAGCAGGTCCACCCTCCCAGACTTTGCCTCCCCTCTTTGGGGAGGAGTAAGTTTATTGCTTACTGCCTGGGGCGCCCCTACCGGGGAATGCCGTCGGGGCTGCCCAGGCTATTTTTGTTGGCCGGAGTGCTCACCTTCTCGGGCGCTGGCTTTTTAAATCCCACTTTCCCGACCTTGTGTCACATCTTACCTTGTGGGAGGAAGATAAATAAAATAGTAAAAACCAATAGGGAAACAAACGTTGATTAACTCACCTTTAGTATAATAATAGATGAAATGGCTTTCTCAAGTTCAAATGTGATTATTGGTTAAAATAAGAAATGCCAAAGCAACGAAATCGTTTTTCTACATATTTTCAACCGAACTTCTTTATTTACTTTAACGCGAAATTAAATATAAACAAAGCCTAACTGAATCCTCAAATAAAACCGAACTAATCCTAACATAACCCTAAACACACCATAACCTACGATTTAGGTTTTGTTCGGCAAGAATTGGTTTTGTTCGGTTCAAATTCTGTAGAAGCACTGACAAAATCAATACATGATATGAGTTCAAAACATTTTTTTATTTTAGGGGAGAACTCCCTAAAACAATGTGATGACTATTTATTAAGGGGGCAAGTGGTATAGATTGGAGACCATTACGACTTTTAGCTGTATATTTCCTGAACCTAGCGCCACCGAATGATTTCTCATCCAGTTCGTAATATTTCTGATATTTTGGAGAAATTGGCCACTTGAGCGAACGTCTTTTTTAGCCCCGGGCGAATTGGGTGTTGAAATGATAAATTTAGCAGCCAGGGCGCGAAAATGTTGCAACGAGGATCCATTAACGTGCCGACATTAGGATGAGATTCTGGCGGTGTGCAGGCGATTTTGACTCCTGGCCAAACAAAATATGAAAGGAAATAAAGCGAAAATGCAATCAAGAGGCAATATAATATTGTAGGAGACAGGCCTTTTTGGCTTTCATTCCTCCTTTCGAATACGAACGTGTCAAGTATACAACACGTTTGAAATCTATACTAAGACACACATAAGAGTTCGTACGTACGCCTATTGTTGAATTGTTTATTGCAATAGTATTTGCATACGTCTGAATACCCACTTTTAATTACTGAAACGTACTTCGAATCTTAATAATGAAGTAAAATCAGTTTGTTTATCGTATGTTGTCACCAATATTTTTTACGGTAGTATCTTGCTTTACGCTAAGTCAAAACCATATTTTCCTCAATCAAAGGGAGCATATATATATATATATATATATATATATATGTGTGTGTGTGTGTGTGTGTGTGTGTGTGTGTGTGTGTGTGTGTGTGAAGAAAACACTATTTGACGTCATTTTCTCAACAAAAAAGAGTTATCCATAAGGGAACATACACACACACACACACACATATATATATATATATATATATATATATATATATATATATATATATATATATATATATGTATATTTAAGTAAAATAAAGATATGAGGTATAATTTAAAGAAGAACTTAACATGAAAAATGGATGCTAAATACACGTGAAAGAGCAATTATATAAATAAGTAAAGGATAAGTATAAAACTCATACAAAACATTAAGTCATCAGCTGTTGAAAACAAGCTATTTTAAATAAAAATTAATGTAAATATTCTTTTCTTCACGCCATGGATTTTCAAAGAATCATATCTTATCCTAAGAGGAGCAAACAGATAAGTCTGTAAGGGAAAATGACCAAAAGTGAAATTTTTAAAAGCTATAAATAAAAATAATATAAAATGTAAAAAGAAAATGTTGAAATAATAGGGAAAACTTTATCCCTGAAAGCATCATAAGAGTTTAGTAGAAATATTATATTTTAGAAGAAATAAGAAACCTAGGGTTGTAAACACCCGTTAAAGATGTGAGAAGTCGAAGACAATTAAATGACCCAGAAGGTCAAGTTCCAAAACGTTGGTGTGCGTATATATTCCATTTATAATAAAATTTGATTTATAGTCCCATTTTGCACCATAAGAAGACATTTTCTTACTTCAAGCTTTTGCTAGCTCAGTATGATCAGGGCTGATATACTGACATTGCAAAAGCTTACGTTGAAACGTGTCTTGAAATGTAGCTCACTGTTTGTTTAAATAACACTTTTATATTTTATTAGTCAGCACTATCATATATAAGTAGAGGGTTCTAACGTTAAAAAATGTATACTTAAAAGAAGTAAGACTACCAATATTTATTAATGTTATTTAATTTGTTTATCATTTATTATTAATTATTTATTTCAGTTTCTATGAAACATGTGTTTTGATCATGAGATATTAGTTTAAAATATTGGTTCGACCCTTTTTATTGTTTAAAGTGTGGGGTATGTGTGCCTGTGTATGTGTTAGTGTTTGCAATATTTCTATTTTTACGCACACACATGCATCCACACGCTCACAGATTGAACATGTTTATAATACTAACGTAATTTTATTATTTCATATGGATATTTCATTAATATATCTAAATGATTAGCAAGTGCGAACACCGATAAAGCATACTGTTTCATGCTATTTTGACATGAGGTGTACACTAGTCTTTAAAATAAAGCAGTATACATATATATATATATATATATATATATATATATATATACTAGAGAACATATGTTAGAATCGGATGATCAAGCCTACATGGTCTTTAGATTGACTTTACATCACAGATTTAGTAACTTATATTTCTTATACCGTTCTCCTTCGAGCCAGGACTGTACCCTGCTTGACTCTTTCTCTGAAAGCTTAGATAGAGCACTCTCACTCGACTCGAATGCCCGAATACATGTATTTGGGGATTTTAATGCACATCACCGTGATTGGTTGGAATTCTCCAGCGTTACTGATACAGCTGGGAACTCTACCTTTAATTTTTCCTCAGCTCACGACCTCTCACAGACTGCCCCTTTTCCGACCCGCCTTCCTAGTCGTGCGGACCAGCAAGCCTCACTTCTCGACCTGTTTTTGATCTCACTACCCGAGGCTTCTGTGGCGAATGCCCATAGCCCGCTCGGGAACTCTAATCTCGTGCTTGTAATGATACTTATCACCTTAAAACCATTAAAAGGCTGCAGTGCCGTTGCTCAAAACGCCGGGAAACTATAGACAGGATGATTTTGAATCCCTCAGGATCACATCAGCGACGCTTCATGGGGTGAAACCTTCTCATTCCCTGCTGATCAGTGTGCAAATGAGCTAAGTGAATGGGTCAAAGCAGAAATTGATGCTTAGGTCGTTACGCGAAAATTCTTCAGCAACCCCCAGTCTTCTCAATTGTTCACCTCAGAATGTGAAGCTGCTATTCTGAGAGGCAGTGGCATTTCGAACATACAGAAATTCAGAGAATCCAGAAATGTATTGGAAAGTTGTGATATATAAAGCAAAGTGGAGGTATACAGAGGTAACCACAAAACGCATTCAGTAATAGGCAATCGACAATTTCACCCGCTAGCAAATCACAACGATGTTGTTTGCACGACAACTAATAAGGCTGAACTAGTTGCCCAGCGTTTTTCCTTAAACTAATGGCCATACTCATAACAGGCCGGCTAGACACACATCTGACTGCTTGAACTGGGGGCCAGCCAGTCATCAGATAAACTTCTAGCTGGTAGCACTTCGTTGTCACTGGTCCAAGAAAATTTCATTCCGAAACTAAATTTTAACTCATCAAATTTATTTCAGCTGAGGTTCTGTTATTTTATTATTATTTACATTTGGATTATAAGTTCGTGATTTAAAAGTCAGAATTGATTTTTTTATTTACATATAAACGGCTCTGTTCATTGACGAAATATCACTTTTACTTTTTTTTGAGTTTTAAAAAAGTATTGTCTTTTAGAATTTGTTAATAAATCGTACATTTTGAATTTCAAATCTTTTATATATTCTTAGGAAGTTTACTTTATTTGCATGTAAACAGCTCTGTTAATTCACGAAATATCACTTATTTTTTTAATTTTAATATAATGTGCTAAATATTTCTCAAAATGCTCAAAAAGTGTTGTGTGACAGCCTGTCAAGGCAATTATAATGAGTAGAATAAGGTTTGAGTGTTTCGTATCCCAAAAGATCAAGATGAGAGAGAAAGATGGTTAAAGGTAATACCAAGAGCTAACACTCCTAACCACTCAGACACTGTTGTTGTTAAAAGGCATTTTCCACCTGGTTATGAAACTGTGTTTGTTATGGGAAAAGCACGACCCAAAGATCCATCAATATTAAATAAGTTGCCATGAAGTGTGATACCAAGTCCTTTATAAAAACCAAGGACAACAAAAAAAAAAGTTCCGCTTCTGTGCGAAGTGTACAAAATGAGGTGTTTGCACATTTTTTTAGATAAAGATAGAATTGATAATTTTTACAAATTTGTGTGCTGATATTGACATCATGATTTTGCGCCAGCAGTTACCTGCTACAATTCTAACAATCAACAGTTCATCTAGTCTTGTCATTTTTTTACTGAAAGTATTCTGATTTTTTTAATTAAAATTTTTGAAAACTTAACGTTTGAATGTTACCATGCAAGTATACTCACACACATTTTTTCTCTGTTGAAAAACAAAATAAATAAGTTTCAACATTAGTTTCAAATTGAGAAAGCAATTCGTTACCTTAGTAACTTGAAAATTGAACTAGAGAAACAGGTTTTGAGACAACATATCGAAGTTATGTCACCACGAATAGTTGGCAAAAAAGTTTACGAGTCGGAAATGCTTGTCCGAGCATTTGAATATTTTGCCACATCTCGGTCTCTTTATAACAAACTTCGAGTTCATTACAAATTACCCAGTATGAAAACACTAGTGAATATGACCTCAAAAGTTTCGAAGGTAAATAATCTGAAATTTCTTGATGTGTTCAGCAACTGTCAGATAAACAGAAAAAATCTATCGTCCTAGTTGATGAAGTTTATATTAAAGTGAGTTTTCAATATCAAGAGGGAAACATATTTGGTGTTTCCAAAGATTCTGAAGAGGCATTAGCAAAAACTGTATTGGGTATTATGATCAAATGTTTACATGGTGGACTAAAGTTTTTGATTAAGATGATCCCAGTTGCCAAACTAAATTCGGAATTTTCGTTTCAAAATGTTAGAAATGTTGTTGAATTAGTCAATCATTCGAAAGGTAATGTAATTGCAGTTATTTGTGACAATAATCGGACTAATCAAGCTTTATTCAAGAAATGTGATACTGTTAAAAATAAGCCTTGGGTTACTAAAAATGGTATATACTTGCTTTTCGATTATGTACATATATTTAAAAGTATTCGAAATAACTGGATAACTGAGGCCTGTTCAGAATTGCTTGTTTTATTCTGATGGTAAGGAAATGATAGCAAAATGGAAAATAGTGAAACAACTTTTTGCGCATGAAAAGAATCAATTTGTTAAGTTATCACAACTAAGAGAAGTAGCGGTTCTTCCAAAACCGGTTGAGAGACAAAACGTTTTCCACTGTTTGAAAGTGTTTTGTGATGAGACTCATCCATTATTACAGGATGATGATACAAGAGAAACTTACTTTCATCGAAGAAGTTTTGAAATTTTGGAAGATAGTGAGTGTAAATGATATTTATGGAAGTGTCAAGACAAAATGATCCATTGAAAAGCGTATTATCAGATCGAAATGATGGAAATTTTACATTTCTTGTAAATTTTGGAAGTATGGCAAAACAAATGAGGGGAAAGCAAGGGAAGAGAATAAAATCCTTCACAAGAGACACTAGTATGGCTATCAAGCATATATGTAATTTTTTAATTGACATTTACTTGACAGTGGGTTCAATTTTTTTATTCTTGGAGGATTTACCACCGACTGTCTTGAAACTGAATTTTGTAAATTGAGACAAGATTCTGGTGGTACTTATTTTATTACCGTACAAAATGTTATTCAGAAATTCCATATTCAAAAAACAAAATTACTTCAGTTGAAAGTTGATGTTAGAAAGTATAGTCATGATTCAGGCCATACTTGCTTACAATGCGGATATATGTTGGATTAATTGGCATACGAAACATTTCATCACCTACCAGTTTCTAGGTCTGGCATCTCCAAAGATATTAAAATGTAGCCTTTTTATATAGCAGGATATATCACACAAAAAGATTGTCTTACAGAGGAGGAAATATTCAATGATACTGCTTTTTATCATGAGTATGGAAGTTTTTGAAAGGAATAGATCGTGTTGATTTAAAAGTTCCACTGGATACCACTGTTCAGTGGGAAATTTTAATTACTACTTTACGATTTTGAGGTGAAGAACTTTCCTTTAACATTTTTGTAAGTAGTGCCATCTTTGTTTTGCCACAACATTCTGGTTATCGTAACCCATTGCTGTGAACCCTGTCCATTTTATAAGATCACCTATAGATTTTTAACTAAATCTTCTATTTAATCTATGGACATTATATTATCTCATTTCATCTTCCATTTCAGTGAATCTGTTTGCTTAGATTAATCGACTATGAGACAACAGTAGAGATTTGGATACTGAAATTTTAGTTTGAACTTGTTTTTGGATGATTTTATGATTTGAAATAGATGTTGAAAACAACTAAAATGAGGGCAGTTAAAATTTTTGGTTAGTAAACTACATATCACATTTGAACAAATTGTTTTTTTCAACCACAATATACAAGTCATGATCTTTTGACACAAGTACAAATTCTCTTTAAAAATCCCACATTGAAATAAAAGTCACTCATTGAAATATGCATTTGCCTTTGTTTATTCAAAGTTATCTGTCTCTTCATTTATAGGAATTCATCAATAATTGTCAAATTTATCAATTAGCTCATTGTGGTTCTTATTATTTGGTATGTAAAACACATAAAAACATTAAGCTAATCTCACAGGGAAATGTTCCTTTTGTTTGCTAATTCTATATCGAATATTTAAGAAAATTCACATGGCCTCCAGTAAAAGACCCCAGTCGCATGATTGTCTGGCCTGTAGTAGGGATGGTCATGCTTAAACTCCATTTGGACTCAGCAAACCACCCCCTCCCTAAATTCCCATTGCGGACTAAAGCCAGTCTTGAGAACCTGGTCATCACCCCATCTCAGGTCAGAGACTTCATAAAACCTTGACACCTCAAAAGTATGTAGGCTTGATCTTATACCAGTAATAGTAATAAATAAATGCTCTTCTCAGCTGGCTCCTCTCCTCTGGAAACTCTACAATAAATGGCTAGCTGAATCTTGTTTCTCTGATAGTTGGAAAATCGTATCTGTGATGTCAGTCTTCAAGAATTCTAGAGATAGAATTGATAATCAAAACTACCGCCAAATCAGTCTACTCCCGATCTTTGCTAAAATCTTTGAATTATTAATAAATATAGCGATAGTCCAGCACCTCGTTAATGCTAAAGTGGTTTTCTGATTGTCAATACATATTCAGACAAGCACGATCTACTGCAAATATCCTAACGGTCATCTCTGAACGCATATATCATACACTGGACAACACAGGTGAAGCTAAGGCCGTAGCGTTTGATATATCCAAGGCCTTTGACATATGGTATTACTGGACGAATATTTTATATAATTAAATTCTTCTCAACAAAAAGAAAGATCCGGGTTGTCCTCGATAGCCGTTCATCTAAGCGACATGACACAAATGTTGATGTACCCCAGAGATCCATTCTACTACTTCTTATTTACATAAATGACTTCCCTGTTGTCATTGAGACTAAGATAGGTATATTTACTGACAACACAACGCTCTACGCTCGTCATGTGAGCAAAACCGACGCGCACATATCTGAGGCAATGGCTGAATCTTTAGAAAATGACCTCCGGTCCGTAGTGTATTGGGATCAAAAATTGATGATAACTATTAATGCGGCAAAGCCAAATCTCTTTTCCTTAAATAACTGCAAGAAACCTGTTCAACCACCGATTATCATGGCTAATAACACCCTACGTGAGAGTTTATCATTCACATTACTTGACCTAACTTTCACATATAACATGGATTGGAATAAATACATTGAAGACATTGGCAGGGCTGCTTCAAAGAAGGTTGGCTCCCTCTACGGGGCTAGTAAGCTTCTGACACTTGACATCATCCTATATCTTTACAAAGCCACTATCCGCCCATGCATAGAGTATTGTTGCCACATCTGAGCAGGGTCATCATCCAGTTATCTCTCCCTCCATAGACAAGGTCCAAAAAAAGAGTCGCAAACTTAATATGGCCCTTACTATCCGCCAAACTCCAGCCCCTTTCCCTTCGCTGCAATTTTGCTTCTTTGTACTTGTAAAACAAAGTGATTGTGCTCTGATGAACTTGCTGCTCTTGTGCCCCGACGACGGAAATTCACTAGACCAACCACAAAAGCTGCCAAATCCCACCCATTAACTGTAGAGGTCCGCAGATGCCAAAAGTTTTCTACTCCAAAGCGTATTTTCTCGTGCTGCTGGACTGTAACTCCCTCCCTGCTCCATACTTACCTGACGGTACTGGCATGTATAAATTTAAAACTAATGTAAACAGACATCTCGCAGTGTAGCTCCCAATTTTGGTTGACCCCCCAAAACGTTCACCTTTTTTCTCAGTAGCCCCTTACGTTTAGAGTGGCGGCTTGCCTTGTTTAAGGTGAACTATGTTAAATATATATATATATATATATATATATATATATATATATATATATATATATGAACATGGAAAATTGTACATTAAAAGAGTTCGATATTATTAAGTACGTCATCGAAGACAAAACGACATGTATGTATATATACCTTACTTTCTCTCTCTCTCCCTCTCTCTCTCTCTCTCTTTCTCTCTCTCTCTCTATATATATATATGTTTGTATATATATATATATATATATATATATATATATATATATATATATATATGTTTGTGTATATATATATATATATATATATATATATATATATGAAAATGGAAAAGTGTACATTAATAGAGTTCGATATTATTAAGTACGTCATCGAGGACAAAACGACATGTATGTATATATACCTTACTTTCTCTCTCTCTCTCTTTATATATATATATATATATGTTTGTATATATATATATATATATATATATGTTTGTATATATATATATATATGTTTGTATATATACATATATATGTTTGTGTGTATATATATATATATATATATATATATATATATATATATATATATATATATAAGACTTTGTCTTATATAATATACTAGATTGACACGTAGCCCGGGAGAAATATAAAATAATGATAGAATGTAACTAGGTTACATCGGTCAATTTTAATATTAATAAGTGTCTGTTTCGAATTGTTTAAGGGTGAAAGAAAAGAGTGGGGGAAAGAAAAAAGATGCGCGTGTAGGAGTATTCCCGTCCATCCTATTGTCCCGGTATTTCCCAACACCCGCTCTATCTATGATAATGACCAATTTGAAGATTAACAAGGCCTACAGAGCCCTATGAAATCCAACCTCCTTGTTAGCTTCGTACAGAAATTCTATTTTTTGTGAGGAACGAAAAAAGAAAAACGTATATGCCTCCTGAGCACTAATAAAACACACGAATGTAATTAAGAGGGCCAGCAAAGCACAACTAAACCATATGGGTTCGAAGAGAAATGTTGATATTCTCAACAGTTAAAGTAGAATTTATTACATTGATTTATTTTCAAATTACTACATAAAAACGTTGAATTTAAAAATTCGGCCCACATTCTTCCTTTTCCATCCTCACTCGTAAATGTAAATAAATGCTGGTGTGAGTCAACTGGGATCGAATGCTAAACCTCTCAATCCAGGGTTCACGGCGATAACCATTCAGCCACGAAAGAGATTCGAAAATCTACTGAAAAATAGGTCAGTTAAACTAAGTGTTCAGCTGGCATGCGTTTTATATGACGACCCGCCAGAAGGCAACTAAATGTTGGGTCCACCCGTCACACGTTTTGGGTCATTTCTATAAAAAGAATCAATGTTGTTTTTCAATCTTTTTTATATTATGTGTGTGAAAATTGTAAGATTCAGGAAATATACACTTCATGCAAGACTGTTGATTAGATTGGCGTATATTGACTTAATTAGGAAGTCGTGTCGCTGAAGAAATTGTAGCCGCCATATTTAATAATGAAATACTGCAAGGAACTATGTTCGTTAATTACATTCTCGAAAACCGGAATGAGTATAAATGTATACGGAATAGGTAGAAATGACGTAATCCGAATTCTCGAAAATCAGCGGAATTAGCGGGAGCGTCCTTTAAATGCGTGCGCATTTACTTGTATTATAAAGTTAGATAATGACAGATGAATAGTAAATATTAACGGACACTTTTTTTGAAAAGGAGACGTTTGTTATTAGTACCCGGTGTCGGTGGGGAGAGTGTCAGTACTTAATTGTTAAGGGGGGAAGTTTTCTACCATTTATATAGAGTATGTTTAGAGGAGAGTCGAAGATGGTGGGCCAAAGTTATATTTAGTGTTAGCTGAAGAAACATAATTACAAGTTTACTAAAACACGCTCGAGTGAATAAGCGTAATATAGTGATAAGTTTAGTAGCCTGTGATGCATGTGGCTATTTTCCTATTATTCACAAAGGTGCAAGGGAAACATCGTCTTAACTTTATATATTAGATCAGACATACCAAATTATATTATTTGTATTAATATTTTTAGTAAAAAGATAAAAAGTCATCCTAACATATTTTATACAATTAAGTACACTGTCAGAGACAAAATGAAATATATACTTTTCTTTATATGTCTATATATACACACTTATATATATATATATATATATATATATATATATATATATATATATATATATATATTTATAAGAGTCTGATAGATTATCACTACAATCAGAGAGTGGGACGGGAGAGAAAACCAACCAGAAACCAAGAGTTACGAAGTGTCAAATATAACTAGCCAAGTGATCACAAGTTTAACTCCGAATAAGACTTATTCGGATCAGCCAACAACGTTTTCCCGACAACCATCCGATACTAATCATTATCATAACCAATGGCGTGAATATTCGACTCGATGTTTTGTCCGTGTTGCAAGGGAAAAAGATAGCTGGAATCGATTCTCGGGTGTCGCTCTAATATTGTCTCCTCTTCCCCACTGCGAGCAACTAGCGAAAGTAAAATTTGAAGTTGGGCTTGTCAAGCCTTCCACTGGGTCAGCGAGATTTATAGCCTATCAGCGATATCGCTAGAGGGCACTGTCGCCAATAAATAAGTGAACGGCAGGGCAGAGAGCAACGCTGGCCGCCATTTTTACAACCGGCACCTTCCGGTTTTGGAATCAGTAGTCCCCTGGTATTTATCAGGTAACAAAAGAAGACACATACCGAAGAAAGAATAAAAGATTATTCACAAAAAAAAGAATGACGAGTGGTTTTGGTGGACAATAATGTGGGGATTGGTGTTCACTTGATTGACGGTTGATTTTATTTGTCCATCGAAAGGACAATAAAAAATACTTCATAAAATAGAAGAAAAGATACAAACACAGAAAACAAACCAAAAGAAAGTTCTAACTGTGTACATCTAGACAATATTGCAGATGATACAATCGTACTGTTATTTGGCGAAGTACCTGGTGTACGACGGGTAGCACATTAGATAGTGGATCGATGTTAGATAAGATTTAGGTAAATCCACGTGTTGTATTTTCATTTACCAATTCGTGTACAAATCATTATACCCATGTGTCGTCATAGTAAACCCACGTGTTTGCTATAACAAGGACTCCAATGTGTACAGGGCCGGTGGGACAGTAATAAAAGTGGGGGTTTATCCTAAAAGGTGTGGGGGTGGTTAAACACATGCATATCAACTTAATTATTGATGCTCGTAAAGTGGGGGGGGGCAAGTCAGAAAGGGAGGAAGGTTGAACCCCCCTGCTCTCCGGTGCCGCCGTCCATGATAAAGGTGCATTAAAAAAAGAAAAAGGGCCACAGAATACATCAGAGAAACAGGTTACTTTTGTACGCGTAAAAGAGAGAGAGAGAAAATAAATGCAGACAGATAAAAAGACATATACTATGTCTCGCTACACCTACTTTCATTGTGGATGCCTGCCTCCGCATAAGAGGACGGCACCTCAGACACGTCTTTCTAGTTTGAAATCTTGCGAGCCAGGAGAGAGCTAATTTCCGTTCGTAAGTCACGTGGTTTCGGTAAATTCCGTTCTGGGGCCACATCTAACCCTTAAGGTGTCTCTCACAATTTCTATAATTAAAAACGGTCTTCGTTATGTTATACACGGACGTTTGTTCCCGCGTAAATATGATGATGTGTTTCCTAATACAAACAAGAAACACTAATAAAAACGCTACGAACTTGTATTTATTATTTTTGTTGCAACCTTTTAAAATAAGACGTGAATATGATAGAAAATATTTTGTTGGATTTGTATTTAGAAGAAAAGGTAAACTTTTGGTGGAAATTAAAACATTTAAAACATCTTCAAAGATTTTAAGAAAATCTATTAAATAAAAAATATACACTTGGATTTTCGATCCCATATATATAAGTGTCATGTTTGTCTCCGATATGTACGTTATGTTTTCGGCTTATCTCAACGTTGTTAGACAGAGTTTGTAAATGTTTTCTTGTTTGGGTATAACCGAGCGTCAACATAGCTGCACAAAACATCGGATTATATGCCTCAGAATTAATTTAAATTTTGGATATCAAGACTAAAGGTCTATGTCATTAAGATAGTTATAGCAACACGTGCGCCGATATCTTCGATTCTGTTCATGGTAGACACTCGTTAATTTACCAATATTGTAACCAATGAAGTATCCAATGACATTCACATTTTACTTTGTAGAATTGGTCATAGTGAAAATTTTGGCGGGATTTCAATCTCCGAATTTCCCAAGTTTGACGTACAGACCTGATACTTTTAAACCACCATGCAAAATCACAGTCTGATTAGATAAATAGCTTTTTAGTTAGTACTTTTTCCATGGCATAATTTCAATAATACTTCATAAAATATGTTGAAGTAAGGTCCAGATAGGATGTTGGCCTATACTTACGTTGCCAGGCGGGTGATATATAGTCTCACGACTGACTGATGTTTTTGTTGTTAAATAGAAAAATAGAAAATATAATACAAAGTTCTTCATTCAAGACATCAAAATATTGATAAAAATGTCCCTTTTCGTACATTCACTTTCATAGGGCGGTTACTGAATAATAATTTATCTTTTTTAAAATTTTAAAGAGAAAAGTTATCAATAAAATACAAGTTATGTTTTTTTAGATGGGGATTAGTAACTTGTATTTCTTGATTCATTGTATAACTATTCTAACCTTGTTTTTTATATTCAAAATGCTACGGCAAATTTATACATCGTAATAAATAGTAAAACTACACGTCTAGACAAGGCAAGACTTAAAGCTGTTAGATTGTATGCAGTTGTTCACAAACACTCGTGATAAAATGGTTGAAGGCATTGATAAGAAAAGCAGTTCTAAGTGACATTTGTTACCAATTTACTTGCCTCCTGACGAAGACACAATTAAACACAAAATCCATGTTTAATGAGAGGAACATCCAACTCACCACAAAGGAGCTCTTTCGATTGGGACAAAAATTAAAAGGACCCAGTCTAGAAATGATTTGCCTTCATTTAGCGAGGACAGAGAAAGTGAAGTTCAGTATGAGTCGATGATAAAGGAAAATAGTTGTACTATATGTGTGATATGGCTGACGGTCAAGTAATGCAATTCAAAACAAAGACCTAGACTAAGATAAAACACAACCTCTTATTAGCTTTTTCTTGTCTCAGTCGAGAAAGAGTTCTCTATCACTCATTGAGAAGAGAAAAGATGAGGAGATAGTCCATTTCGATCCTAGCCAAGTGATTTTCTTCTAAAGATTGAAGTGGTAATCATTACAAAAGGCGATAATAATGCATAGGGTTTATACCTTTACTCGGTCATAGATGAAAAAACGATATCAATCTACCAAATCGATTAAATAAGATTTATTTCCGTATTGGTTCCTAAGTTCGACATGAAGATTCGCATTTTTGAATATTAAGTTCCCCAGCTTGAAAAGGTGAATCTGAATAATGGCGCAGGTTACATTGGCCGACACGTTTTCAAAATAAGAATCTACATGGATGAGATATGTATTATTTAGATGATTCCGACTACTGTTCTCATTGTGAGTGTCATTTTAACAACATTTCGGCCGATGTAACCTCTGGCATTCTTAATGTGCGCCTTCTTGAACTCGGGAATCTTTATTTCGAACTCTGTAATCTGTGTGGAATTTTATCCAGTGAGAGCTTGCGTTCGTTTTGTCACCCATTACCGGATAGAAATCTTAAGTAATTCCTAATTGTACTGAAATTAAAATGCCATCAACTAGACCCTAGAACCTCTATCTCAGCCAAAAATCAGCTGAATCTCTCAAATAGTTGATGAGATACAGGGTGGCAAATACGTACGTACGTACGTACGTACGCGCAGATAACATGATTTCATGAGTGAACTTTCTGAATCTCTGACTTGCCTTGAATAATGATGCTAGAATTCTACACACTTATAGAACCTGTCAAATAAAAATGTTGTGCAAAGTTTTAACTAATTTGGTTCATTGGTTTTTGAGTAATGATTGATCAAAGAAATGAGATTTCCAGCATAGGCCATTCGTGACGTCAATTACGGATTAGAGCGCTGTCGCGTCTCCCTTGATTCTTAGTATCGCCCGTACTGAGGATTAATCTTCAACCTTCAGAAGACTGTCAAGTTGAACTGATTATTACTTAGCACATTAATACGTTGCGAGTAATTACGAATTACTTCAGACTTATAGTCGATCATGGCTATAAAAAAAGAAAACAAGTAAACCGCCTTGATTAAATAATGAGTTCCGATTGAAATTTCATTACAGATTCCAGAGTTCGGCATAAATATTACCTAATTCTACAAAACACCAGTCAAGAATCTTTGGGGTTATATCGACCGAATATTTGTGAGAATAACATCCAAAATAAATAGAGTAGTACGAATAATCCAAATAATTAAAATTCTGAGTCCTCATCTTACAATTTGCGAAAAAAGCTGTAAATAGTAGTCTTAATAATCTGGATGGTGCAAAACATGATTATAAGTTATTAGTTTAATTTTGGGTTGATTTTGAAATGCGGCTACTGTAATTCATGGGGTCATGGCAATTAACTGTGACGATTTTGAAACTTTAAGAGAAAAGAGTCGAACATTTTCTGAGTAAAATCTCTTGCATTTCACAAAATTCAGATTTGCCATATTTATAAATATTAAAAGTATTCTAAACTAAACTATTCGCTTCATATTCATTAATAATGTCAGCTTTCCGATATTCAAACGCTATTTTGACAAGAGCAATAAACTTTGATTATTTATTGATTTTGTGATTTTATTTGTGTCAGTTATGCGTTTTCCATTTTAATGTGCATAAAGCATGCTTTTTAAAAGGTATGCCACAATGGATGGTTCAGATGACACTTACCGCATGAGTAAATGACAAGATGACGTAGGGTCAGAATATAATATTATATAAGGCAGATGGTACAAACTGCAAAATAACACGAACAAACATACATACACATATTTGTTAGTCAGCTTTGTAACCCCTACTTTCACATTGAAGGGCTTACTATTTAGATATCCTACTTGGAATTCACGGAACTTGGTGTCTCTTGAAGTAACTCTTTATCCATCTTCATTTTTATTATTATGATTATCTCTATTCTACAAGTGACTTCATTCATTGTCTGAAGCAACTGCCATAATATATATATATATATATATATATATATATATATATATTTCTTGTGTGTGTGGGGGTGAAAGTAAAAACCAAGAGATATTTTTATATATTCATCGACGTTTCGTCTTTATTGTAAGACCGCCTCAGGATGATAATGTTAAGACAAATGGCATGTAAGTACATCGAAATATTGGGTTGACATGATGGGTTGATGAGGAAAAGTAGTAGCCGTGGCTACTAAAAGAGCTGGACCAGGGTCCAAGCTGCGAGCAGTCAGTCAGTAGCAGAGAGTGAAATGAATATGGAAAGCTGTGTGTGGGTATATTAAGGCAGCATGTTTCCTTTTTCATTTCCCATTACGACAGTTACTCTCATCCTTCCTTTCTCATATATATATATATATATATATATATATATATATATGTTTGGTTAAACCGTTCGACAGCTTCTGTTAATTTAATTTTTATTTGTTTTTTTTTCGATTAGTCGCACGACCGATTTGGTATTGTCGTCAGTGTTGTATACAAAATCGCCATATTTTCGCGAACGTTTTCGACCGACGTCGGTCATTTTCAGGCGAATGAATGAGTATGCAAAATAATAGATTGTTAAATTTATTAAGAAGACGTTTTAAAAAAAAACATTTCAATGACACTTTAACAACACTTAAACATACCGTCGCCCCCCTCATGACGAACATGGTTGATACTAGGTTTATTTACTTGAATAAACAACGCTTCCATTATGAGGAGGCGAATACCACAATAAGAGATCCCAAGATAGGGCATTTAATGGAAGCGTGATTCTGTAACCGTTTCGAACTTTACGACAGTCTGAGATTACCATTCCCTACACTGATGAGAGTTAAAGCTAGAAACGCTGGCGTATGTAGGTAAAAACATTTTAAAATATTTTACTTAAAATTGATATACATATATATATATATTATCATTAATTTTAAGTAATAAATATATATATATATATATATATATATATATATATATATATATATATATATATATATATATATATATATATATATATATTGAATGTAACTTTCATCTCTATATAATTTTATTGCTAGCTACCATATCGCAGAATGGTTCTTGGGTGTAGTGTTTTGATAATATTATTATTATTGTTATAATTAATGTTATTTTATATGCAAAGTACCATATCACACGGTAGTCTTAAGGGTAATATGTTATTATTATTATTATTATTATTATTATTATTATCATTATTATTATTATTATTATTAGTAGTAGTAGTAGTAGTAGTAGTAGTAGTAGTAGTAGTAGTAAAATTTAAGCTGAATTATTTCTACACTTGATTAATGGGGAAATGGTCGTTTGATCAGTACCATTGAAGAGCCATGGATATTATAACTGTCCTGTTTGTAAATCTCCGAAACAGTTACATGGTAAACAGCTGATGATCCCCGTTTTTAATATTTCACGCTTAAGTTAAGGTCCCCTGTGTTTGTTTCAATGTTAGATACTTGAATCCCTCCTTTTTATTATTTTTATTTTTATTTTTTATTTGTTAATTTTCCAACGAATGTTAAGTCTGCGATATCTTGGATTTAGTTAGTTTCTCTGGGAATATAAACTGCATTTTCTTTTTTTTTAATTTTTGCTTTTGTTTAAAATGACTCAAAGCTTCATTAGACTATATATATATATATATATATATATATATATATATATATATAGATAGATATATATATATATATATATATGCGTGTGTGTGTGTGGGTGCGTGTGTGTTTGTTGATGGGTTATCATAACGAAATTACAATTAAGAATAACCTGCTGAAAATGATAGCAAATAGTAAGTAAGCAGGAAAAATGAATATACCTAATCAACGTTCCCAAGACATACAAATAGAAAAAAACGCAGAGCCGATAAACATTCAAATTAAAAAGCAAAGTTAGCTGCATCCAATCTGGATCGTCAGGTAAGTTCTCTAAGTTAAGTCTACAGTCCTGGTTTGCGGAAGTGCGGGAAGTAAACAGATGCATATTCATCTGCGGTCCGAGGTTGGAATCATTCGACCAACTGAACGGTTATCTTCCACAATAATAGTTCCATTGGAATAAAACGTATACGTATGTTGTTTATAATTAAAACATATTTATTATTAAATAATTATTTATAGCTACCTTTCAGATCGAGGCATTTCAACCCTCTAATCTAAGCTAAATACGAAGTTCCTATCAATATGATTTTTTGTTTAAGACTGTTGACTATATTGTCCGCGTTATATGTTATTGATGATGTTTATTTCTCGGCTTGCTGCATAGCTCTTAAATTTGGCAATTTGGTTAGAGCGCTCATATTTGGGTTAAAATTGACTCGTGTCAGAAGGTTCGAATCATTAGACAGGCTGAACTAGTATCTCTTCCACACTGATGAGTCTATTAGAATGAAACACATACGTATGAGGATAATAATAAAAATGTATTTATAAGTAAATAACTATATATATATATATATATATATATATATAAGTTTATAACAATTTACACATATATTCATATTTTAACATACACTCTCAAAGAGAAGTTACCATTTTTATTTTTATTTCTTGTGGATATTGTAATAGAAGCAAATTTAAATTATATTCTTAATATACCCAATTTAGTTATTAGTTGATGTTAACTATTTGTTTACTTATTTAATTAATATTGACAAAATTTAATGAGAAAGTTAGATTCGTATTTATTTAACATTCTCATTTTATTCATTACATTGTGGGTTTTTTCAAACGACACGGTTAACTACAAATTTACATTTTAAATTAAAACATTTCAAATAATGATATAAGCACTCATACATATACTAGACTAACCACGCAGACACACATAAAATTCGGTCATTCAAACGTGCAAATAGATGCACTAAACTATTTGTACCTATATTTAAACAAATATGCATGTAAACACATATTCACAAGGATAAAACAATATATAAATATTAGAGAATTGAAAACGTATAATGTTTGCATTCTTAATATTGAGGTAACACGAATCTAATTAATAATCCTATCATATTCTATTAATATATAATTATTAACTACAATTTTTTCACCCATATATTAAAGTATGTATTGTGTACTAACTGTATGCAATAAGAGAGTTTGAATGATATGTATTACATACAAGTGAGGTTATTATTGTTATTGTAATTTACATAACCCTTTTATAGTAAATAATAGTGATTTTCAGGTTATATTCATAGGAAGTTAGTATATAATTGTTTTGTTGCCACTATATTCCTCCAAGATGAACGGTTAAATATGTATACAACTAATGATCACTTTATCTCTATGATTTAACAATTGATCTTTTTCTGAGAACGTCATGATCGATAATTTATCATGCGACTTTTAATTTAATTGTTTATCAATAATCTTTCTATTTTAAAATATTGATGTATATTCAATACATGTATTAAACATTGCTACTAATTATACTTGATTTCGTTTTTTTCTGAAATATGTTCAATATTAGCAGTGGTATCAGTTGGTTTAATTCAGAATTTTAAAAAATTAAATAAACCGGGAAGTTCATTAAACATGTAACATTGTTGCTACGTCGTCATCACAAACAAGAATGTTTATAATAGTTGTAATCGATTGTTTTTTCGAAACAATTTCCGAGCAGTTAAAAATAAATGCAAATTGCTATTTGCTCGGCTTAAAATCTATGTAATATGTACCTTAATCACTAGAAAAAGAGTATATACTTACTAGTATATACTAAATGTACTATATCGATGGTTAAATCGGTGCATAATAAGACAACACATCAAGTAATGACTAGCTGCTTAGTGAATATTGATTTTGTCTGGTCTGTGTCAAAATCAAAGTGAATTCAACAGGATGAAAGATTATGCTACTACTGCATCATTATGATGGTGATGATGATGTCCACTTCAAATCATATATATGAGACAGGGAACGGGTGTTGTATTTCGATCTGTGTCAACACCTGTCCTGTCTTCCAGCGGGCCCTCTTTGACCTTCCCCTGTCATTTTTTTCGCCGTCCATCTTGTCTGTCCTGTAATGAAATGAGGAAAAATGAAAGATGTGTGATTGGCAGTTCACAGCCGATATTCAGTCCTGCGGATCCTTTGTGAAACCACATTTTAAAATTGATGTCGATCGTCTATTCAAAATTGTCTATCCGGTAGCATTTTAAGAAAAAGAGAAATTATCTATCCATCTCTCTCTCTCTCTTTCTTTCTCTCTCTCTCTCTCTCTCTCTCTCTCTCTCTCTCTCTCTCTCTCTCTCTCTCTCTATATATATATATATATATATATATATATATATATATATATATATATATAAAACTAAGTTCACTGTGGAATGTTAACTACTAGTCATAAAAAGTAAATTTTAACCGAAAAAACGAAAAGATGCAATTTATGTATTACAGAATCAGTTGGAATACTGGCATACAGTTGAAATATTATTAATAAAATAAAATTGATTATAGGCTGTTGCCAACATAAAGGCAGATATAATATATATATATATATATATATATATATATATATATATATATATATATATATATAAGCCTGGCTTAAGGAAAAATTCAACTTGAATAAATTGCCTTTTTGCGGAATATACCTTGCTCTGAGCAACTGAATAGAAATACGATTTGACTTTTGCTTTTCTAATTCCTTTTCATCCTTCTACATATTTATATATATATATGACGGTGGAAGAACAAACAAATGAATAGCCTAGATATAGAGTTAAGGACATACTTGAATCGTTGTTAAAATAAGTGGATTTACTATATATAGAATAAACCATAAAGAGTATTAATAAGATAATTGGAAAAAGTGTATGGGGCAACATAGCATAAGAATTAACGGGAACAAATAATAAACAAACAAATTAAGAAAATAGGCATAACACTGAATGTAAAAATAATTATAACAAAAAATTAGATTGAAACTAATTAAACAAAAAATAACTAATAGACTACAATAAGTAGAATGTATAACTGTAAACAATAGTAGCATGAAGCTGTGTGTATAGTAAATTAAAAACATAATATAGTCTAGGGAATTATATCGACGACGAGAGAATTAGTGTAAAGTAATATGTCTATCTTGAATAGGGTATGGGTAGAGAGTACATTAATATATTTGAAACCAGAAAATAGTATGGCGAATGTCATAATTTGAATAACAAATAATACAAGTTTGGTTAAAACTAAAATGCGAATATAAGCATAACTAAGATAGGCACTATATTTAAATGAATCTTGGTGGTAAATATAACATTAAATAGCATAAAAGGTAAAGTAAATTTTGTACATTATTATACTAAAACAAAAGAACTTGGGAATCTAAAATTGATTATAAATATGGTATATACATTCCAAATAAGCGATGATGTGAATAAGATGTAGGAAAATATGTTCTTTTTTATTTTAATAATACCTTAAGAAACAAATAAATAAGGAATGCATATTAAACAAAATGATAAATATAAAAATGGTATGGAAAACACCTCCATTTATTTATAGGATTTCAAATTTGAAATAATGTAAGAAACTAATTTGTAACGAAAATCCTCATAATATTATATGTTATTATAGGTAATACAACGTGGTAATGTTGAATGAGTTGCGATTCGGATCGTATCGGCATGGCTGTTTGTTTACAAATCACACATAGAAAATTGAAAGATAAAAATGCGACCATTGTCCAAATGAAATTGTATTGTTTTACCATTACATTAAAATACTTATGAACACTATAACAGATATAATACATAAAATAAAAGATAAATTTTAAAGAACAAGTGATATATAGTTTACTTTAATTTAAGAAGACATTGTAATCGCGTTGATTTTGACCTTCATCAAGTATGAATAAGAACAGATAATCTATATAATTGAAAAAAAATGTATACTTTTCAAAAATATTTAAAATAAAATAAGTGATAGAGAAGAAAAATACAATATTTATATTACATTATTATATACTTTATTTTAATTAAGGGCATTATTGATAGATACATGCATTGCACTACGTTCTCGACGGTAAGGTTTCTTTAGATCTTAGCCGTCTGGAAGGCAGTAAATAACGTAGCTATTAAAATAGATGAACAACAGATGTAAACAGTAAATAAGATATGAAGACATCTGTTATTGCTTATAAAATAAGTTTATGCCAAATAGATTAAAATTAAATATAATTGCATAATAGCAGATTGTATTTCTAGTGAGAAAAATATTACACAATTGACAAGGAATAACGTTTTTGGGATAAATACACGTGGGATGTTTTCATTTACTGACCTAAGACTGGAAGGAAACACCACAATGGTTCAATTGTTACACTAAATAGTCGATTTTATGAATTATATTTTAAATGTTCGTGATTAAATCCAACATTTTTTAAAAACTAAGTATGGTATTTTATTAATATTTTATTGAATTCGAGAGGATATTGTTATCGAGAATGTGTATGATAGTTAACCCACAGTAAGGTAACGACATTATACATCATGCAAATGCAAAAAACATAGCACATATATTCTAATAAAATACCTTAAAAATAAAATAAGAGATATAGAAGAAAAATACAACTTACATATGATAGCATTATTATACACTATATCATAATTAAGCCAAGAATGATAGATATAGTTAATCATTGAACGGTTCGAAAGGATAACAATGTTTACTTCCTGTTGTCTAGAAAAACGGAAGTCGACTATGAGACTACTAATATACAATATATAATAATAATAAACTTCGAAGGAAAGGCATATAAAAAATATACAAACTTGGAAGAAAAGGAAAAAAGAGGTATGACAAACAACGAGAACGTTTAGACAAAACATTTATTTATATTCATTGTGATTTGGGATGAATTTAAAATAAAATGAGACCGACTAAACGCACATGACAAGGGTGTCGCGTGTCGGGCCTACAGGAAGAGAACAGCTCCATTTGTATATGCAAAAATGAGTACGTATTGTTACCAGGTGTTACATGCTTGCAAATTCTCCTTATTTTCTTTTGTTATACGAGCACTGAAGATAGCTACCCAAAAAAATAAAAGCATTGTATACGTGGACATTTTATAAATATTTTTGTAGTATGCTAGTAATTAAACACAGATCTTTAGTGAAATGGTGTGAGTCTGTGCTTCTCCTACCGTAATTTCGCCATAGGACTTACGCCTTATTATTCCTTTCTAAATTACATGTAGTTGGTCGTTGTAAACTAGTTATGTGGTGTTGTTTCCGCACTCGAGGATTGTTCCTGATATGTTACATGTTTTCGGCGCCGTGATTTGTAAGATGTCAATCTTTCTTCTGATTTCATTCTTCCATTGTCTTTTTTCAGGTTCTTCGGAACTGATTGATCCTAGTTTCAATCGAAGTATTTGTATTATCGTGGTTTTCATTATGTTCTATATTCCATGCAGCTCTCTCGCTATCATATGTATTTTCTTTAGTTTATCTCCGTCCTTAATATTTAGACTGTAAACTATTAGGACGGCGAAATCTGCTATTTCGTATGTATTATTTTCTTTTATTGTTGACTATTATCACACGTGGATTTCTTTCTAGGATGCCGTTTCTATTTCTTAGTTTCGGGTGATTTGGTGCCTTGTATTTTCCTACAATCTCATAATGTATAAAAAGACGTTGTAAACTGGTCAAACATTGGCTGGTCGACGTCTAGTCATTGATTCGGCTATTCTTTTTGACCATTCACTGTCCCTCCTGTTATCGACCACCAGTCAAGACGAAATGTGAAGGGTGTTAATCAGTTTGCAATGACGAGAGCTGTTGGCAGTGAAAGTTAAATCTCTTAGAAATGGTATTTGTTTGTTTAGACAAATCAGTTGGCTACTTCTCCGCTACGCTCAGTACAAATTTGCTTTGGCACTCGGTTCTCACTTTCATGGCACGACGTCATTTGGGCTTTATATTAATCTATTATAATAATCGGCGTAAAACATAGATGTTTGTTCAGAGACAAAATTTCTATTTCTCATCGGTGTTTCACTAAATTTAGTTCATCGGCCTAGATAAATCCCAGAATAGTTAATAAAGAAACCAACTCACTGCTGCATAATTGAAGTCATGATTCTAATAAAATGCACACTATTTGTTCTCAGTTTTATAGATGTACAAGACGTAGCCGTGATCCGTTGGGCCACAACAACTACCACTATTTGTTCTACTTTGATTCCGTTGGAAAGTTCATAAACAGTGAGATATTCTTCTTGCATAAATAAAAATAATATAACTCTTTACTTCTACAATATATTCATTATTCATCATGGCCGACGTTCAGTCCCGAAAGATAATTTATACGCCTATAAAGGTGCCTTCACAGAGAGTCTATTGTGAATCAAATGTTGCGCAATACAAACCGCACCTCTCCTAGACGGGCATTGCTTGTGTTCAAGGGCAAGATGTCTAGGACAACAAGAAACAATGGCATGATAAGCAGCGACCAATTCCACATACTACACTTGGTATTACATAATGGTCACCAATTTAATATTTGTCAGGCTCAGCGTCGCTTAACTTCTTTTATCTAACGTTATTATGCGATATGCCATGTATTATTATTATTATTATTATTATTATTATTATTATTATTATTATTATTATTATTATAGTACTAGTACTGTTAAGATAAGGTGTTTTATTTAGATCCAATAACAAGCCTTTAAACTGTTAAGGTTTTGTTTTATATGTAGTTAAAAGCCTTTAAACTGGCTTATATTTAACGCTTCCGCAACATTCGAAACTTTGAAACGTTACTAAAGTTTTTAAACTTCTTTTATAGTTATTTTTCCGTGGATTTTTTAACTCGAATTATTTTCTAACCCTTTCCAACACAAACGTTCATTACAGATCAATGTCATAATGAGTCTGTTACTTTTCTTCCTTTCTTACTATCGTTGTCCGTCGTTGTCGTGCTCTCCGGCATATCGCCTCGTTCATTCCCTCTTTATTTTTTCGTCGTAATTCGTTTCAGTTTCTTATTTCGTTGATATCTTTTTTTCTCTATCGACTCGTCATCATCATGGCGGTGTATATGCGGACAAAAGTGGAGTCAAAGACAGAGTTTGAGAGGTTCCAAGAGTCTTTTATTTATCTTCTCCATCTTAACAACGTCGAGCCGAGAGGTCCGTGATATTTTATCTTCTTTATATCTTACTAATTAACTTATTAATCTTACTTGGTGGAGGGTAATTTTATACTAGATAGACAGACAGAACGGAGGGTTCTCCGGTCTTATCCGAGACTTAACTTAAAGGTTCAGTTCATCGTGACACGTCTACTCGCCTTAGAACTCCATAGCAGACTCGGTAAAACTATCGTTTATTTTATCCGCCACAAACAAGTTACGTCATCCACTCGAACTATCAGTTTCAATTTCTGACTTTTATTGACCCTACCCTTTGTTCCATTGATGTTAAAGTCATCTGAATATTACCAATACGTGGGAAAAGAGATTCGTTTTCCCAAATTTTGTGTCAGTCTGACATGCACCCAACTTGATAATTTTAACCCCGGTCACAATCGATACTAGCTGAAGTACACTTTTTCAAAAATATAGGGTCCCTCATAATGTAACAGTACTACAATTCTTTATTCCTTGAGACTTGTTATTTTGCAATCTTAAAAAGAAAGTTACCTTTTCTCTAAATGCTCAGAGGCGTTACAAAATATTAGAAAGTCAACGAATAAACATCGAGCGATAGGGGTGAGAAAATGTATAGGTAGCTAAGACATAGAGAGAGATGGGTACATTCGTTTAATTATAAACACGGCTTGAACAGGTAAAACATAATTATTTTAAAACATAATTGTATATTAGAAGTGAGTTATATTTTAAAATGTATTTAGTGTTATCTCTATTTATATAAAGTTTTGTATATGTATATGTTTAGATATTTCAATGGAGAGAATTTAATCCTAAAGTAATTAACCGATCATTATGTATTTTTGGAACACAGCAGCTCGACGTAAAGGTGAACCATGTGGGATATATTTAATTAACTTTAGTTTCATACAAAAGCGGAGAAAGAAGTTGTAAACCATTCGTCAAAATTACGATACTTCGATAGGGAGTAGAGATCAATTAATAAATATTCCTAAAATTTCAGTTATTATAGAGTATTTAAAAGATGTTAGAGTCATAATATGGGAATAACCTTCCATTTGAAATGTTGTTATATTTCTGATTGTTATTAGATTCGACACATAATAATCAGACACTGATAAAGCAAGATTACCTGAATTAAAATTTCTTCTTAAGACTCTTTAAACTAAACGCTTAAATTTTACACATTTTCTAGAAAACAAAATCATGTTATAGATTCTGATCAAAATTTGAATAATGATTCTTGACATGATGTTTATTTGCATTATATGTTGATTTTAATCTTTGTAATGGAACATAAAAATGGTCAAACTGTCATAATTGAAGAATTACTATTACTTGTCCTGAGACGGGTATTTTTCTAGTTAAAGTATATAAGATGAAAGTCGTTATAGAAATCAAAGTTGATCAACTCATATTCAGTATTATATAAAATTGATATATATAATTAAAGGCAGATATTGTAAATGAATATTTTTTGAGCTCATAAAACATTGGTGATATAGTTCGCTCAATTTCTTGCAAAACCTTGTCATACTTTATTGCATGAGAAGTTAAATTAAAAACGAATTTGCTGAAAAATTCCTTATCATCAAGTAAGAACGCATTAGTTAGGGTTTCCCAACTGATTCAATACATTCCTTGTTATCTGTATGATGATACGGAAGTAGTTGTTTAATGGATTGAGAAAGTGGAATAGGTGTGTGACTTATCTGGAGTCAAGCGGCTTGATCATGTAATACCGCATCCGATGCAACGCGAATTTAAAAAAGCACTATCTACTGCCTTTGCCGATGACAGATGTACTGCATATGAACAGTTAGAGAAACGTTCGTTGCGTCCAGGCGAGACCGTGGATGTTTATGTGGCAGATTCACGGAAGCGGTCAGTCCTAGTTTGAGGAAAACCAGTTCGTTTGATAGTGTGCGTGTTTGTGCGAGGGATATCTGCCCCTGTGAAAAGGTTGTTTCAGTCCTACTCTGGAGTGGATGTTCTGACCTCAGAAGAGCTGTTTTCTCGACATAGAGTGTTGCTAAAATACTATGTTGAAGTGTGGGAATCAGCCGTGGCTGCGGCACAGCTTGACTGAATAACTAACCACCTGTGGGCATTGACCGATCTAATTATATGTGTTATAAATGCAATGGCCGTAATCAATTCGCGAAAGACTCTGTACAGATGAGGTAGACCACCTTTCTACGCTTTTATCGAGCCACAAGACTGGGCATCCGGTCAGAGATAGTCCGGTAAACGAAGTTTGGGATGAAACATCAGCGCCATTCTTTTCCCCAGTCAAAATGTTAACGGCGCTAACTATCATTACGGTCTATGTTGACGATGCACCATGCTCGGCTCTCCTCGACACTGATAACGTTGTCACCATCAATATGCTGGTTATGCAAAGGAAATGTCTTGATTTTGATTTGCTACTTGGTATCGATGCTATTAAAGCACTCGGCGATGTTAGCATCAAGCACGATTGAGTGTTGAGTTTGGAGAGACACTACCGATCTGTGCAGCGTTATATATTAATGAAGATGATTTTGTTGCAAAATTCTACGAGCGGAAGAGCGTGTTGGTTGCAGCATGGAAGTGGTCAGCGGGTCGTGCACCAGATAAACTTGAGACACAAATTTCTTAATATACGATGTCTAATGAATTAAGGGATGATTATGTATGTGAGTTGCAAACCTGGATACACCAAGCTGTGCTGCTGCCATATAATTAAGAGTATTTGGCCTCCTAAGGGACTAATTCTACTGATGGTAGTATTGCAGGCCAATAAAACTAAGTTGAGTCCTGTGATCGATTATTGTTAATTACACACCTGTTTTGATGCATTCACTGGCGATGTAGAGCTCTGAACAACGTAAATACCAGCATGGAGACAGCAAGGAACAAATGTATCTATCTTGGATCTCAAGAGGGCATACCTGCATAACCATGTTGAAAAACCTCTCTGACCGAACCAAACATTGATATTTAAAGTACAAACATATTGTCTAACAAAGTAAGAGTTCGACTTCAATGTGCCGTCTTTGATAATGCGGGCTGTTCCCGGGGCTATGTTAGCTTAGGATAGGAAGCCAACGAGAGCAACGTCGGCGTATATCAATGACGTATATATCAATGATGACGAGGCGTCGGCAGAATCTGTGCGGAACTATTTGAACGTGTATGAACCCACGAGTAAATATGTAGAAAATCTTAAAAACGGTGTAAGAGTGGTGGGATTAGAAGTTTGATTAGCATGGTCGTTTGCGATGGCGGCTAGGAAGCAGTACTGTAGGCGATGCTATAACCATGACACGAATATGAATCATGTGAGGAAAACTGGTGGGGTACTTTCCCATGTGAGGATAGCTTCGAGTAGCGACCGGATTTATAAAACGTCGTATCACAGTTGTCACATGACTGGGATGACAAGATAAGCGATGCTCTTCTGAAGTGACACACTTGTATTGTTCCCACCCACTCTTCACAAATACATATACTTTGTATAAAAAGACAGACATACATACATATTCATATATAAACATATACATACACATGCATACGCATATGCATACCTACATGTACAAGCACATATACAAGAATATATATATATATATTACCCCCACACACACATATATATATATATATATATATATATATATATATATATATATATATATATATATATATATTCAGCACAAATAGTCAGTGTCGGTTATGGTTAACACCATCAATATATTCTGTTTAACGGGTGTCTGTCGTGTAAGCAGCCGGTCTTCGAAATTGAGCTAAAAGTATGTAAAGAATATCATTGCACTCAAACAATAAATTAAGAAATAACTTAAGAAATATGCGGGTACATTACAAAATCAATGTGTTAAGTGCAATTAAATGCATATCAATATGTATGGTTTGAAGTTCCGTACATACGCACGCATACATATACAAATCTACACATCCACACACATACATATACCAGGTTTCCTTTTCTAATATTGATAGATTCCATCGCACGTACACACAGTGACAATATGAATTGCCATAGATCTTTAACTGTCATACTACTGTACTCTATTTTGAAATTAACAGGTATGCAAATTAGAATGAAAACAATTAAAGCGATTTCAATTTAAAGCAAAAAATTAACAAAATTAACAAAATTAAATATATAAAAAAATAAAATAAATAGAAATAAAATGAAAATAATAGAATATCATACGGAATAAATCAAACAAAATTTTTTTTAAAGTATGAGATAGTGGTGGGAGTATTGTTGTGATTGCCATGTGTTAGCAACTCATACGAGTTGCTCAAAATATGTTCAGGGTATTTTCCGAAGTACTTGCAATTATGCGTGGTTTTAAGTTAAGACATAAAAAAGTTGAGTTTAGGGATATACATATATCGACTTTCTTTATTATTTCTAATTTAATTATTAGTATTTTGGGCCATAATTAATTTCCAGAAGTGTTAAGGAATTGAAGTTTGGTTTCTTTGTCATATGTTTCACGTCCGATGGATTATCTATGTCCGTAAAGCCAATCTTTAAACTTCGATTGCTCCCTATATTGAACTATTTAACTTATGAGTTATCTACTGTATATATTTACTCGCTGTATCACACTAAGGCAGTAAGACAATTGTTTTGTAAGGGGCATCCATTCACTTTTTGGAAATTACAGTTGTTTGTGGGTTTTAGTAATTTTTATGTGGTTCTGTATAATTATTTATCGGTTGTGTATAGCTCAATATTAATGTGTTTTCATTAAATATGTTGTGTGGTGTGATACCTAGTGGAATGTGTTTGTTAATGAGGTGTCAAAATGTATTACTTATTTTTGTTTTCGTTTAAAAATCTTCTAATTTAAATGTCTGCGCATATACTTCTTAGTTTCTATATTGTAATACTTTATATCAACGTTTGTGTATTCACTACTTTAGGTTTGTGTTGTAAATTTTTCATGGTGTAGCTTTTTACAGGCACCAACTGATTGATTTGGTAATGTACCGTTTTATTGTTTAAGTTATTTCTTAACTTATTTTATTCAATGCTCAGGGCCGACTTCTGACAAATGAACCTAAGAAATTCCTTGCAAAATCTATAACTATTGAATAATTTGATGCGTATGATTTATCAGTTCGAACACAGATCCCGCAATGTTAATGTAAAACAGTAGCTGAAAGACTAATGCAATCCTTCTAGACTGATACAATTATTATCCCCACCCTGAGTTATATTTTTGGTTGTAGCATGAATTTACCAACAATAAAATCAATGCTGGTCTATAATGTGTTTAAAATCTAAACCCTGAGGAAATACTCATATATGTATTAACCTTTCAATTAATAAGTAAACATGAACTGAATTAAAATAACTTTTTTTAATTTTAGTAAGGTAATATAGAAATGAAAATACATATTAATTTTTAGGGTGGGTCTCTAATCCATCAAAGTGAGATAAAAGTAAAAATTGCTGCAAGCTAGAGGATTTCTTCTAACCTAAAAGCAGAGATTTTTTTATTGGAATAAGTAAATAAATAAACAATTAAAGAGAGAGAGAGTTAGACGTAGTGACCGGATAATTATAATAGGTAAAACATAAAATTAAAAGAAAAAGAAAAGATAAGCAAATGCTATAAATAAAAATAACGCAAAGT
>OY744517.1:132835334-132885334 GCA_963556195.1 Sepiola atlantica
ACACAGTTACCGAAACCTCCAGAGCTCTCCAGACAATCTACTCCAGAAATCCTTGCCTATACTCACAACTCAAACAACGAAAACTAAATACATCAATGAAAAAAGATTAATTTTTGAAACACATCTACAACATACAGAACCCGAACATTCTCGCTAGACTAATCAAACATAACAACACGCACCACACCCCCAAAAGAACCCAACACATTAACTTTGGTAACTTATCAAACTTCTAACTCTTGGGAAACGAACCCACCACATTAGCTAAAGGACTTTCATTCTGCCATCTTAAGACCTTAACGCACTAGAACAATACTACGACATTGAGGACTACATCAGAAGAATAAAACTAAAAGAATACTTCCATAAGAATAACCAAGCAGTAGCAATCCACCCTGCCACAGGCAAATGTGCAAGGACTGTAAATGCTAAACATTGAACACCTCCATGGACGTAACTCAAACATTGACGCAAACAACACAGAAAATACAACTAGACAAGTTCATGATAAACAGCCTTCATAAAAACAACTATTATAATGTCACAAAAGACGAAGAGAAGGAGATACAATAGCTACGAAACAACAACCTCACTAGCTTTAAACCAGCATACCCTAGAGGAGTAATCACCATCATGAACACTAATGAATACATAACAGAAATAGACAAATAAATAGCAAACAGTGAATTTCATAACCTGGAACCCAACCACACATTTATATCCAAACATAACACCCTAATTAGCAATTTAGACTACAACGATAGAACCGCCGCCGTAAAATTAGTACCAGAACACCTTAACCCGACAATCTTTAACACCATCCCTAAACTCCTGCAACTCTCCAAAATAGTAAGCAACATTCTCACACACCTCCCATTGACAACACAAGAAACACTGATGTATCGATAAACGAACGCTCAGAAACATACCGCTTAGTTATGGCTCTCAAGGTATTACCACCTGGTCGAGCTATCGTTTCATGTATTGGAACCCTCACAAAAAAACATCTTGGGATATATCGACAGCATCCTCAACCGTCTATTGTAGAGCATCTACAGTTACCTTTAGGACACCACACATTTTACAACGGATAAGAAACATACAAAACAACGCAAATAGTGTCACACACTTTAAGACATTTACATTAACGACACATGCAACACAATACAATTATTTCTGACACACAACAACTTTACATTTAACAACCAACACTTTTCTCATGTAAAAGGGGCAGCCTAAGGAATAAAAATATCTCGCAGCTGTGCTAACATCTACCTGAATATACCTGTACAGAAATACATACACAACTACCATATCAAACAACTACATTACTACAGATACATAGATAGCATCTTTTTGATTCAGCCACATGGCGAAAGGTCACTTATGGACTTCTGCCAATACCTCAACAAGTGTTACACCATCAAATTAACCACACAACGCTCCACCACACACATCCATATTTAACACGTTTCGGTAAACATCACTAACAATCAAATGACCGCATAATTTTACTCCGAACCCACCAACAGACAAGGTTACATTTATTTTCAGAGCTGCTACTCTATCACTACAAAAATATGCATTATATACACCCAATACCTACGCATCTAAAATATATGTTTGAACACAATAAGCTATGGCACACGGGTAGGAATTCTAGCAAACCACTTCCTTCATACAAACTACCCCCTAAAAAGTACTATGAATCCTACTAGAAAAGCATCAACAATACACAGACAAAATCTAGTAATTAAAAATCAATAAAAATCATCCTCACAAATACCAATAGTATTTGACTTAAATAACAACGCAAATAAACTACACAACTCCCTCAAATATATTATGAAAGAATTACAAAAAGACCCACCCCTCAATACAATATACAACACATCCCTATCATTGCAATACGAAACCCCCTGGAACATTCATTCGCTACTAATATTTACCAAAATACACCCTCGCACATCAAGGAAATAAACATGCAACAAACTTAAATGAAAATATGCCACCAACGACACATCAACACACCAGGCACCAAGATCCAACTTAAATCACCCCTCTCACCTGCGATAATCCAATGTTGTTTAATTAATATACTGCGCCAGATGTACAAAGGGCAACTAGATTGGCGGAAAGGGTCTGAAGTTACGCCTACGTCTTAATAATCATGAACAGACTATTAGAGACAAATTTAAACAATACCTAGTAGCCATGCATTACAATCTCCCAAACCACATCATAGACAACAGCAAATGCTACCTCATAGCTTCCACTTTAAAAGCTCAGCAAAACACGAACTCAAACCCGTTTGAAACTAAACACCTGCATTGAGACGTTTCAATGAGTATATATTCTATAAACACAAAAACGTACAAACAACATTTTCCTACAGGGGAGGATAAGTGTGTGTGTGGTATGGGAATATATTATCTTTTCTTAATTAGTAACCTTTCTTTTCTAATGTTTTCATTTTTTTAAAGTTTCGACGTTTTTTATATTCTAACTTTCGTATATAATACGCATTGCATTTTACAATTCTCTCTCTCTCCCTCTCTCTCTCTCTCTCTCTCTCTCTCTCTCTCTCTCTCTCTATATATATATATATATATATATATATATATATATGAAGAGACAAAATGGTGCCACACTGCAAAATGAATAATGAATTGTATGGGGAACACCTTATATAAAATGAAATAGAAAAGAAAAAAAAATTTTATAAGATGATATTAATAAGATGATAACTTTAGCTGAATAATTATATAATTAAATTATGAGAGGAATAATTAATATTTTATGCGTACCTACTCTTGGCCTTTTGGCTAAGATCAAAGTGTAGTATCTGTTCCGATGGATACTGCACCCCATACTTGTGTTGTCTTGGCCTTCGGGTCTTGATTTACGCCGGTCAATGGGTCTGTCCTCTGCAGTTCTGGGGGGGGGGGGTCCACCTTCCTAGGCTTTGCCTCCCTTCCTTGGGGAGGAGTAAGTGTATTGCTTACTGCCTTAGGCGCCCCTACCGGGGAATGCCGACGGGGCTGCCCAGGCAATTTTTAAACCCCACCTTGGGTCACATCTTACTTATGGGAGTAATATAAAAACTGGCCGTGTGCCTAACTTCTGGAGAGGAGTAAATCAATACTCTTAATTCTCTGCGGTATTTTGTCAACAGTTCTATCAGTGCATTCCGTTTTTTTTCGAACACTCGGTCTTTAATGTTTGGTCTATTTATAATGAAAGTTTTTCTTTCGAAAATTTAAGATGACATTATTCCGGAACTTTTAATTGCCTGACAGTAACCTCTTTTTTATTCACTGTTCCGGTATTTAATCTGTTTTACGTGAAATATTAATAAATTGATTTGAGATTCCATTCTTGTTTTCTCTTCTCGTTTGTTTTTGTTCACCTTCTCAACCTTCCGGTACCTATATCACATTGCTCCAGCCTCAGAATACAAACCTACACTTATATTTACCAGTAATGCTTCAAGCAAATTACAATCTCCTTTTATATATATATATATATATATATATATATATATATATATATATATATATATATATATATATATATATATATATATATACACACATAAAAATTATACAAACTAAACAATGAAAGAACAAAGGAAAGTTAACAGTAAATGATTAGGGGAAGATATGAAATGACAGGTTAATTATCCGTAGATTAAATAACGGTGAAAAGGAGCCTACTTAAGGCAACAATGCGCGGTCGAACGTTTAAACCATCGAAGAAGTTGTTTAGAAAATTATAACATCCCTATTTCGATATATCGCCGGCACCTCCAAGTGAAGAGTTCTCGAACATGAGAGTAGCCTTTAACAAAAACAATGGAATTTCAAACTTCTCTCTCTCTCTCTTTATCTTTCTCTCGATATATATATATATATATATATATATATATATATATATATATATACTCTTTATCGTTTGTATACCCAATTATGTCTTAGAAAAGGTCCACAACAACCCAACAAATTCGATGACCGTTTTAAGTGCAGAGATGTTTGAATGGACACACCCACCGTACATACAAATATCGCTCAGTACACTGAGAAAGGCCTTAATGACAGCAGAAAATGTTGTTCTTGTTGGAAAAAGATTTTATGTTAAGGACATGTTGTATTCCTATACGTCAACAACTAAACAAATAAATAAAGAGAAGATATTCAAACATTTATATATTGTTTATATTTTTCATACATACACACATCTATATTGAATAAAAATAGGGATAAAATCATCCGACGTAATGGAAAATAAAAGAGAAAAGCCAAAAACTATAATATGTATGTATTCATCAACGTTTCGTCTTTCTTGTAAGATTACTTAGATGACGAAAAATGCAGAAAAAAATAATCATACAATGTTCAATTTGATTTGCCTCAAAGTGGCGAGTTTCGACTGGATTTTGATTTCACTCACAAATCTAGACGAAACTCGCCGCTTTCAGGCAAATCAAATTGATGATTGTACGATTATTTTTTCTGTATGTTTCCTCATATTCAAGAAGTCTTACAATAAAGACAAAATGATGAATACATAAATAATATAGTGTACTCTATTTATTTTTTAGTTGTAGACATATAGGAATACAAAATGTCCTTTAAATATTTTTTTTTCTAAACGAACAAAATTTTCGGCTGTTTTTCAGGCCTTTCTCAGATAGACACATTACCCCTACGTTTCAAACATGGCAGATGAGAGCTAACGGTAAGTTAGTTTACGTTACATTATATTTCATGTTTCTGTGACTGTAATTGCTCGCAATAGATGGACCATGTTGAGTTAATTAGTTATGAAGTGACACAATATATATATATATATATATATATATATATATATATATATATATATATATACATTTCTTTTCTTCTTCTTCTCTTTCTCTATCCTACCATTTCATTCTCTCCAAATATGATCTGAGGTTAAGATCGGATTCTAACTTTGCCTGATGAGATCTCAGTTTATAGTAACTGTTGATCGATAACATCGACATGCCAGTGTCGCAGATTTTGTACATGTCTGTGTAAATAAAATGATCATATATAAAGCTCTATTTTGATATTGAGCACTTTTTATAACCCCGGTTAAAATTCTCTGGATTACGACCCTGTCGATATTTTTCACCTGGATTATTACCATTATTATTATATATATATATGTATATATATATATATATATATATATATATATATATATATATATATATATATATATATATATGTGTGTGTGTGTGTGTGTGTGTGTGTGTGTATTACTGTTGTAGACCCGTGCTAGGGGTCAGAAAGATAACAACCAAAAATTGTGACAGGTTAAAATATACAATGTATTTATTCATAGCAATACAGTAACGCCACATAATGTGGTAGTAGATGACCGGATTCCTACCATGCGGTACAACATGAATAGGAATGTCCTCAATATTTAACACCTACCCACTATAGGAGTATGTGACACAAGGTCGGAAAGTGGGATTTGAAAAGCCAGCGCCCGAGAACGTGAGCGCTTTAGCCATTAAAAATTGCCTGGACAGCCCCGTCGGCATTCCCCGGTAGGGGCGCCTCAGGCAGTAAGCTATCAACTTACTCCTCCCCAAAGAGGAGAGGCAAAGCCTGGGAGGGTGGACCTCCTAGAACTGCACAGGACAGACCCATAGACCGGCGGAATCATGCCCCGAAGGCCAAGACAACACCGGTCTATAGGGTGTAGTATCCATCGGATCAGATACCACACGTGGTACGAGGACTCTCACATGAGTAGGAATGTCCTCAATATTAAACACCTACCCACTATAGGAGTATGTGACACAAGGTCGGAAAGTGGGATTTGAAAAGCCAGCGCCCGAGAACGTGAGCGCTTTAGCCATTAAAAATTGCCTGGACAGCCCCGTCGGCATTCCCCGGTAGGGGCGCCTCAGGCAGTAAGCTATCAACTTACTCCTCCCCAAAGAGGAGAGGCAAAGCCTGGGAGGGTGGACCTCCTAGAACTGCCCAGGACAGACCCATAGACCGGCGGAATCATGCCCCGAAGGCCAAGACAACACCGGTCTATAGGGTGTAGTATCCATCGGAACAGATACCACACGTGGACACTCACATGATAGGAGTGTCCTCGATATTTAACACCTACCCACTATAGGAGTATGTGACACAAGGTCGGAAAGTGGGATTTAAAAAGCCAGCGCCCGAGAACGTGAGCGCTTTAGCCATTAAAAATTGCCTGGACAGCCCCGTCGGCATTCCCCGGTAGGGGCGCCTCAGGCAGTAAGCTATCAACTTACTCCTCCCCAAAGAGGAGAGGCAAAGCCTGGGAGGGTGGACCTCCTAGAACTGCACATGACAGACCCATAGACCGGCGGAATCATGCCCCGAAGGCCAAGACAACACCGGTCTATAGGGTGTAGTATCCATCGGAACAGATACCACACGTGGACACTCACATGATAGGAGTGTCCTCGATATTTAACACCTACCCACTATAGGAGTATGTGACACAAGGTCGGAAAGTGGGATTTGAAAAGCCAGCGCCCGAGAACGTGAGCGCTTTAGCCATTAAAAATTGCCTGGACAGCCCCGTCGGAATTCCCCGGTAGGGGCGCCTCAGGCAGTAAGCTATCAACTTACTCCTCCCCAAAGAGGAGAGGCAAAGCCTGGGAGGGTGGACCTCCTAGAACTGCACAGGACAGACCCATAGACCGGCGGAATCATGCCCCGAAGGCCAAGACAACACCGGTCTATAGGGTGTAGTATCCATCGGAACAGATACCACACGTGGACACTCACATGATAGGAGTGTCCTCGATATTTAACACCTACCCACTATAGGAGTATGTGACACAAGGTCGGAAAGTGGGATTTGAAAAGCCAGGGCCCGAGAACGTGAGCGCTTTAGCCATTAAAAATTGCCTGGACAGCCCCGTCGGCATTCCCCGGTAGGGGCGCCTCAGGCAGTAAGCTATCAACTTACTCCTCCCCAAAGAGGAGAGGCAAAGCCTGGGAGGGTGGACCTCCTAGAACTGCACATGACAGACCCATAGACCGGCGGAATCATGCCCCGAAGGCCAAGACAACACCGGTCTATAGGGTGTAGTATCCATCGGAACAGATACCACACGTGGACACTCACATGATAGGAGTGTCCTCGATATTTAACACCTACCCACGTTAGGAGTATGTGACACAAGGTCGGAAAGTGGGATTTGAAAAGCCAGCGCCCGAGAACGTGAGCGCTTTAGCCATTAAAAATTGCCTGGACAGCCCCGTCGGCATTCCCCGGTAGGGGCGCCTCAGGCAGTAAGCTATTAACTTACTCCTCCCCAAAGAGGAGAGGCAAAGCCTGGGAGGGTGGACCTCCTAGAACTGCACAGGACAGACCCATAGACCGGCGGAATCATGCCCCGAAGGCCAAGAAAACACCGGTCTATAGGGTGTAGTATCCATCGGAACAGATACCACACGTGGACACTCACATGATAGGAGTGTCCTCGATATTTAACACCTACCCACTATAGGAGTATGTGACACAAGGTCGGAAAGTGGGATTTGAAAAGCCAGCGCCCGAGAACGTGAGCGCTTTAGCCATTAAAAATTGCCTGGACAGCCCCGTCGGCATTCCCCGGTAGGGGCGCCTCAGGCAGTAAGCTATCAACTTACTCCTCCCCAAAGAGGAGAGGCAAAGCCTGGGACGGTGGACCTCCTAGAACTGCACAGGACAGACCCATAGACCGGCGGAATCATGCCCCGAAGGCCAAGACAACACCGGTCTATAGGGTGTAGTATCCATCGGAACAGATACCACACGTGGACACTCACATGATAGGAGTGTGCTCTGTTTGAGTCTTTGCAACCATGGTATTTATTATAGATGGTTGCTTCCATTAGTTCTTCAATAGGGGCGATTTGTACCCCACAACACACCCCTCCCGAGCTTTTCATTCCCCTGGAATGATCGTATAGCTCTTTTTTCTGGGATTGATCTCTATGGGATCGATCCTTTTTTATTTCTCTGGAAGATCGGCGTTGTCCGGCTGCTTGTGGTGTTACCAGGTCGAACGTGTCATATATATGGTCCATTACTTTTTCTTGTTCAACAGGGGGTTGTCTGTCGTCATCAGTGACACGTTTCCGAATTTGGTTCAAATGCTTCTTGTGAGTAAATTTTGGACCTTCGATTATGTAAACCATCCGCCCGATCCTCTGCTTGACCTTTCCTAGTTCCCACATCATACTATTGTTTTTATGTACCTGGAGTTTTTTGAATATTGGTTTTGCTTCATCCAGCAATTCGGATCTCGCTTTTATTTTCGTGCAGCATCCAAGCTTTTAAGAAAAAACACTTGGAAAAATCTTTTTTAGATCTTTTTTTAGTTTGACGGCTTCGGCTGTTAAATTTTCGATTTTTTGACAAAAATCACCTATTGGCGAGTCCCATAATTCAAATTCTTGGATCCAGTCAGATCCAAATAAATTTGATGTGTTCCTAAGAACGAATACTTTTAGCTTTTTTGTCTTTCTTTTTAGTGAAACATTAATAATTAATTCACCTTCAAAATGTATCTTTTCACCAGTTACCGATCTTGCGATTTTATTCGTCTTCATCATCGTGGGCTTACCTAATTTCTTCCACGTGTGAACATTTATAATCGATATATCCGACCCTGAATCGAGTTGAAGATTTACTTCTCTATTTCCGATTCTCACCGTAACATATTTCCTTATGTTCTCTGTTGGTGATGCAGTTTTTATGTAGTTCTTTTTTCCTACTTTTGCTCTGCAATATGAGGCCTTGTGCCCTGCTCGTTTGCATAGGTCACACGTTATTTTCTCATTAACACAAAGTGTTATGCCGTACCTGCTTGTCGAAAGTGTTTGTTTTTTTTCAACGTGCCAGTCAGAGAAAAATTTATTTTAATCGAAAAAATCCGACGTAACTTTTAAATTTTGTTTTTCAATGCTAATGCCTTTTTAAGACAATCTTTTTAGAACGAACAATATTTTTTTTGTACTTACTGAAACTTTGAGTCGTTTTTTTTTCAGTTGTCGTAAATTCACGCCATTTATGAGTTCCGTTTTAACTCGTAGTTTAGGCTTCTTGTGGCTTTTTTTTCCAACAGCAAGATGAGACTTTTTTGACGACGTCTTTTGTTGTTTGACGTTTTTTTGTTTTTTTTTCAAGTAAATCCTTGCCCGAATCTTCGTTATTCAGTTTTTTGTCGAATGATCCGGTAACTTTCTTGAGTAATCCTGGTAGCCAGTTTGTCGTGACTGGTATAAAATCAAAATCCTCACGTATGTTCTTTACTAAATTTCTCGTCGCCAGTGTTGTAGACCCGTGCTAGGGGTCACAAAGATAACAACCACAAATTGTGACAAGTTAAAATATACAATGTATTTATTCATAGCAATACAGTAACGCCACTAAATGTGGTAGGAGATGACCGGATTCCTACCATGCGGTAAAACATGAATAGGAATGTCCTCTGTTTGAGTCTTTGCAACCATGGTATTTATTATAGACTAGCGGGGTACCCGGCGTTGCTCGGGGTCATAAAAACATATAATTGAAGAAAAATCGTGTGTGTAACATCTTTATATACAAACTTCTATTTCTCCCCCCCCCCTTTCTCTATAGCCGTCTCTTTATCTTTCTACCTTTCTCTTCCCTGGTCGCCTCATTTCACCGCTACTTTCTAATTTTGCCTTTTGCGAAAGCTGTTTCTTCCCCACCATTTCTCCTACGTTGCCCAGGGCAATAGTATGACATATTTTTATAAAAAGTAACACCTCTATCTGCGCCTTCTATATAGGTACTTATCTCCGCCCCGGTGTTCATACTATATACGTATCTATCATCACCCCGGTGCGCATACTATATACGTACCTATCGCCGCCCCAGTGCACATACTATATACGTACCTATCGCCGCCCCAGTGCAGATACTATTTATGCTAAATAGTACCTATCGCCGCCCCGGTGTGCATGCTACATAAGTACCTATCGCTGCCTTAGTGCGAATAATTAATATGTACATATTGCCGCTTTGGTGCGAATGCTAAATACGTACCTATCGCCGCTTTGGTGCGAATGCTCAATACGTACCTATCGCCGGTCCGGTGCGAATGCTAAATATGTACCTATAGCCGCCCCGGTGCGAATGCGAAATACATACCTTTCGCCGTTCCGGTGCATGTGCTATATACGTACCTATCGCCGCCCCGGTGCGCGTGCTATATACATACCTATCGCCGCCCCGGTGCGCGTGCTATATATGTACTGATCGCCGCCGCAGAGCGCATGCTATGTACGTACTTATTGCTGCCCATGTGTACATGCTATATACGTAGCTATCCCCACCCCTGAATTCTGAATACGTACCTATCGCCGCCCCGGTGTGGAAGCTAAATAGGTACATATCGCTGCCCCGGTGCGAATGCTAACTACATACCTATCGCCGCGTCAGGAAATTAACAAAGAAAGATAGCGAAGAAAGAAAACTCCTTGGTCTTCAACAACGCGTGTATAATAAATGACTTGCTGCCGAAATATACATACATACATATATATATATATATATATATATATATATATATATATATATATATATATATATATATATATATATATATAAGGTTATTTCATTTAAATATAATTACAGTGCTTATACATATATAAGATAAAGGAAATATCTACAGACAGCTGTTTTGCTATCATCATAACTCCTCGGTATGTGTTAAACACAGTTACTAGATCCATGATGAGAATCGAAACTGTAACCACGACTATCGTTGTTCGACTATTTCCCTCTGAACAAACTTGCTGCTCGTTTGGTTGTATGATAAATATTAACGCCTTTAAGCATTTTTTCTCACGTTTACATGAACACACTAGTGATACGCTTGGTGAAAAACAATTACCAGGGTTCTCGATCAACCAGTAGTAGAGCTTACATATCGATAAGAGATATACAAGAGATCATCGACAGATAGTTTTTTTGTTATTATAACATTTAGATATACCTTAGACAAACTGAGCACGGCATCGACAGAAATCGAAACCGTAACCACAATTATGCTTGTCCAGTGTATCCGCTCGTGCATGTACACGTATGTCTTGATGTAGGTGTTTTCTTGTCGGTTTGAGTAGATATGTGTCTTAGTTGGTTTGAATAAGATAACACTGTTTTTTTTCTGTAGAAGAGGTGTCAGTTTAATATTCATAGATTTCCGCAAAAAAGATTTATTGTCGTAGACATATGAGGGTAACAAAAAATTCTCTTTTTCTTTGCTACAACACTTTCCAGAAAAGAATAAGAGAAAGAAAGATAAGGAAAATGAAGAAAAAATAATAGATGTACGGGAACGAATGGAATATATATATATATATATATATATATATATATATATATATATTTTATTCCATTAGTTGCGACAAAACAAGTTATGTTTCATTGGCGCAAATAGCGGCCAAATCGTCAGGCTAACGATGGAATCCGAATGGCATACGTTTTAACTTCACCTCAACGGGAGATTGAAAATTGAAAATACATTGGAGGGGGAGGAGGGGGACAGAGTTTGGGGCTTTGTCTATAACGGTGACATGAGAGGGGAGGGGGGGACCCCAACAAGTCGTGTTTCAAATCATTGCGTGGGAGGTTTTCACGTGTTTGTGCTGTGATGATCTCAATTTCATCCGGGGTGGGGGGAGGAGGGGCGACGGCCAGAGTGAGTTAAATTTAAAATGAGAATAAAAATTATGATTATAACCGTCATTCTTATTTCATTTTAATTCTAATAGGTAATTATCATGTGGATAAAATTGTTAGATAATTTTAATTTAGGGTATTAATTGCTACTTCTGCATTTTATTTATTTTTAATATATATATATATTTTTTATATTTATTTATTTTGCTCTGAATTTTCATTGAGCACTCTTATAAACCCGGTTTCAACTTCCTTCGGATTCATACCCCCTGGATATTTGTAACAAGTTAATTATATATCTTGTCACGAATGCCGCCGGTCGGGACCACCGAAAGACCTTACGTGACAATGATAAAAAAAAGTTTTTAAAAAGTTTTTTAAAAAAAGTCCGGAGTGGCTCGTATTATCCCAGGTTCAAATAAAACGTGATATAGGATAGGGATTTCTCCAATATAAAATACCGTCAGGAAACAAACAAAAGATGCGAAGAAACGACAAAAGGCATTATGAAGAAATTTATATTCATTTATTTAATAAAATTGTATACTAGAAAAAAAAAGAGTGTATCTATAAAACAAAACAAAATAAAACATCAAAACAAAAGTATATTCTTAAGAAGAGGGGGGGTTGTCTATCCTATCCCTATAGTAGCAGGATTCATTTCTACATAAAAAACTATACATATATATAACAGCCCTAGGGGGCGAATGTCCGTAAAGAGATATTCAGGTTGTTACTTACAACTGGATGCATTGTTCGATTCAGAGTAGATATTTCCGGCATGTCGTCGTAGCCGTACCTCCTTGCACATGTAGTGTTGAAATACATTTTTTTCTCAGGAAAAACAATTCCTGGCTGGTTACTTTTTCTCCGCTTAGTTCAGCGGGTCGTCTCGCCCGAGCCGAGGGCGGCTATAATTCCATTTTCATTTCTCCGCTTAGTTCAGCGGGTCGTCTCGCCCGAGCCGAGGGCGGCTATAATTCCATTTTCAACAGGCTCGTCTCGCCCGAGCCGAGGGCGGCTATAATTCCATTTTCAACAGGCTCGTCTCGCCCGAGCCGAGGGCGGCTATAATTCCATTTTCAACAGGCTCGTCTCGCCCGAGCTGAGGGCGGCTATAATTCCATTTTCAACAGGCTCGTCTCGCCCAAGCCAAGGGCGGATATAATTCCATCTTCAAATTCCATTTACAAAAGGCCCCTGCCTTTCCTTGCGACTTTCTTGTCGACGGTTGTTCATTTCTTCCCCGTTCAGCGCAGAGGTACTCGGGAAGACTGACTATAGTTGTCCTCAAAATATGTCCGTCTTAACCCGGCAGCTAACGTACTTCGTTGCCGGCATCCTTCGTCCTCTGTGTCGCGTTAACTTCCTGTGTCTTTTCTTCTTCGCGTGCGGCTGAAGTTTTTTGTCTTCACTCTCTCTTTTTATCTCTCTTTTTCTGACGTCATTCGAGTCGCATTATGATAATTTCTCGGTCGTGTATAAACATGCAAAAATGAATCCTATATCTCTCCGTAAACCAGAGTCGTGAGTTCGAATCTCGATAACTCTCCCTACATTTTGTAACAATATATATATATATATATATATATATATATATATATATATAGAGAGAGAGAGAGAGAGAGAGAGAGAGAGAAGAACAGGAAGAAGATATTAGATTATGTTATTCTGTTGAGGTTATGATTAAAATGTGGACAATCATGAAGTGTATTTCCTAGTGTTGGGACGATTAATAGGAATCGGAATCGGGAATCGGAAACAGCAGAACTTTTGGGAGGTATCAGAATCGGTATGGGAATCGTAAAAATTTAAGGCTAATTTTCGATTCCAAAAACGTTCATTAAAAAGATTAAACTTCATTTTCCAATGCTTGTACTAATGATAAAATTATAAATGTTAATTGTTATTAAATTACTAGTAAAATAACATTATATCGTATTTTTTATTATACGATGTAAAGTTATTTTAACTTGTGTAAACAATTGAAATGTGGGCTTTTGTAAAGTCCCTTAGCATTGGCAAAGCTCGCAATAGGTGGCCAATAAGTGTGAAAACAATTAGAACATTTTTAAAGGATTCGTTGAATAAGATATAAATGAATTAGTGAATTTAAAGGTTGTTATGGCTCTGCACAAAACTAAACGTTTTTCTTTAATTTTGAATTGTTTATCTGTTAACTGGGTGTAAAGTAATTCTAAATATATAAAAGTAGATTGGCTAGTTATAGTAGGCAATAAAATAAAAGATTAATAATACAAATAATTATTGGTTATTGGTCCCCTGATTTATAAAATCGGGGGACTTATTTTTTGACGCATGTCCGTCCGTCCGTCCGTCCGTCCGTCCGGATTTTTCTCCGCAACTATCCATTTCTCTGAAATTTTGCATGAAGTTGTAACTTTGGTCAGGTTAGAAGGTGACATTCTCCGATTTTTGAAAAAAATCTTGTTAGCCCCCCCCCAGGCGTTCAAAAGGCCCCGAAATGGCAAAAAATGACATTTTTTTATCCATAACTTTTCATCCATCCATTCAATTTCTCTGAAACGTGGCCAAAATGTGGAGGCAATTATTCCTAATAGAAAATAAGTATCGCTGACCTTGGAAAAAATCTGGTTCGCGCGCCAGGGGGTCAAAAGCCCCCTTAAATGGCAAAAAATGACCCTTTTCTCCCATAACGTTTGATCCATCCATACAGTTTTTCTGAAACTTGGCCAAAATGTAGAGGCAATTGTTGTGGATATAAAATGAGCATCCTTGACCTCAGAAAAATTCTGGTTCGCGCCCGCACGGGGTCAAACGGGGGGGGGGGGGGTAAAAATGCCCTAAATTGCCCAAATTTATGGCATTTTACACTCGCCACATCGAGTCACATACAGCTTGTTAATTGTCTTGAAACCGTTTACGCAGTTCAGTTACTTTTCTTTCCACTAACAAGACACAAATACACAGACGACGTGAAAGACATAAAATGTGCCTGTTTATTTAAAAATGTAACTGCGTATTAAAAAAACCGCGTGAAAGATATTTAAAATGTGATTTATGAATTAAAAATGAATTGCTCGCATGTTCTTATACTTTTGACTTTGATTTGATATTTAAATATATTTTAATGTAAGGTAGATTATTTAAGTAGATAATTTTACTATATAATAACTATTATTATTATTACTATCATTATTATTATAACTATCATTATTATTATTATTATTAATATTATTATTATTATTATTATTATTATTGTTGTTGTTGTTGTTGTTGTAGATGAAAATCCTACACTCCCCCCTAAAAAATAGATACTACGTAGTTTAGCTGTTTACCTGTGAATAGCCAGAAAAACTTGGCAGAAAAAAATCAAATCTTTTATGTAAATTTAACGTAAAATGAGCTCCCATGTTTGGTCCATTCTAGCATTTTAGGACAGTTTATAAATTACATTTGCTATGGGAGATAAATATTGTGCGTTGTCGAGGGTGGGACACGAAAGTTTTCAGCGATTAAGTGGCGGTTCATGACTTGTGCAGCCGGACTTAGGGTTAGTGGTAAAATAAATTTAATGAACAGTCCTAAAAATGTAGGATGGACCAGAAATGAGGATCATTGAACGTTACATTTATATACGAAACTGATCCCCGCCTCTAAACTCTAAAATAATACTGTTCGTTTTCTTCCTCTTTTTGGAAGTTTTTCAGAGTGTTAACAAGTAATCGCCTAAAGATGTAGAAACTCATTTAAGGGTGTTATTAATTAAGTGCTATCTTTACTTGTCTTCCCACTGTGGCAGTTTAACACAAGGTGGATTTTTTAATGTGGGGAATTCATCTCTCCAAGAATGGCCATTCTAGATTAGGAGAACAATTAAAATTAACTTAGTCTAGAATTGTGTTTCCTTCATGACCAAGGACATAAAAATAATGTATAGCATCACAACAGATACTGCATTTTTAATTATTTATTTGCTAAAGAATATAATATATAACATAGCACAAACCAATCAAAAGTGTAGGAAAGTGGGGGTCGTTAATCATCTTTTATCTTACACTATTGATCGTACTGTTAGCTAAAATCATTCAGTCACCACATTCCCACACTTACTCTAGGGGTCAACTTATTTAAAATATCGCCAATGCGTTTTAACTGTAATGATATTTATATATATTCATGTATATTATTAATAAAGTAATTGTTTTTTAAATCCAGTAAAAAATATTTTCAATAAGATGTATACATTAGGTGGATCAAATGCTTTGTGATTAATTTTTTAGGGTAAAACTTCCGATAGCGGATTCGTCGGAAAAATCCTTATAGCATCGTTATAAATAATTAGAATCCTATCACACGAAAGGAAATAAATGTATCTACAATTTGCCTGATGTGTATTGTTTTTTTTTAAATTATCGGTGAGATACAAAAAATGAACAAATCCACTTTTTATAGATTTTGTTCAATCGCAAAATTACATAAAAAAATCAGATGTAAACAAATTGTCAGTTGATATTTTTTAACATAACTTTAGTATACATACATTTTAACCTAATTGTTAATTTTTAGGAAAAGTTTGCGATAAGAAAAGCTCCAAATACCGGAGCAACCGAACTTAAATCGACACCATTTGATGTACTTTTTCGATATGTGATCTAGTGTTGTGCAGGTGCTTACTTTAATGTTGTGGCTGTGTTCTTTCGGGTGCTTTTGTTGTTGCAATCGGAATCAGAATCGGTAATTTTATCGGAACCCGGAATTTAGAACAGAATCAGTAATTGTATTGGAATCGGAGGAACCATCACAAATCTATAACAGTTTAGAAATCGGAAATAAACAAAATATACAACAAATAACTTTTACCAAACGAATTCAAACTTAATTTTGTACCGATCTGTACTGTTTTAAAATTCTGAAACTGTAAGTTTTGTTATTTCAAAATTTATTTCAATACTTTCACTTAGCTCAACACGAGTCATTCAAAGATGTCAAACGATTTTTTTTGGAAAGAGGGCGCTTATTTCAGACATAAAATATAGTAAAAACGGATATATAATAATCCGACTGGCAGCCACTCCCGGACTTAGAGTTAGTGGTACCGTAAGCCTTTTTGAAATATCATTTAAGCCTGAAATTAGCGACAATCTCTAAACAGAAATCGATCGCAATGTTTCATTGATTTGTGTTCAGCTAAGTGAAAGTAGCAAAACACATTTTGAAATAACAAAACTTACAAGCAGTTTCAGAACATTAAAACAATACAACTCGGTAGAAAATGAATTTTAAGACGTTCTGTAAAAGTTATTTGTTGTATATTTTATTTATTTTCGATTTCTCGGCTGTTACCAATACTGCACGATTGCCAAAATGTGTCATGTTTTTTTCCTGAAATGTTGCCAATATGAAAAAGGCGACGGATCTTATTAAGCGAGTGTGTTTAATATTTCAAACGATTGATGAGAAAAGTATTATTAGAGCTCTGTTCTGTGTAAAAAAAAATTAAGATTTTACTTTTTAGTCGATTGCATATAAACAACCTTAAAAGTAAACGGTAAAACAAAATATCAAATGTATATATTTGAGACTTTAAAGTGATAAATCACTTTGCAAATACATTTAATGTAAAATGAATACCTACTTCATTGGCATCATGTTGTAATGATCACTTACTTACGAACAAGACAGGTTTTAAGGATTCGTCCTTTAAATCAACGTGTATGATTATTAACAACTGGTTCTCTTCAAGTGGGTGATTTTTTACGTTAAATTTATATGCAAAATCGTCATTCACTAATGTTTCAAATATTGTGTTTGTACTTAAGTTTCCATTTATCGCCAACATTTTAAGATCGTTTACATGTAATCGCCTAAAAAAGTATAATTTCATGTTCTTATTTGGTGAATTAGTAAGAATGCAGGGATTCATTTTTTGGTTTTACGTACAGAAGGATGACTGGGAGATAATAGAGGTTCTGTTTTGTCGGGCTAGATACAATTTAAATAGATAGGGAATGTTTTACATAGTTTGATTTATGTAACAGTCGGTATCAAGCGGGTGTGTCATACAGACAACCTATGGTTCCACTGTTCTCACCACCATCAAAGAACAGAATATTAATTCTTCCTATCTTAATGCATAGCAAATAATAACCAGACTTGGAAAATTGGTTAAATGATGAATGAAATTGTCTGTTAATATTCGATATTTCTGTGTTCTTCCTCTGCATCAGGTCAGCTGATGAATATCAGGTAGGGGTGCCGAAAATATAACCTGGGCAAACAACATAACACCTGGCTGATTGACGGAGTCACCCACATTGCCGGAACTATGAACATCCAGTGATTTGCCGCAAAGGATACCTGCAGACAGGGAGGTGACGGTGACTAAATGGTTAACGACATGGACTAGCAACCTGGGGGTGCCAAGTTCGAATCGAGTGCGTTGCACAGAACCACTTTCACTTAAGAAGTTGACAACCATCACGTTGTCCCTCCTGCGAGTACCAGATGTCTTTCTAGAAAGAATTCTAACTTGAAAATATATCGGGAAAACCAATGCCAACAAGAAAATCATACGAAATGAGTGATCAAACCTGCAGACAAAGCAGAGGGAAATGCCTCCGCTCGCTAAATAGACAATACATCGCTGGAAGCCACATTCAGTATCGTGCATGACCACATTGAGTTCGTAGCCAAAATACTCTAATCTAGATCGGAGCTTAGTCGAGCACCTATCATGAAAATAACGATACAGCAGAGAAAGAATAGCGACGTCTTTTCCGTGAAAGAGAGGCAACGGGAAAGCCAATAGGACACACCCCACTAGATTTCGAATTCATTTTTGTACCGTGTCAAAGCAGAAAAGGCTGCTCTGAGCGACACCTCCCCAGATGTCGAAACAGTATTTCATCTTAGGACGTATTTGATTTTTATACATGTAGAAGATTGCGTCAGACGTGAGATATCTTCTAGAGCGGTGGATTAATCCAACTATTTTCCCAGCGACCTACGCAACAGATTTTATATAAATCTCTCGTTTCAAGTTTGAAGTAAAGGTCAGTCCCAGAAGCTTCGCTGCGAGGAATTAATTCCAATATGGCGATACGGTCGCACGTGGGTTACATTGAAATCACTAGACGTTCATGTCGCTATATCATAGACAAGTTATGGGAACTGGGCTACTCTAAGGAGTCGAAATTCTAATGGACTGCATCCGATACAGAAACGAGATATGCACAAATAGAAAAAGAATTATTACCTGCCATCAATTCACGCGACCGGTTTCACCAATATATCTTTTCAACGACAAATAACAGTACTAATGGGCCACTCGAATTAATAATATATTGTAAATTGCCAAAGTATCTTTAAAAATATGCTCCTGCGCTTACAGAAATATTATGTTCCTCTCATCTATCATCTAAAAATATACTTGACATATACTCTATCAAGAGAATACATAAATAGTATACATATTGATGATGTCGCTGAAGAAGTTGGATGAGGAGGAGAACCAGAGGAAGCTAAGAAAGAAAGAGAAGAATGCGAGAGATTTATATTAGTATACGTAAGAGCGGGAATCTAGGAAATTCCACAGTGGTACGCTTTATATGTTATATATTGCAGACGTTTTTATTTTTCCCCATTATATGGAAATCTGGCACGAACGCAGACCCCAACATAGTATTGTTCAAACTAAACATATTTATCAACTACTTTTGTTAATGTAGCTCAAGACTATATTTTGTTACGCGGGCCTTATACCAAAATCTGTGTAGGGGTGTGTGACGTATGTCCATTCTATAGACGTCTGGCGCGAAGGTAGTCCGCACAATGTTATTGTAAAGTCGTTAGACATAGCATAAATCCCACGTTGATCCGAGCCCGAAAGTTAAAAAAATGGATTTTAGTTCGAGTTTCGCATTCTACATATCAACGGCATCAGATGAAATCTTAATGTGTTTTTTTGTTCACTCTCTCCCTCTTCTCCTCTTTATTATTTATGTATATCATTTAATTCCTTACTCTACTTTTCTTATTGTGTGCTATTATTTACGGCATCGGTCTTTCCCCGCACTATCTTAGACATTCATGTACCGATGAAAATGGCAAGGTGACAATAAAAATAACAATGTCATAAGAAAGTAAGTAGGATATAGATTATTATAGTCAGTGGTCTGATATTAGAGATTATTTATTGAGTAGTCGTTCTAAGGAAACTAATAATACATCCTCCCATTTGAATGTATAATTCGAGAGAATGTTTATATTAGGCAAACATGAAAAGTGATATCTGAAGTCTATATGTTATCTGTACGATATCACTTGCTTTTGAGAAGACAAACACGTCTGAACTACGTTTTGTCCACTAAACTACAGAAACACTCTAGATAAAATTTGTACATGATAGTATTCATATTATCTCGTACATTGATAACTTTTTTAAAATGGATTACCAATCCGGAACTATTGTTCTACTTATCTGCCTCTACCAAGATAGATGGCTGCGAAACAAGATCCAGCTCAATCTGAGTGTAGCCATTATTGAACGCGACAAGAGTACCCAAAGTCCTGTGATGTTTAGTAAAAACAGTTAAGTAGACGACATAGTCAAGCGATACCCAAAGGCTTCCTCTTAATTAGCTCCTACACCGAGTTATAGGGAGTACGCCACACCTTTCACAGGAATACTATACTTACCCTTGATCATTCACATTTACTGATGAGTCTTTAGAAAGGATGCACCAAGTATTATTTCTTCAAGTTATTGGTATGACACAACTGATGAATTAAACCCCGGTCTCTGTACCATTTGCGAGCACTCTTATCAGTATGCAAAATGTGGCGGTCGCTTTATAATTAACACCTATTTTCTCGTTAGATAAAGCGACGGTGTCTGGTAAATATGAGATGCGTAACCATTTGGGGAATGCCAGGTGATGTATGCTACCCTTTCTTTGGTTACTGCAAGAGTTACGAAGATTTTCAAACGGCCGGTGGTTACATATTAACGAATATAGTCGATAACTATTTTGGCGGACTCTTGTATCATTCAACGGCAGTCCAATTAATTCGACATTGCAAATCTGTTGGAGCCGTTTCCCCACAGATGAATGCAGTCAAAGATAATATAATTTTTGTCGGACAACTGAGCTTTCAATGGGAAGTGTTCAATTCTAGAGCAGTGATGATAAAGTGGTTTTTACTAAATGAAAGCATCATTTTCTAAAGTATCAGATATAAAAAACAAGTAGTTCACGATAAGAGACATAACGTCTCTATGTTTCTGATTTTTTTTAGATGAGGTTTGATAAGTTGTATGATTTGGATTATTCGAACTACTGTTCTCATCTTTAATGTTATTCTCAAAACGTTTCGATCATTGCAATCTCCGACATTCTTTAGGTGTATCTTTTCAAACTCGATAATTTTTCTGTCGAACTCTGGAATCTCCACGGAATTCTGAACCTAACCCTTTATTTAATCAACGGGGTAGTATGCTCTCGTTACCTTCGGCATGCCTGAGTAGAAGTCTTCAGTAATTCGTAATTCTTAGTATCATTTGCTCTGAGGATTGAACCTTCAAGCTTCAGAAGACTGCACCTTGAACTGAATCACTTAGTACTTTATCCGTTACGCCACGGGCCCTTGGCTGACAGAAGGAGAGCATGCTACCCCCGTGGATTAAATAATGGATTCTGTCTGAAGATCCATGCAGATTCACGAGTTCGACAAAAAGAGTCCCGAGTTCAACAAGATACACCTGACGAAGGTCGGATGTTTCATCGACTGAAACATTGTAGGATTAGCACTCAAGATGAGAACGTGTCTAGTCATTAATTAACTACATTTTCAAATACCGTGCATTTCGTACTAACAATTCATACAAATCTTTAAAACAATAGAACATATGGAAAAGTCACTTTTTCCAACTACTAAAAGATAAATACGACTCAAAACTCATACAATTCAAAGTTGTATTCAGTGAGGAAGCACAATGACAGTAATACAGGTTTTACAAAATAATAATAATAATACTTTAAAGAAGAAATAAACAAGAGCACTATTTAATGAAAAAGAGTACACCTTGGATCCAAAACAGGAGTATTACTGTAATAAAAAAGGAACTACATCTTTGGTAAAAGCAGGAGTACTATTTTAGAAAATAAGACATCCTACTGTAATAAAATCAGGAATACAGGGTAAGGTTTTAAAATACAGAAGTAGTACACTGCCACACTTTAAAAAATACACAAGATTGATTGAATAAAATGGGATTAAAATACTTCCGGGATGAAGTTAGTCATCAGATATAACTGTATCAAACACTTCTGTCTCATAGTGAACCTAAAGCTTTTAGAAACGAATTATAAACGATTGTAATTGTGTATTCGGACGCAGTAGTGAAATATGGAAAATAAAATAAAATGAAAATAAAACTTTACGAAATATTTATTATTTCAAAATATAAGTGTACAACGAAAATTACGGAAAATAATCGAGTATTTTATTTTTTATTTATAAATTCAACTATGAATGGTAGTCCAGAGCAGTCCACCATTCTTAGCCATAATCAGACACGGTTGTTTTAGTTAATGGCTCGAGACAATTGTCTCCCCTTGGCGTCAACGGCATAAACTCACGTAATAAAGTGTTTTCTAATTACAATTCTAATTGATCAGTGTCCGTAATTTTCAGTGTAAGATATATTTTTCTATAACAGTTAAGTATTTTATGAAGTGACCTAACGCTTCTGTCGGTAGCAAGAAATAATAATGAAAATGAATGTGTACATTGCATATAAAAGAAACCCATTTCACGAATTTCTGTACATTATTATTTCTCGCCTCTGCCGAAGCGTTAAGTCGGTGAAACGCAAGTGTCTCTCCGTAAGCAAGATCGAATGTTTAAATTATATATATATATATATATATATATATATATATATATATATATAGTAGTAATATGTTAAGAAGGCTGAGAGCAATGCAGAGTTCCGGATAGGTTTTAAGCTAGAAGGAACAAAAATAATACATCGAGTGGGCGGACTTACTATTTATTTTTCTTTAAAATCTTACATAACAGCAAGTGTGGTGTCGGCTGTGTGTGTTGACCGGATGATGAATAAAAATCATTTAATATTTCGGGAAAATCTTCCCTTTGTCAAAAATAGACACCAAAAGGAAAAATCCGTCTGTGTTGAGAATTCATCAAAATTGATGCCAGAGAGTAGGGTTGGAATAAACCAGTCCCGCAGAGAATAACAATTAATAAATTTTAAATTTCCTTAAATTATGTTTAGTATATAAATATGGTGTTCAAAATAGGTGTGTAATATTAGATAAATTAATAGGGGATTGTATTGTTATTAATTAACTGTTCGTTGTGATAATATACTTTTATTTTTTTCTGTGTTTTTTTTTTTTACTTTCGTATTTTTTGTCTTGTTTTTAATATAAAGTAACTAATGAATGTTTTTATTTATTATTAAATTGTATTAAAGGTTATTAATCATCATATATTCAAGAAATATTATTAATTGTGGATTTCGTTAAATTAGATTATCGAATTAACGTAATTTGTGATTTATTATAGGATTTTATATATTTGGTTTAGGCTTAATTAAATCTAGTTAACTTCGGATTTTAACCGTAAGACAGAGCCGGTGTAACGATGATGACTGTGGGTGTTAGTAAATTAGGTTTAAACTCATAATAAATTAATGGATTCAGTCGATAGAAGTCTGCGTATTAATTAATTAATTTATTTCAATGTATTATAATTAATTTATTAATCATTTATTTTATTTTATTGTTTTTTATGTATTATTTTTATTTTTTATTATTGTGTATATTATTTGTATACATTTTATATGTATTTAGATGTTGGGTAATTGCGGGCAAATTGTTTAATTTATAAATAATGCCAGGTGAATTATTTTGGTGGGATAGTAAGAGTAGGTCAATTATGGTTTTTGGTTGTTATAGGTTGTTATTCTTCCTGTGACTGAGAGTGTGTTGAGATAAATGTTTGCATGGGGGGGGTTCTACTTGAATATTGGATGTGTGTGATGGTGGTGGTAGTAGTGGATAGCGTAATACAGGGGTTAAGTAATGATGAATTTGAGGGGGAGTGAAATGGTGAAATTGGGATATAATAAGTGTTAGATATGAGGGTCGGTCAGTGGGTGAGAGTGTATATTATTATGGAATGAACGGTGAGTAGAGCTCGTGACGTTGATTGAGTGAGGGTGTAATCTGAAGATGAGAATCGATTCGGTGATTCTTAGGTCCCCAATGATTCTGATATATATTAGTTTTAACATTTTAGTCAGATATTTTCATGAATACTTTCAGACAAGTATGGATAAGAAGAACGCAATGATATCAACAAATATTCTAAATATATACATGTGTATATGCGTGTTAAGGGGTTTCTGACTGGTTGTGACTGTTGTGTGATGTAAGTTGGCGAGCAAAGATGATCTTAATGCGCTTATTGTATCCAAACCGTTTCTTTTTTTATAGTGTAAGGAACCCATTTCATAAACGCGCAGATAATGGTTGTATGCCCCGAGCTGCGACAGTTAAGAGTGTGAAAAAATATTCCTTACTTTACAAATGCATTTCATTCGACTCACTCCAGTTTGAGTGCACTTAACAGGATAACGTTGCCACGTTTGCAAACATGTATCTACTTAATTATATATATATATATATATATAGAGAGAGAGAGAGAGAGAGTGAGAGAGAGAGAGAGAAAGAGAGAGAAACAGAGAGAGAGAAAGACAGAGTGAGTAAGCGAGAGAAATATATATAGAAATATTTATTTATATATATATATATATATATATATATATATATATATATATGTATGAAATTTAGATGTATACAAATATAATGTAGCTACACAATATCAAAAAATGTTTCGGTCACTTCTATAAGGCAGCCGAACCTCATCAAGGTTAACGTCTTTTCTTTACGGCTTCATTTGATGGACTGAGCCGTCAAATTATGTTGTAAAGAAAAGACACTGTGTTTTATGAGGTCCGGCTACCCTATAGCTCTGACTGAAACATTTATTTTAAATGTTTAGCAAAATAGTGTTTGTGTCTATCTATCTATCTATTCTGTAGTGTGTATATATATATATATATATATATATATATATATATATATATATATATATATATATATATGAATGAAAGGAATAACATTTGGATGAAATACAATATTTATTAAATCATGAATTAGTTCAAACGAGGACTGTTTTCTCTCCATAACTCATGGATTTTCAGATATGCTTTCATCGTCAGAGAAAAATCAGAAAGTATTGTTTATATTATTGGTAGCTAAGGTTTTTAAATATCAAAATATAAAAAATATCAATTCGGATAATAAGAAAATCCTCTGATGATAAGAAAATATTTTTGACAATCCATTGATTTTTTTATATACTCCTTGTTTGAATAAATTGATGAATTTATAAATATTTATTTCCTCCAAATTGTTCTTCATATAAGTCATTTTGCTATATAACTGAATTCCCATGTATGTCGAGCATTGACTATTCAAAATAGAGTATAATCTAAAGATAGTATTTCTAATTATTTATCCATTCATGTATATATATATATATATATATATATATATATATATATATATATATATATATATATATATATATATATATAACCTGTGTTCTAAGTGGTTGGATGACTACACCTCTTGTTGTAAAGAGTAAGTATATTCCACAATCGGCCTTCGCCGTGGTTTACTTAATCTGTGTAAGTTAATATACTTTCTCGTATGTGGTTAGGTAGCTCAGTGGCAGAGTACTCGTTTGACATGTAAGTGACTCGGTTTCGAATCCTGAGTTCTACTTATAAGCCCAATATATATATATATATATATATATATATATATATATATATATATATATATTTCTAACTAAATAATATCATGAGTTATCTTCTTTGGTTGATTGAACACCTTCTGAGATTTAATGAGTTCATAAATAAATATAGGTTACATTTGTCTCACATTTATATAGGACTGTCACGGTTGCCTTGTGGATATGAATTTTTAGGGTCAGGATTCAACGGTCCAACCGCCGGTACAGTTATATAAGGCACATTGATGAGTGTTACTGTCTGTGAATGAGTAATATTGATTTATAAATAATTATTATGCATTATTATTTTATTTCAATACTGTACGTTACTGATTTCGCTGGAGATACATAGTTTTCATCGGTTTGGTTATCCTGGAATTAGGCAAAATTTCGATTGACCATCCTGTTTACCAGACGGAACGCGGTAATGTATATAATTTAAATAAAAAATAAATATTAGCTTTTATATAATTTAAGATCAGAAAACTTTGAATGTGTTTTCTGCTTCCACGATACACTATATATTTGCCTTTTACTTCTCGAGGATACGTCCTCCACAATCAATCCGGCAGTAATTTTGTTACTGTCGGGTTAAGGTATAGTTCTGTTCAGTCAAAATAGGTCAAGTCCCGAAGGTTTATAACCGAGTCGCCCACGGGGAATGCCGACGGTGCTGCTCAGGAATTTTAGTAGGGCAGAATGCACTTCATCTATGGCGTTGGCTTTTAAAAACATGATCTAACTTTGTGTCTGATCTCCTGCAGAGTAGGTCAGACACTAAATCTCTCTCTTTCCATATATATATATATATATATATATATATATATAGAGAGAGAGAGAGAGAGAGAGAGAGAGAGAGAGAGAAAGAGGGAGAGATGTATTATCATTTTGTTAGTACATTAGATAAACAATTAATTATATATATATATATATATATATATATATATATATAGTCATCCACATACAGATTGTTTCGCTCTATCACAGCCCGTCAGTACAGCTACACCAGGTAGTGACTCAAGCCGTTGTTCAAACTCAACCGTCGAGCTGACAGTCGGCACCTCTTCCCCTGCGCTATCATAAGACACTGACTTAATGTAAGTGATATCTCAATGTAAACATTGTCAAGTGACAGAATCTCGAATATTTTTTTACCCAATGAGCTATGCCTTTAAGCTAAGGGCAGTTGGCGATATCCTTACAAATAAGCTCTACCCAAGAAAGGATGCTTTATATAGTCATCTACATACAGACTGTTTCGCTGTATCACAGCTCTTAAGTGCGGCTAAAAGATGTACGTGCTACTAAGTTAAGGGCGACTAAAATCCAATCTGCCTCATTACTATTTACCGCTTATGAAGTTAGAAAATACAAACAATCTAAAATCAATAACAAACACGTAACCTATATATGTATATATATATATATATATATATATATATATATATATATATATATATATATATATATATATATATATCTTTTTGTATACATAAAAGTAATCAATGGGCACGTGCCCATGAATTATTTGATGCACATAAAAATACATAAATATGTATTAAAAATGAAAACACGTTCTATTGTTGACAAAGGAAAGATTTTCCCGAAATATTTAATGATTCTTAATCATCATCAAGACAAAACACACAGCCGACACCACACTTGCTGTTATGTAATATTTTAAAGAAAAATAAATACTAAGTTCCTTTTTTTCGATTTATTACTTTTGTTCTTTCCAGCTTATAATTGATCCGACACTCTGCATTGCCCCCAGCCATCTGGACATCTTTACTATACAGGGTGTTTCAAAAGTCTTAGGAATATTACAAATGCGTATATCTCATGAACTATTCCATGTAGAAAAATGAAACTGGTGCCATTTTAAAGCTTGCTTAATCAAGTTTTTGGTCATACTAATGATTTTCGTGTCATCTTTCCAGGTGCAGTAATGGCGTTCTCTAAACAAGACAAGGCATTTTGCGTCCTCCAATTTGCAAAGACTGAATCGTGTACATGTGTTCAGCGTGCATTTCGCAGGAAATTTAAAAAAGAAGCCCCTGAAAGGAAATCCATTGTCAGATGGCATGCTAAATTTGTGAAAGATGGGTGTTTGTGCCCAAGTAAGCGAACAGGTCGCCCTTCAACTTCAGAAGATGCAGTTGAGCAAGTTCGGACAGCCTTTCAGCGGAGCCCCCGTAAATCAGTGAGAAGAGCCAGCAGGGAACTTCAGCTTGCTCCAGCAACTGTCTGGCGTGTCTTAAGGAAACGACTGCAAATGGTACCTTACAAGCTCAAGTTGGTCCAAAAGTTGAAGGACACTGATAAGCCACTTCGCCGTGACTTTTGCATTGCAATGCAAGAGAAGTTGGAAGATAACGGCTTTGATGACCGGCTTGTTTTTAGCGATGAGGCGACCTTCCATCTGAATGGCAAAGTTAACAAGCATAACACTCGCATATGGGGTACTGAGAATCCTCATGAACTTCTTGAGCACGAGCGAGATTCACCAAAAGTGAACGTGTTTTGTGCAATTTCCAAGAAAGGTGTCTATGGACCGTTCTTCTTTGAAGAGGCAACTATCACTGGTGAATCCTATCTCAACATGCTGGAAGACTGGTTAATGGCTCAGTTGGAACATGCAGAATCTGATGACTTCATTTTTCAACAAGATGGTGCACCACCACACTGGAGTCTTAGAGTAAGGCAGTTTCTTAACACAAGGCTGCCTGGTAGATGGATTGGGAGATCTGGGCGAGGTGATGACGTTCTCATGCCCTGGCCTCCTAGGTCTCCAGATCTTACCCCGTGTGACTTTTTCCTTTGGGGCTTTGTCAAGCAACAAGTCTATGTGCCGCCCCTTCCAAGAGATATTGACGAACTAAAGGCTCGAGTAACGGCAGTTGTGGGAACCATTGATGCTGGAACGCGTTTGGCAGGAAATGGACTATCGACTAGATGTCTGCCGTGTGACGAATGGTGCTCATATTGAGCAACTTTAGAAGATTCCCCACAATACTTGAAACTTTAACCTTTTCAACGGAACCAATTTCATTTTCTAACTCCTAATAGTTTTTGAGTTATTAAAAATCGTTATGTTCCCAAGACTTTTGAAACACCCTGTATATATATATATATATATATATATATATATATATATATATATATATATATGTATATATATATATATATATATATATATATATATATATATAGTGTGTAGATTTCAAATTTGTGTAGAGAATCTGAATAACAGAGCTCAATGTAATTTAAACAGAGCAAAATAGAATTATAAAAAGAAAAACTATACACACATTAAGGTTGTACCTTAATGTGTGTATAGTTTTTCTTTTTATAATTATATATATATATATATATATATATATATATATATATATATATATATATATATATACCATTTCAGATCGACCAGAATAACTGGAAAGCAACTGTAAAGAGATTGCAGAAATGTATCTGCAAGCTGGAAGAGACACCCTACTAAACAGCACGAGGAAAAGAGAAGTAGAAGAAAGTCTGCAGTTCAGGGAGACGGACCAGGGTCAGACTTTATATGCGTATTCTACCACAGGAATTTCATTTCATATAACAGAATGACAAGCCACATCCGACGCTGTATCAGGATTAAAATGTAGGGCGGAACTTAAGTCTTCCAAGAATGAAAAATGACTATCTATTACTGTTTGGCTGTTTCAATTGGTCTCTTTTTTCTCCATATTGACCGCTCTCACATGGGTCCCCTTGTTCAACAAGTGTTCTATTGGCGGCCATTTTTAACAGCACTTTTGTGCGATGGCTTGAAATAATGTCGTTGTCGGTGGTTGGTCGTTGCTCATCTTGTTATAATGATGACTTGCAGCCCTGAAACAAAACTTCCTCTTTCAGTGAAAGAACAAAAAGGAAGAATTCAAAGCGTGTTGATGTTAAAACAGTTAATATGCCTTGTTGGACGATAGTCGTGAATCCCTGCGGACGGACAGACATGATAGGCAGAGAGATGGTTGGTAAACGCGAAGTTATTCAGTTAGATCAGAAGTTTGCGTGTTAGAATCACATCAGGGTCCTCATTTTATAATGGGGTTTAATCGTTCTCCATTAACATTGAAGTAAGTGTAGGCTGCAAGTGAAAGTGTATTTGACTACAGCAGTTAATCAACGGTAGGTGTCATAGTTTCAAATGAAAATATCGCTTTTCTGGTCTGGACTGGAACATAAATGAAGCAGCTACACAGTTTATTTTTCATACAGTTCTACATGCAAGTGAGGTAATTTACTCATATCGTTGGCGATTTGAGGAAACCAATTAAATAGCTCAGCTTTTGACAGTGTACTATTTTTTATTTTGCTCAGTGGGACGAAATACCGTGGGTGCAGTAAGAAGAAGTCTGTCGATTTGTGTTCATGCACCGGAGCTTCTGATTAGCTAGTTGACAATCACTCCAATGTTACACCTCTTTATTTACATCATAGAAAAGTAGAACATAATGTGATTAGAATATCTGACTTATATATATATATATATATATATATATATATATATATATATATATATATATATATATATATATATATATATATGGGTGTGTGTGTGTGTGCTAAATCATACATCCACCGACACGCAATTCAATTTACTCATTCGATGAATGTCGATTTAACGCATTTAATCCATTTTTAACCCCAACCAGACTAGCTGCAGTGTACTTTTGGTGGTAAAGTAATATATGTCGCTATGCATACACACTCTTTTAATATTGATTTTTAATAATGACATGAATAATACTCGCTATTATCTGAATTTAAAATATTCAACTGGTCTTGAATTATTTTTACACTTTTCTTTTTAATCTCTTATTTAATTTTTTTCTTCATCTCTTTTGTTCTATTTTCCAATCTCTGAGAAATTCTGGCTTTTACACGCAAAACCAAGAACATGAATGCCTCAACCTGACAGCGTAAGAATTGGCCTTAGTTTGATCTAGGTCGGAGTTCTCAATATAGAATAAAGTATTTTCGAAGTTATGCCATGGAAACGTTAATAACACAAAAACTATTTATTTTGTCAGACTGAGATTTGGCATGGCGGTTACTGTTTTGAAAGAGCATGAGATGTGCAAAAAAACAGAGTCTGTATAAAGAACAGTACCAAAGTGCGACTTTCACGTTTTCTGTTACTTTAACCTTTCACCTAAATATGAAAAAGTTTTATCAGTTTTTTTGTTAGATTATGACTGAGAGTTAACCAAGTTTGGTGACAATTGGCCCAGGAATGTGGACGCAAAAAGCAAACACGACGAAAACATAACCTCGGCCAAGAATGGAGTTAAAGCAATTATTTTGGTTTCAATCACAGTTCATTAAACTTTCAGTGTGTCTAATTTACAGTTCCAACTCATGTGTATTTTGTTCCATAACTTCTGGCGTGTGAGAGTTTCATCGAGACGTTCATGATGCACAGATTCTCCCATCTTCGAGAGTATTTATAATTTTTCAAATAGACATCGATGCTGCACTTCTCTTCCTTTTATAGCTAAAACTATAAAGACTATTTTTGCGTTTAAACCGTGTGCAATACATGAATGGAATTTCATAATCCTACCTTTTGTAAGTGCTTTCCGGATTGGAAGAACGTCGTCTGATAATAAGTCAAGGCAAAATAACTGAAGACAGAGCAAGTGTATTCGCTTTGTTCCCGGTTTCAAATCACTGACCAGTACGTTGCCGAGAGACAGAAGGAGACATATAATTACTATTTAATCATACAGCGCATTTGTAAATAACATGTTCACACGTGTAGTTCTCTCAACGAACTGCCGACTTCTTTAACTCACTCTCGCTATGAGCCATGTCACGCCAAATACGTTTCTATCAATTCCTACAGTCTCAGTAAATCTAACCTCGAGTTCAGCAAGTTGACCCCGACTGAACTTTGATTTCCTGTCATTTGAAACTAACCAATTGTTAGACGCCAATCTAATAAATCTCGCAATGTAAACAAAGCTCTAACCCCTGTTCCATCGCCGAAATGTTATATCATTGTTATTGTTTTACAAGTGCTTCAATGGAATGTGCTATGATTCCCCCTCGACGCTGATATACCTGACCAACGCAACAAGCAGCAAAATCTGCACCCTTCACTGTAGAGCTCCCCAGATGCCAGAAAGCTTTCTACTCCAGAGTTTTTTTTTTAAACTTCTTCAAACTAAATTTGAATTGTATCCATGTTCCCCCCTTCGGTAACTGTACTAACATGCATAACTATACATGTAATGTGAACAGATAGGTTGCTGCTTAACTGCGCAATTAGGATGTTCCTGTAGGTAGTGGCCCTATTTCGCAGTAACCCCTTACGTCTTAATGGCAATGAGCTTTATTTTTTGTGAAAAAAAGTAAAGAAAAACTGGTTTATTTGCGAAATATTTACCCGGATCGATCATGTTAAAATATGGTTATAGCCAATACCGCATCGGTAGAAAATTATCCTCTATGAAAAAGAACTTTTCGGATATCCCCAATAGTATTTCACTCTTATTCGATCAACATTATACGATGTGTTTATCATTACATATATCGCAATGATATTTACTTGAATAGAAGAGGCATTTTCTCTGTTAGAGTATCCTTGAGCACAGTCATAAAAGATTCTGCGTTGTGTATTTCTGAACGAATACTCTAAAAAGTCACCAATGTGTATGCAGATTTGAACATGAAACAAAAAATGCAAAGAGAAAGGCTTTCACTTTATTTATTTATTTATAAAGGCATGTTAACACTATTGCTTACTTTTACTTCCCAAGTTGTACAAATGCTGTTAGAGAATTCGAGATGAAGACTACGAGTTATATCTAAGAATCCTTCCGAAGAGATGATACTTTTTAAAAAGACACGTTATTGTCTATAAGCAATAGTGGTAAATAGTGTATCAGTAGGCCAACTAGTCTATTAATACGTTAGTTGAACAATATAATTGGAAATAAAAGGTTAGTAGGGTCAGCCTTCTGAATCCGAGGTTAGACTTCTGAGGCTGATGTTGATCGAACAGAATTGAGGTCACATGGGTCAAAGAGAGAATTCAGCAGTCGTTTGGAACACTTCACGTGTGAACATGTTATTTTTAAATGCTCAGACAAGGTATGATAAAATAGAGATTATAAATCACTCACATGATTGTCTGTCTTTTATCTGAAACTCAGTTGTACATATATCATTTACATTATTTTTAAAGAACAAATAATAAGTTATTCTTAAAATATTATCATGGCATTGTGAATATGTTCTGCGTGTTATCGTGCTACATATTCTTGCCACATGAATAACACTTTTGTTCTGATGAAATAATTGCCCTTGATATAGATACCATATATTTGGATATTGTATTTTTTAACAAGGCAAGTTGCCACTGTAGACGTAAAAGGGATACCGAGAATTACGGTGAAAGTTTGGGGGGGGGGTCATCCTTAATTGGTAGCTGTGCAACGAGATGCTTGTTCACATTAGTTTTGAATTTCTGTGTGTCGCTACAGTCGGGGAAACAGGTGGCAGGAATCGATTTCCAAAAGCCGGCAACTCAAAAAATAAAGCTATAAGAACAGAAAGCTCTCCGACATCTGGTAACCTCCACAGCGAATGGATGCGATTTAGCTGAGTGTCAGGTTGATCAAGTGTATTTACGTTGAGGCAGCACCAAAGCAGCTAATTCATCGGAACACATTCCATTAAAGTGCTTATCAAACAAGCACTATTATTCAACATTGCGACGACTGGATAGGGGCTGGAGCTTGTTGGATAGTGAAGGACCTATTAGATTAGCAACTTTTTCGGGACCTTGTCTAAGAGGGAGAGACTAGTTGACGGTGAACCAGACCAGATTAAGAACAATACTCTGTCAATTGTCAGATGGTGGCGTTGCAGAGATATAGGATACTGTCAGGTGTGATAAGTTTTCTAGCACAGTAGAGGAGGGCTCACTTCCTTTGGAGCAGCCTTGATAATGTATTCTATGTGTTTGTTTCAATTCATATTACCTGTGAATATAAGTCGACGAGTTTGATCGTTGGACTCTAGGGTAATGTGTTATTTTCCATGGCAATCTGTAATTGAAGATGGTTTTGGTAGTTGTTTAAGTAAGGGAGCTTTGTCTTTACAGCCTTAAATGTTGCCATCCATTTATGATCCCATTCCACTACAGATATGTGGTCACTTCTTAATGATTCAATTATTGCCTGGAATATGTGCGCGTCCGTTATATAGAATTATATGTATTTTCTACTATCGTATTAGAATTTATTTCAGATATAACACTAAAGTTTCTTTATCTATGATATTATTGTGTAATGTGCATAGCATATACGTGTGCTATTTTCTTCAATTCTACGTATGTGATTGTCTTTCAGTTTAACGCTTTTATGTTCGTTTATGTTTAATTCGTTTTATTTTATAGTATTATCTATTAGCTGGTAGAGTCAATTGCGTGTAAGGAAATATGTTTTAGTACATTTCTGACGTGTGTTTCTGTCGTATCCACTTTGGCGCAAATGCATTTGAGAATGTCTACAAAATCAGCACATAGATGTTAGTAAGCTCGTCATTATCTCTAATACTAGAGAGCCGTTAATGATTGGGAGATTTACTCGAACTGCAAAATTTGTTTGAACGGTGTTTACGTTATTTTCTGAAATACTATTACATTTTTCAACGGGAGTATTTACAAATTGTCAATTCGATTTATAGAAAGACTTCAAAGAACGAACAAGTAATTACTGATCTCTCTTTTTCTCTCTCTCTCTTTTTTCTCTCTCTCTTAACACACACACATATATATATATATATATATATATATATATATATATATATATATATGTTATGAAAATTGTTCCATACAAGGCATGAATCCGCTTGAGGTAAGAAGCTAAAACGAATCAAATATAATAATTGCAAAGATAGGAGATGCCTATTGGCTTAGTCACGAAAAGACCAAGGCTATAGAAAGGAGGAGAAAATCCACAGGAAGAGTGTTCGACAAACCTGCAGTTCTTATAAAAAAACCTGAGCAAGATTAGGCATGAAGTTACTTAAACATTGCGGAAAAACAAGCCAATTAGCAATAAACCAACTTCCCCCCAACAGAAGGAGGTAATATCTGGGATGGGTGCCCACTTAAGACCGAGCTGGACCATGTTTAATCCCGACAAAGAATCGACTAATTGTTTTGGATAACTCTTACGGTTGTCATAATTATGCCAAGGTGGTATGTAAACTGGCCAGAAATAGCTGTCGTTTCTGTTAAACCTACACATACAAGCAATGTAGTTGTCCATAAAAATGATTAAAAACAAAATGACGTCATTACCGACGGATTCAAATTTGAAGAACAAGTATGTTGCTTTTCGTTACAAATTTAAATTCAAATATTACGAGTTCGGTGAAAGCAAATAAAAGTTAAAACGCCTCATTAATATTAGTAATCTGTATCTACCCTATACATCTCATTAGTCTGATTTAAACCTATTGTGTCCAGATTATCATATATGTACTAAATAACGTAATATATACCTAGTAAATCTAACTTTGCTAATACATTGATATAGTTTAACAATAGACATTACAAGCTTAGTGAAATAAAATAGTGTTATTATTATATCTCTTCACACAGAAGACATATAGCTGGAGTCTCTCTACTGTATCGTAATCTCTATCAGTTAGTGATCGACTAAGGTCCCGTTCATGCCCTCTGTAAAAGAATCCACAGTAAGAATCCGCCTTGCTACAACCACAATACAGAACTTTCCGTGTACTTTACCTGTACAAAAAACAAACAACGGAAACTTCAGTGAACAATGTCTTTTTACTAGAACATCGCAGTTGTGGAACAAAATATCACGAGGCTGCTTCACAAACAATTCCAACATGGTCATCTTCAAGTCTTATGTAAACATACATTCTCTCGCATAACTAATTCTTCTGAAGTCATTTCCGCCATGTTGTCCCAATAATCTGGTGGTAGCGACCATCGTCCAACTGGCAATCTTTTTAACCTTTATCACCCTGTCGGCGGAGCCACAAATTCGCCTACTGCAACTCAATGCACAGGGTTACCCCCACCCCTACAAAACGGGACCACATGTAGGCCGGGGGTGACAATTTGTGATGCCTTAGGTCAGGGTCATAATGGCTGAGCAGTTCGTGACCTGGTTGGAAAAATGTTCTCATAACTCACAACACTCCACTTCGGCTTTTACTTTAGCTAACATTGAGATTGGAGAGGCCTGATCCGATTAATCGGCGGATCACGTGAAGCCCTAGTATCTATAAGTTTATCCTAAACCGTATTGTTCAATCTGGTTCTTCTAAAATTTAAAACCTTACTTTCATTTTTTTTTATTTTCTGTCTAAGTAGATACTAAAAGGTTAAGGCTGAAGGTCAATCGTATGAGAACAAACAATAACACTGTCGAAGAGTAATGTTTTCTAAGAGTAATTGATAGTTGATATGCCGTAAAACTAACCAAACCATTCGTAGAGTAATGTTTACTAGAAGTATGTTTCTAAGACAAATGTTTTCTTAGTGTAATATTTTTTAATGGTAATGCTGTTTAAGAGTAATGTCAAAACTCTCACTCTAAAATTTCAATATAAGAGTAATGTTTACCCAGAGTAGTGTATCCAAGAGTAATGTTCCCATACTCACTGTAGAATGTTCTTCGAGGAGTAATGTTTTATAGGAGTAAGGTTTTCTAAGAGTAATTGATGGTGGTTAGTCCTTAAAACAAATAAAACCATTTTAAGAATAATGGGTTCTAATAGTAATAAATGGTTGGGGTGCTGTAAAACAAACTAAACGAACTTAAGAGTAATGTTTTCTATGAGTAATGTTTTCTAAGACTAATGCTTTCTAAGAGTAATGTTCAAACTCTCATTGTAAAATTTAAATAAAAGAGTAGAGTTTACTAAGAGTAATGGTGTCAAAGACTAATGTTTCCATACTCACTGTATGATGTTCTTTTAAGTGTAATGCTTTTTAGGAGTAATGTTTTCTACGAGGTAATGTTTTCTAAGTGGAGTGGGTGGTTGTGATGCCGTAAAACAAACAAAGCCATTCTAAGAGTAATAAATGAGTGTGGTGCTGTAAAACAAAGCAAACGATTTTAAGAGTAATCTTTTCTATGAGTAATGTTTTCCAAAAGAAATATTCAAACTCTGACTGTAAAATGTTAATCTAAGAGTTTACTAAGAGTAATGTTGTATACGAGTAATGTTTTCTAAGGCAATGGATGGTTGCTATACCGTAAAACAAACACACCATTCTAAGAGTAATGGGGTTTAAGAGTAATGGATGGTTTTGGTTTTGTAAAACAAACCAAACCATTTTAAGAGTAATGTTTTCTAAGAGTATTTTTTTCTAGGGATAACGTTATTTGACATTAATTTTCTCTTAGAGTAATGTGTCCACTCTCAGTGTGAAATTTTCATTTAATAACCCATAGATGGTTGACATGCCTTAAACCAAACCCAACCAAACCAAACCTTTAACAGGTATCCTCAAGTTGACCTCGGTCTGGATTAGTGGTCCTCCATAAGAAATAAAAAAGGTTCAAAATTAGACATCTATTGAAATTGGCCTTTTGAAAGTAGTTTTCAGTCTCTAGTTATATTTTATTACGTAATAGATAACCGTATGGATAAGATAGATGTAAGATATTTGTAACAAATTGAAACATCCTTTGTGGGATAATAAGGTGCCTAAAACATTGGTCCAGGCAACACTATCACTACACTAACAACATTTCATAAACGCTTCCCTGACTGCATGAATTACTTTCTCACTTATCCTACGTACTATTCGATAATCACTTCCTCTTAATTAATCTTCTGCCCATTCCACTCATTGTTTCAAATCCTCTCCTATTAGCGTTCATCGTCCAACCGACAATTCCTTTAACCCTTATACTCGAATGGTCTAGATAAGCAGTGACCTATTAATATATATATATATATATATATATATATATATATATTTATATACGATTTAACTCACTTTTATATGAGATCATCTAATTAAAAACGATTGTGGGCATATTAACACACGAAATAATAAATGGTTTGTCTTACAATTAAATATGGTTATGTTTTCTTTTTAAATGAACTAATTATCGAAACAAAATTAAATGTGTCATTAAAGTAAATAAGGTTTATTTTATCTTGATATGAATAACGTTAACACTGCTGTATGTATCCGCATTCACTTATTTATTAGTTACACAATCAGTTATTGCTGGTCAGTGTCTGTTCGGCGCAGATAACAACAAAGGCAAGGTACCGTCTGTCTTCAGACAGCTTCATCCATTACTGTTTGAGATCTGGTTACTACAAATCTCGCATTATTGTTGCCGGTCGGCCCAGTGGACGCTCAGATGGCATGGAATACCACATGATATTTGCAGTCAGTAATCACTGACAATGACCACTGTGAGAACTGCTAGTAAGAAAATAATAATAATAATAATAAGACACGAATCAAAGGAAACTGAAACTGCCTAAAATCCAATAACATTACAGCCCTATACCCCCTCAGTTTTTGTGCCACTACCAATATCGGTTTCTACTAGACGAAATGGGCGTGAAGGCTCATGGAGAATTGAAATACCTAAGAAGGAAATAATATTCTAGATCTCCACTAGAGTGACACGGCCAGTACTATAATCCTGAGTAGACTTATAGCCACTTATATTCTAGAGAAGACAAACTGCCGTTCTAAGTAATAAATCAATGGTTAACGGTAGTTGTGATAACGCGAAGAGATTTGCAATGGGTATTGAAAGAAGCGTAGAGTAATGGAAATCTGGAGAAACTTATCACCCACACTCTAGAAACACTAATAATAATAATAATAATAATAATAATAATAATAATAATAGAGTGGTAGAGTGGACATTTGGGATGAGTTCATAAGGTTCCGATGAACTTGATCACTCTTACAATATTCGCTAAATATTAATACTGCATAACAATAATGGCATTCCACTTAATTCTTACTGTTTTATAGGAGATTTGCAAGCCTCTTCGAAAGCCAAAGAGGTGCGGGTATTCGATTATCAGTTCGAACAACTGAATCGGCTTACAGATACATTTAAGTCGGCATAGATGAAAGCCGAAGTGGTTCTACGATTCGCCACTGTGCGGGAGACTGCTCACGTATATTCTATATAAAGATTGAATATCTTTTTGTTGGATCAAATCAACAGTTTATACGTGAAATGTGGGCATCCATTATGGAGCGAAGTAAAAACCACTCTCTCCACCAGGCATGTTATGACTGCCTACGAGGGGACATACATAATTTATGGTTTTCCTTCTACTAGATTAGTTGCTCTATCTGGAGATGATGCCAGTGACAGGGATAACCAAACCCTAACCCTAACCTTTATCACCCTAATGAATAATTTCCTAATCTCACAACCACCATTATCAACATTATCCTTATTATTATCATCATCAAAATGTTCAGTTTAACTTCCGTTTTTCAATCTAGTATATGTTGGGCGGCTTGTTGTTTCAAAACCGACGGTATCATGTTATTCTAAACTTCTTTAACGCAATATATAAATAAATAAATATTACGCTCCTATTTTGAATTTCAATTTTTAATAATCGATCACTCTGCTGCGTTTCTTTTCACTAATCTTACGAATGCTCTTCTCTCTCTCTCTCTCTCTCTCTCTCTCTCTATATATATATATATATATATATATATATATATATATATATATATATTAGAAATGTTATGAAGTAATTATTTTCTAGCGCGATAGACTAATGCTCAATATAGGGGATAGAGCATTATTATAAGAATAAATGAAATAATAAAAATCAAATAGTTTGCAAGTTTATCATAATTAAATATTTAAACAAGGAATAAAATATGAGAAACGACTTTTATCCATAGATTTTCACAGAAATATATCTTATACTCAAAATAAAAATAAAAACAATAAATCACGATCAGTATTTTATTGCTTGTTTGGTTTGATTCTTTTCTGAGGATAAGATATATTTCTTTTAAAATCTATGGATTAAAGATATTTCTAAAATACTCAAATAAGTTGGAATTTTTTGGAATATTTTCTAATTGATGTTTTAAAACTATGACAAAGTAGCATTCAAATAAGAAATGCCCCAATTTTCAAAGTAAATCGTCTATTAACACCATACACGCTCGTGTGTATCGGAATTATCTAAAGGAAATTTTCTTTTATTTAAACAGTTTAACTGATTTTGGTTTAGATTTCAGATATTGGAATTTTCACCAAAGAGTTTACATTAATAGAGTGTCTAAAATTGAAGGTTTACAGTCGCCACTTCCAACGCTTTAAAACAATCTAAGAAATGAATGCTTATAAATATTACTTAATTTGGTGTCTAATACATATGAATAAATATCAGGCAAATAGTAAATATATGAATGTCCAAAGGGACATATATTAAAATTGCCTTAGTTTCTCTAGATAAATTACAAATCTTATGAATCTTGCTGAATTTTGACTTGTTTACAATTTCACCTATATCAAGAATATGTATTTTTTAAGAAACAGGAATGTTAAAATTCGGATGTCAAACACCTACTAGGATGTCATTAAATTCTACCGTTAAATACAAATTTTAAGAATCTTGAAACTAAATAAAACATTTTTGCTTCTAATTTAAATTTTCAAACACTAAATACATTAACGTTTTAGGGATATATATTAATTGGTGCGTAATAAATATCGTTAAAATTTCATTTAAATTGGAAATATTTTCAAAAAATTCAATTGAAAGCTGTGATAATATTATACTCTGAACGCTTTTCAAATCTGAAAAAGAACCTGAGATTTTAGAAAGTTTATTATTAGATGTATATTAGCTGTGATTAAAATTTCAAGAAAATTAGAAATGTTTGAATCTTAATTGTTTGAGTGGTAATATTTGCGACTTAAAATAATTTCAAGAAATTATGTTTTTTTAAATCTGGATGAATTGTGGTCTAAAATATATAGTTCAAATTTCCTTCAAATTTCATTAAAATTGAAAATGCTGCGTCCGGTTTGCTCGTCAGAACCTTTAAAATACTCCTAAGGAACTAAAAGTTTCGGAATATTTACTTGTTGGTGTTTAATACTTATGTTTAAAATTACATGCTAATCGGAAATAAAATTAGTGATTTTTTCAAATAGAGACTCTGTTGTATACCTCTTACAACCTTTTAAAATACTCAGAGATTGGGATTTGTGTATTATTGTTAACATTTCAAACTAATCGAAAATAGTCAGTGATAACATTTAGGTCATTGAATTTCCCTATTTTCTTTTAATTGAAAACTAAAATGTAATTGGAAAATCATCTTAACCAGAGTTAGGCAGTGGACGCATGCTCGGCCCATAACTCTACTAATAACAAAAAATAATGTTATTTATAAAATTCCGTAATTGAAATGAAATATTCAGAATAGTCCTCAATATATGTCTGATAAGTATTGAAAAAATGTCATGCAAATAAGAATTATTAGAATGTTAAACGTGTTGATTGCTGTTAAAATGTTAAGTTCACACGTTACTCTTATACATTTAATAATTATGCAGAGAAATATAAATTTGAGGAATTCTGGTATGTTGATAGTATATATGTATGATTGAACCTTGAAAAATCAGACGATGGTTATGTCGCAATTTTTCACCCTTTATAATATTTTAAAAAGCTGACATTTTCGAAATAATTATAAATCCATGCCTAATAATCATCGCTAAATTTGCATAAAAATCATAAATAATGAATTTTCACCATTTTAAATACGAATATTAAGTTTGAATTTTAGAAAAAGTATTAATTGTTATATAATACCTATGGTAAAGATATTATGCACCGGAAAATACGTTTATTTCCTAAAAGCGAGATATGAAAACGTGCGGCTTTCGACACCCCATGCTGTGTATTAAATTACTCTAAAGAAAATGAGCAGTTGAGAATATTTCTTAATTGATGTCTAGTCAATATTGTTAACATGACATGCAAATTAGATATATTGTTATTTTAAAATGGTCGCCGTATTATAATTAAATTGTTACGCGATGCCCTCGTGTATTTTTAAATGATCCAAATAAATTCAAATTTGGGGAATCTTGTTAAAGTGTTGTCTAATATCACCCCCCAAAAATATGTGTTACGTCTGCGTGTCACTTTTATGAACATTTTGACCTGTTTTCTTTTTACTAATGCGTCACTGTTTATTAAGTCTCAGGGGGGGGGGGGGGCTCATTAGAAAATAAGTGTAAAAGAGATCGAGAAAAACCGGAATGTATGTGATGGGGAGAATGAAGAATTGATTATCCAAGAAGAGGACTCAATAAATAGTTGTTTACATCAGACTTGAAGACGAACATGCTGTAGTTGGTTTGGAAGCAGACCTGTTGTATCTGTTACACAGACGGAATGTTCTAAGAAATAGACTCTGTGTAACTTCAGTTTACTCTACATTATTGTTTAATTTTTCCGCGTTATCATTTATCTTATGCATTGTATGTCTGCCTTAACTGTTAATAACGTTTTGGCGAAGTGGAATCAATATGGAAGCTCAAGAAATCCGAGGTAAATTATCAGACTTCAATTTCAGGAGGTAATCATTTCTCATGAACAAATACGTTTGATATTGATTATTCTGCATCTTGCCTAGTTACCTCGATCGCCGACAGTTATTCGCAGATATATTATTAATGTTATCTTGCCAACTCAGAATTTCATAAATAACATTCCTCAAGCTCTATTGAGGAGTCAATTAATATTAAATTAAGGCTTCTCCATGAATGTGTACCCTGCCCTTGTCGGACAGCTTACGTATTTCAATGGTCTAATGTTATATTGGCAATCTTGAGGGTGAGGATAGGTCAGGATGTTCCCTCAATTTATTCTACTCATTTTCGCACGATCTACATGACTAGAAGTTTAACTAAAATTATGACAGAATTTGAATCTTTGAAGTTTCACCTATGTAACCTAGTTAAGCTTACCAAACAATGGTGTTCTCGGGCGACGGGTATATTTTGTACAGGTCATACTTTTGCATTAAATTAAAATATTATTTTCTCACAACTTCATTTCCTTAACTAAAAATAACTTGCAAGCCTTTATATAATATTGGTGCAGGGGGAACTTACGAAAGCTCGACTGAACAGAACGAAAAACAAAAATAAGTAGCCTCCCCCAGCTGGCAACAAACATTCACGCAGAAACAATGTTTCATATGGTCTATGTTATATATACATTTGGCGGTGTTTCAATAAGTCAACTTCAAAGCGGACACAAATAGCAGTAAAAAGGGTTCTCTTTTTATTCACACTTTACGTTCAAGTGTCGCACGACAAGCATAAATCTCGCACCTAAGTTAGCCTCGCTTTAGTTGATGACACATTCCTTATGCATTCCAAAATAGGATCGACGAGATTGATAAGCTTAATATTGTTTTTCACAGCACACACACGAGAACGATATTTACCCTCTAAAGATTAGCCCCCACCACAGCGTCGGTGTTTGTCAGGAAATACCCACATTTTGTCAAGATCTTACATCACTTGAAGTTAAACTTACATTCTGGCAAAATGTCCATCTTGAAGTCCCTACCCGGTCATCGTGTTAATCTGACCAATTAATGGTGTTTTTTTCATCTGGGGTTATAACTGACTTTAAAGTCAACACCGGTAAATCATTGCGGATAAACAATGACACAAAGTTAGGATAGATGGATAGCTACATGATAATATAGAAAGATGTCGATATGACATATTAAAGAAAAAAGAGGTGAAGATGAAGAGAAAAAAAGAAAACAAGGAAAACATGGTTAGATAAAGACCATAACAGTTGGTATTAATTAATTATTCTTTTATGTGTGTATTTTGTGCATGCCATTGTGTTCTATGAAAATGAAATATTAATATTTTAACGGATATAAAGCAAAGAGATATGGTAGACATAATGAATTATTAACACTTAAATTAAAACAAAAATACAGTCAAAGGAGCGTTTCTTGTTGATTGGAGTAATGCATGGAAGAAAAGGGATCTAAGATTTAATATGTATTAATTAAATGAATATTTGTGCCATTTGTTTGGTTTTTCAGTCTATCTTTGTTATACACTGATGACACCCTTTATGAATTTTTGGTAAATTTTATATACGATTAATGTGTATATTTACAAAATGGGGAGAAACAATTGTTTGTAAATAAAATGTTTGTATAAACTACATCATATAATGTTCAATTAAGAGCTCTTGACACATTCTACACTACTGAGTTTCTATATAAATTATTCTGCGTGCTAATAAAATCCATATATATATATATATATATATATATATATATATATATGCATGCTTGAGAGATATAGTTTGTAAACTATATGCTATAATTAATAATGAAATGAATAAAAAAATACGTAATAAGTCAATTTCAACTACAAACTTTCATTTTTAAAAATAATAATTTTATAAAAATTAACAAATGGCATGGTTAAAACTATAAATTATTCATGGGATTTCAATTTAAATATTTCTTTACACGTCTTACAGATTTGATCTGAAAACCTATTTTTTAGAATATATAGTCGTTCATTGAAATATATTTTATGAAACGTAACTATTTTATTACAAAGAAATTAATCAAAACAGAAGAGAAAAAGAAACTAAACTTGTTGTTCTATGTATTATTAATATATTTCGAAGAAGGCCCTGAGCACTCTATGCAAGTGAAAAGCAAATACCACACACATACAAACACATACATATATATATATATATATATATATATATATATATATATATATATATGAAGAGTTCGAATGCAAAACACGATAAACGTCAATTTCAAAATCACGAAAGTGTCCTTACAAAATGTGTTGCATTTGTACACTCGGCGACACCTTAAAACTCTCTGTAACATAATATGATACGGAAATTATTTAGTGTTTATTTCAATTAAACTCAGCTTTTATTTGATGTCTAGATTTTATATATCTGTGTTTTTATTGTTTACGGTCTAAATAAAAACGAATTGGATGTATCCTGTTTATATATATATATATGGTGTGTGTGTTGCAGGAAAGTCCGACACTTCCTAAAAAAGTAAATAAAATACAAGGAGTTACTAAGAAGCGTGGTATAACCTAGAGCGCACGGGATTGCCGCCGGTTGACTCTACGTCACAATGTTCTTCACTATGATATAGAAGGCATGTGGCCATCCTCCTCACCCGATTGCACACTCTTGGTTATTTCTACTGGTGTGTAATGGTGACTAAGACCAACAAGCACGCCCGATAGGCTTTCTAAAGTCTGCAATTGTTTAAAAATGGCATGGTCGCCAAAGCGTGCGATTCATTTCGCACCCGTCTTGAGATTGTAGTATATATATATATATATATGTAACTCTTACTCTTGCCAAATAACTGTCGGATTTTTGCATATACAACTTTTGTTTAAACTGTGTATTTCGTTTCAGTTTATCAAGGGTTTGATTTTACTGCAACAATCGGTATATATAGAATTTCATTTAATATGTAAATATATATACGTACATGTATATCTATATGCATATATATATATATATATATATATATATATATATATATATATATATATATATATATATATATTAAACAAAACTAAATTCTCGCTTCAAATTTGGCTACATTTCATTTTGCATCATTTCAGAAAGTTGTCTAATAAACCACTGACAAAAATCTTCTCGTAAATTTTCGACGTGAATTTTGTCAAATTGTAACGTCGTCACGTCTACATTTTTGCCATGATTTATGGATATGTCAACGTTAGCTGAAATAGGTGTTTGCATCAATTGTGCCAATTGTGTTCCTTCTTTTTCACTTCACTCATTTATGTCCACGCCTGGTGCAAATACTGGTGGAAAACTTGCTTCCAACATGAAAATACTGTTAAAACGAAAGGTGTTATTCTTTACCGCCAAAAAGCGAGAATTCGACAGTTAATCTTTCTGTTATAGAAAAGTGTAGACACAGTACTGAAAAGTGTGTTCTTTGGATTAATCAAACTACTGTTCTGATCTTGGATGTTATTTTCACAGTGTTTCGGTCGATTTAATAGTTAGCCTTCTTCGTTTTATTGAACTCGGAAATCTGTATGTCGAATTCGGGAATCTACAGAATTTTGAATGGAACTCTTTATTTAATACATGATTGCAGATTGTTCTCGTTCTGTCAGCCATTTTCAGGAAGTATCTTAAGTAATTCTTAATTATATTCGTAGTATCTCTCGTACTAATCTTCTTCTTTCGTTTGCTTCACAGCAGCTCAGTTTTAGATCACCAGCTCGGTTGAGAAAAGCCATACTAATGTTTTGTTGTCTAGCACAGCTACGCCGGCTTCGCCGTTGGGTGGTCGATGTTTAAGGCATGACTCGATGATGTGGTCTACTGTCTGTTCAGAGTGACCGCGGTCGTAGACAGCCGAGTCCCTGAGTCCCTGAGTCCCTGAGTCCCCATCCTGTCATGGTCGCGACGAAACGGCCGACACCTGTCCTGAGGCGGTTGAGAATTGTCCACTGCCAGCGAGGGAGGTCCATACCTGATAGGTTATCCGGGTCCTCCACAAATCTGCGCAACCTGGATTTATCTGCTGCGTGCCATTCCTCCGTCCAGCAACGTTTGAGTCAGATTCGTTTTGTGACGTCACCGGGTGTTGAAAGCAGGAGCTGGTGGGCATGCTCGGAGAATGGGCGTCGTGAATTCAGGCCAGCTTGTGGAGAAGGTGGTCCTCATCGGTAGTGGCCTTTCTTGACAGTGCAAGGACAGCCACCTTACGGCGCAGGGTTGGTGGTGGGATGCCGGCGAGAATCGGTACTGATAATTGAATCTTTAAGATTCAGATAACTTAGCACTTATATATTTTGCTCTACGGACTGTTGTGTAAATGTTGTGAGAATAATATCCAAGATTAGAACAGTAGCCCGAATAATCAAAACAATACAAATTATCAATTTGTATCTTAAAAATTCCGACATCTTGTCCTAATAATATCCTGTGGCGGTTTTACTGCGATATGTTTTTCCCCGAACATCATTATGATATACTATCATGTTTTTACAACAGCATATCCTGATAGTAAATATTTCATCGATTATTTGGACTTGTTGCAGCTTATCTAATCTGTCTGATCTAATCAAGAATCAAATGGTATATGAAATACTTAAACTAGTAATTCTTAAGTTGAATACCTATGTATGTGTTATGTTACTAAGAAAAACAAAGAAAATTCCACGTAGAAATTAGATTATGCGGGATTAGAAAATTTCCACTAGAAATTAAGTAAACGTGTTAGAAGAAAATGAAGTCACATGACATTTCAAGTTTGACGTGACAAATAAGCTTGTCTGATCTTTTTCCTGTAAAGTAGCATTCGACCGGAACATACCTGCTTTTCATAGATGCCATCTTACTCACACGGAGAAAACGAGGAGACAAATACTGTAACTATAAGCTAAAAGCAATTTTAAATAAAAATGAATACAAATATGAAAACTCAGATTATGTGCTGGTGTTATAAATATATATTACAACCGCGCTGTAGACGAAACAAACTCTACCGCGACTACCACGAGTACTAGTTGATACTACGTGTCATCAGCAGCAAAATCCTAATATCTGAACAGGACGGCGCTGACATATTTGTTAGAATCTGAAGATCGAAGGTAGTGCTGCATTGGCAATTAAAAAGCACATATATTTTGCTTACGAGTCAGAGGGTCCAGTGTATTAGAGATATTCCTTCACGTTCTACATAATGCTGTCCCGATCTACTGTTTTTTTTTTCACAAGAAAATAACTGATAGAGCAGATTAGTTGCAATAATGTATAACAACTTTCACATGCCTTTATAAGAGATGCATCCCTATATCCAGAATATATATATATATATATATATATATATATATATATATATATATATATATATATATATATATTAACATAGTTCACCCTAAATCAGGAATTCTACCACTTTAGACGTGAGGGGCTACTGGGAATTAAAGTAGAAGTGTAAAGCTGTGAACCGAGATGTCTGTTTACATTTGTTTTAAACATCTGCATGTCGGGATAGTTGAGAAAACAGAGAGAAGGGACAGAGTTCCAGAGGCTGGCAGCACGAGGAAAGAAGCTAATGAAGTAGAAGGCTCTCCGGCATCTTGGGACTTCTACAGTGAATGGATGGAAGTAAACTAATTGTCGGGTTGGTCTAGTGTATTTACGTCGAGGGGGCACTAGAGCAACTAGTTCACTGGAGCACAATCCATTGAAGTATTTGTAAAACTAGCACAAGGATGCAACATTGCGGCAATGGGGCAGGGGTGGGGCTTAGTGGATATTGAGGGACTTATTAAGTTGGCACCTCTTTTTTTACCTTGTCTAAGAGGGAGGGGCTAGTGGATGATGCACCAGCTCAGATGTGGCAACAACACTCCATGCATCGGTGGATTGTTGCTTTGTAGAGATACAGGATAATGTCACGTGTGAGAAGTTTACTAGCACAGCAGATAGAGCCCACCTTCTTTGCAGCAGGCTTGGCAATGTCTTCAATGTATGCGTTCAAATTCATATTATTTGTGAATGTTACACCGATGAGTTTGACTGTTGAACTCTCAGTTGGGGTGTAATTTGCCATGGTAATCGGTGGTTTAAGAGTTTTTGTGCAGTTATTGAAGGAAAAGAAGCTTTGGCTTTGCAATATTAGATGTTACCAACCAAATATGACCCTAATCCACTACAGCTTGAAAGTCATTTTCTAAGGATTCATCCATTGTCTCGAATATGTACGCGTCGGTTTGGCCCACATGACGAGAGTAGAGCGTGGTGTCGTCAGAAAATATACATATCTCAGATTCGATGTCATCAGGGTGGTCATTTATGAAAATCAGGAACAATAAAGGTCAAAGGATAGATACCTGAGGTATACCAGAATTTATGACATGTTGCTTAGATGAACGGCTATCGAGAACAACCTAGATCTTTTTTTTATTTAGGAAAGATCTAATTATATTAAATGTTTGTCCAGTAATACCATATGAGTGAATTCCTGGGAGAAGCCCTTCAGGCCAAATCTTGTCAAAGGCATTAGATATATCAAGCGGTACTGCCCTAGCTTCACCTGCTATGTCCAGTGTATGATATATGCGTTCAGGTTAGGATATCCGGAGTAGATTGTGTAAGTGCATAACTGTTTGTGAGCGCCATATATACATAGATACTATCGTTATCGATCCGACGTTAACCGGAAGTATTTACTTTTACTTTTGTTTCGTTTTAAATCTCTCTTAATTTCCTGTAAGAAAATATTTACTTTTTGGAAGGAATTTATAGGATTTTCATTTACATTTATTTCAAAGAATCATATCTGGCTCTGGATCCCAGAAAAATATTTGCAAAAAAAGCAATAATGACGGTCACATGACTATGCTTTCAACTACGTCTGTGCGATCAAATGATTGTTGGCAGCCAGAGTAAAAAGCATACGTCGGGGACTAATTTGTTAAGGCCAGATATTTCATCGAGAAAAACAGTTAGGAATAAAAGCAGCACAGCGTTGACATCTATATTACACTAAGCATCTCTTAGCATCAAGGGGGGGGGGACAAGGGGCGATAAATAAATTATCAATTAGCGCGCACATACAGTTATACATTTACACGATCTGACAGAAAGCAGAACACATACTGGCGCACTCAGATACACCCTCATTATTCATAGTATTGCTAACTGAACTTTCTATGTGCACCTCAACATTTCAAATGAAGATTTACTTACAAACTTTTTACTAGTTATAATTGTGTATATACAGTCAAACATTTACATACGATTGCCTCTACATACAAGTTTTTCCAACATACAACGTGAAATTTAATCAAATTATCGACTCTACATTCGATGGAAAATCCAACATACGACGTCGAAGTTTCGTGGTTAGCCCGCTATGCATCAGCACTCACGAGTTCACAGTACCGCTTCGGCCACGAAAAGAACAACATTCGTATTTAGAGGTTTGACTGTCATAAATATATAGTTGTAGTTAAACATGTTTTTTTCCTTTTATTCAACAAATTCCTGTTTGTATGTGCTTGTACTAATTTTCTAATATGTTGACACAATTTAATAACAAGCGGGAGTAATCGCTCCTACAAATTTGAAAGAAGTTAAAGTGTATATATATATATATATATATATATATATATATATATATTTAATATTTTACCTACGTACGACGTAGCTTCGGGCTTATTGCTCTAATCGGCGTAGGGAAATACAAATCTCAGATGGTAATGGGGCACGAACCCGGTTTACAGAGA
>OY744517.1:132890334-133090334 GCA_963556195.1 Sepiola atlantica
TTTTAAAAATAGGACCCTTATTTTTGCCCACCCTATATATATATATATATATATATATATATATATATATATATATATATATATATATATATATATATATATATATATATTCCACTGGGTACTAACTGGTGTTTATCAACGTGTATATCATTGGAATTGTTCTGCATTACGAATGGAATTTCTCATCGATTCTAGTCTTCTTTGTTTTAATGTCACCGGTGGGACGGCAACCATTGTTATTTTTCCTCGGTGATCATAAACATTTTTCTTTTACTCCCATAATGGAAAATAATAATCGAAGATCGTTACATTTGAGTTTAATGTTGCAGACGTTTACATTTGATATATGGCATTTTAAAGTGTAAGTGAAGTTGATTGCTTATCAGGAATGCACCCATCTTTGTATTATAGGCATTCATCGTTTTCAAAATATGTTATCTTTTTAACATTTTATGAGCGGTAGTTTTACGTATGAACATTATTAAATAATTAAAGTATATTTTCCATGAAGGAATTCGTCTGCTCGCGTGTTCGGCGCCGGCTATAGATTAAGAAAAAAATAAAATAATTCTAACAGAACCGAGAACACAGATCCATCGCAGATGTTACACTGAAAACCAAAATGGCGACTGTTTGCCGTAAGTTTTTATTTGCGATGGACTTGTTAAAAGCAACACTAACAGAGTATTTTTTCCAGAGCATTGCTTCCTATCAACTTTGATCCGCAGTCATTGATTTTCTAAAAATATTATTCTCATGATTTTAATATCATTAATATTCAAAACTAACTTGAAAAAATATTTTAACGGATATGCTAGTTTTCTTGAAGCATTGTATAGATATGTTCGTTTTCTTGAAGCATTATATAGATATTTTGTAAGGCTGTTTGCAATGAAGAAACACTGGAACAGTCTAAGAGGAGATAAACAGAAGTAAATAATTGAAGGCAAAATATTCGATGTTTTTCTTTAAACCTTATCTATTTATTTTTCTAGTAAATATTACGTATACTATTTTATTTACCTGTAATATTGTTTACCATCCTGGAGTCTATCAATAGTAAGTAAAGGTTTTACTTGAACAGTATGTGAAAGAACAAAATATTAAAATATTTCTACAAAACCATATTTCATGTACGGTAATTTACTAAAAAATAAATATATAAGTTTTTTAAGAAACATATTGCATATATTGACTTTGATCCTGTGTTTTTGCTCAACTCTTCTTTCAGCGTTCCAGCTTTTTTCCGCATTGCATACAGCCTTATTAAACACCTATATCGCCAAAATACTTTAAAAGTTAGTGCTAGAGTAATTTTTATTTATTCACTTAATGGGCACGCAGATTTTTTTGTATATCTTTGAATGTATTAGTAAATAAGGTGCATTCCATCTCCGTAAGCATAACATTACAAGAGAAGTTCAAATATATGTGTGACACAAGAGACTTATTATTATTTTTCATTCATTTTATTAATGGAGTATATATTTCAATCAGAAAAATGCAACAATGTTAAATAAAACTATGTTAAAAAATCTTATTAAAAATAAAATAATTTAATTACGAATGAAAATCCACAAGAAGCAATCGCTGTTGTCCCCTAAACAAGTCAGTTATTTTAATATTTTGTTAATATATGAAAAAACAATGTAGCTGTTATACTTTGGATTTAGAAAGGAATGTGCAAGCATTTAAATTGTCAAATAAAAAGTCATTTCTGGCTTTTTACATTCTTAGCAAATCCTCATATATTATAATATATAAAATTCTGAAGATATTTAAAGTCAAATTTATGAATAGAGAGTAGAATAACACTATCTTAAGAAAAGCATTCATAATTCAATTTGCTTCAAATGACCAATAATAATATCGTAATTATTTAATTTAGCTATGAAGTGACAAAATAAATGGTAAATGAGTATAGAAAATAGTATAGCTTCCAGAATATTATCGAACTACACTTAAAATAAAAACTACCAGACATTGTCGTGTAAGGAGGTGTCTGATATTTATTAATTTAAAAAATAGATCACCTCTGATCTTGGTGTAGGGGCCACTCGAGGACAAGGGTTAAAGAGATCGTCGATTGGACGCTGAGTTCCACCGAATGAAGATTGGAAATAACCGTTGAATGGGAAGAACATTTCTTAAATTGATTATTCTAAAGGGCGGATGAACAAATATTAGTTTACATTAGGCTTCAACACGACTAAGTTGTATTTTATTCTACACATGGAATGTTTATATATTCAAGATAAAACTGCTATTTGAAAGAAATTTGCAAATCTTACCGCAATAAAAAATGTATCTATATAATAAAGTAAAGTCAAGTTCCCACCGCATTCAGACATAAAAAGGTAATAACCCAAACCTTCATATGCAACTCTGTTTCACAATCAAATTAGCCGAAGCCGTTTTGCATGTTTCCGGAAATAATGTATATTTTCTCCTTTATTCAATAAACCTTTCAAAAACTAGGTGGCTGTCATTTTTACTCACATCTTATTATCTACTTCCACCGTCACCAGATACACCGTGAACTATTTTTATAGAATAAAAATGAAATGAACATCGGTTATTTCAGAATACTTAGCGAATGCTTCACATTTGCATTCTTGAAAAACAACAAATGTTGGCTCAGAGTTGACACGTCTGCGTCGGTCAGCTTTTCCAACTCCTTTTTTAGTAATATTATTTTTCTCATATTCTTCGTGTTACTGAAATACCATCTCTACTCTTTATTCAGATTTTAGCACTAATTTATGTCGGATTTTCTGTCAGCATAATCCGTAAACATTTTTGCTTCACGTTGCAGTATTGAGCGGCGGAATATACCAATTAACGTACAACTTCTTAACATCGCGGCTTCTGCTGTTGGCGTTCGCGTGCATAATCTATAACGAATTTATACATTTTCCAGCAGACAACTTATACTTTGGTGGTTTTTCATGAATCAGTTAGATTGTACGCAAAACATATCCATACAAGTGCTGGAAAAAGTACATACGTTGGTTATTTCTTTAACTTTTTTGCCGAGTATATTTATTTTCACGTGTGTTGTTTTGGTACATTTTTGCTATCACAATCATCGTAAAAATAATCCGGTTCCATAGTTGGGTCTGATTATATATAAAAAGCCTGGAAATATATCCGTGAGGTTATAACACTTGAATATTTTAGATTTTGGGAGTTGGAATCATTTTATTATATAAAGTTTATGTAAAATTATCATCCACTGTTGGACGAGTAAGCGGGAAACTAATTTAATAATTTACTTCAGCACAGCATATGTTTCTGTTAAGGTAAGCTTCAGGAATACTTTCTGGGCCACATTTACTTTTTTATTTTTACTATGTGCGGTAGTTTGTATTATTACGAATAGTATTAGAATAGGATCTTTTGATATTTTGAAGTCAAAGCCATTTCATTGTAACTAATTCAGGTGATTTAAATAAGATGTATTCGTGTTAGAGGAGAGTGATAACCATTACCGGATGTGAAGCGTTGTCTATGCATCGCTTGCCATGCAACCATTAGCAAGATGGATAATGTGCATGAACAGAGATGTAGTGTTTTGTAGATGTTAATAATTTGCATGCGTGGACACTGATCCATTTCAAATAACAAGATCCGTCGATATTGAAAGAGATGGATAAAAGAGGTAGATGTAGGACAAAGGAGAAAGTGAAATGTGCAGTTGGGATGGCGTTTGCGTAATTTTGTTTGTATAGTTATAGTGTTGTTCGAAACAGTGTTTCTCTCGAATTTTTGACAATCGTTGACATGTTATCGTGCCACAATAGATTGTTCAGTTTATTGTAAACATCTAACCTTTGGTCTTACGATTAGGTAATTCATTACGTAATCAAATATCACTTGAGACTGAAAGTTACTTCAGAAAAATAAATTCTCATAAATGACACTTTAAATAATCTGTGACACGAAGACGAGGCTGCCTTGTAAATTTGTTAACCTAACTTTATTTAATAATATTCGAAAATGTTCGGCTTTCTTGATTTTTTTTAAATCTACGTCCTATGATGGAGTACTGTTGCCAAATGTAGAGAGGTGCCGCCCAGAATACCCTTTCCCGCCTTGATAGAGTACAACAACTCTTCTCTGCAGCCACTTTCTCACAGAAAATAGGTTGCTAGTCTTTATCTTCTCTACCGTTATATTCATGGTAAGTGTTCGAGTGAGCTACAATCTATGGCTTCTCCATGTAAAACATTCACAACAAAAACTCTTCTACCTACGACAACTGGTAAACATTCCCATCTCTCCATCTGTGTATCTAGAACTAAACGGAGGTTCAATGTACAAATTTTCTTGCTTATAACTACTCGTCTGTTTAACACAATACCGCGAGCCTACTTCGCAGCTGACTACAACATTGTCGTATTCAAGTCCAATGTAAACAATTATTTGTCGAGCCGTCCTTTTAAATAAAATGCGGCCCAGTTTTCGCCATCGTTACCAATCATCACGGTGTTGTATCACCGTCTACTTGAATAACTCAGTTACGCTTATCCTCGAGTGGGCTCTCGGCCTTAATAAGCGGTACTCATTAGTAAAAAAAAGTATTAGAACTCATGAAAAATTGTTGTTCTGATATGACTCGCTTTAATTTAGGTACACTTTGAGTGAACCACTTTTAAAACCTTTTTTCTTTGGCTTCGAGTGCGCAATTTTATCTAAGTATCAACAACCTTATCTACTCGCCGATTATACATATATTTTTATAGAAGTCACTCAACACAAGGCATGAAGCCACTTGATGTAAAGAGCTAACAAAAAAGAAAGATGATTAACGCAAAAAATCAGGAGGTGTTTATTGATCTTGGTCTTGAAAAGACTAAGGCTATAGGTAGGAGACAACAGGTAGCCGGAAGAGAGTTATACACATCTGCAGTTCTTTGAACGACGTTACTAGAATAGAAAGATGTATTACGTCGAGGTACATAAACAGCGAATTGATAAAGACCACTGCACCAACGAGTCAAACGATCTGGAACAAAAGAAAGCAGAGCATAAATCCGACAATTAGTAAGAACACGTGCCATAATCGTACTTATAGAAGAGACTGAGACATAGAAACATGTGTGTATGAGAGATAAAACGGGAGAAAAATAAAGGGTGGTGGGGCTAACCAAATCACAGATAAGCTTCTGAACCAATAATCCTCAGATTGAACAGAGATTCATCAGCCCAAATATGACAACAGTATTTAACAGAAAGTCCGATAGTAAATTTGTAGAAATAGAGAATAGCCTCTGGCGTGGGAAAGTGTTCGGAACAATAGTGAGATATCACTTTACCAGATGCAGCAAGAGCAATGGATCTAATGAAATATTAAATGTGTAAGAAAGAGCAATACGTTTACAAGTCGATTTATTCCCAAGAACAGATCCATCCATGAAAATCTCAGGAAGAAAATGGGGCACGTCTACGATTGCAAGAAATAAACTGACTGAAGAGGATTAAAAAAAAAACATTTTACCTCAACTTCCAATCAAACCAGAGTCAACTTTCAGATCAGCTGCGTATTCCAACTGCTCTCGGCTAGATAGGCGAGAAACCCCCGAGAATAGATCGTGAAACCATCAGCATCGATGTTCGTTTGGATAATAGAAGTGAATAATTTGTAAGGGTCCTTTGATTTTTTTTAAATGTAATCACCCTCACACTTTATAAACTTTCTTTCTTTTCTTTTTTGTCAGTTATTACAGCATTCCTGTTACTCAGGTATCAGTATATATTAGTGTTGGGACGCTTAATAGGAATCGGAAACAGAAATTGTAAACATAAAAACTTTTTGAGGTATCAGAATTGGTATCGGTATCGGAAAAATATGAGACTAAGTTCCAATTCCCGAAACGATTCTTTTAATTTTTTTCAACTTAATGATCAAAATTATAAATATTTGGTGCTTTTAAACCTACCAGTAAAACTTAAATTTATAGATCATAATAAGAAATGTAGATAAAAATTGCACAAAAAATTGACCCGTTAAAATTGCATAGGTAAAAAAAGCACGAGTGATTAATGAGAAAAAATCGCACAAGTGAAAAATATGACTGGAAAGTTCATTTTTTTAAGCATCTTTAAATCTCCGACGAAGCTTGTGATACCGAGCGAAATTATTAGAAAAAAAGTCAAAATGAAAAAAAAATAGTATTTTGATTTTAATAAAAAATATCTGCATCTAACACATGGTTTTTGAAGGCATTTTTCCTCTTTCTATAAGTTTTAAATTTTAAAGATGCTTAAAAAAATGAACTTTCCCAAATGTGTATATATATATATATATATATATATATATATATATATATATATATATATATATATATATATATATATATATATCGACTACGTTTTAAATAATGTTACTATTTGTGGTGTTTTTTTCTTTTTGTTATAAATGGAGTTTTCAATCTTTTTCTGATTTGTTTTTTTTACATCCAGCCGTTAATAGATCATTGGCCTATTGCCCAAGACCAAAGTCGAGTATGTCTTTACTTCATCTTTCTGTCCTCAGTCAGTGAAGGAGAAAGCCTTCTAGACTGAGGCAATTTTTCCAATCCATGGTGTCTCTTTTACGATACCTGGATTTTACTTACATTAAAAATAGACCTCATGTCTAATAAAATAAGAAGAGAGAGAAAGCGCGTGCGAGAGAGAGAGAGAGAGAGAAGTTGCGAATGACGCGAGAATGATAAAAACGGTATAAATAAGAGGGAGGTACACAAAACAGAGTGAGAGCGGAAGGTGATAATATACTGAAACATGATAAGAGATTAGTTACTTAGTTAGATTAGTTAAGAGATGGGTAAGTTGGAATTTAAAGCTAATTTTTTAAAATAGCATGCGCTTTTAATGAATATAACTCAATTCAGAAACCGAGGAATAGGTTAGCATTTATTTTCTGTGATTAAATTATATATGGAAAAGGCGTTAGGAGAAAAAAACGTTGATGAACTCATCTTTAGGAAGGGTTTTGTGGAGCGCACAAGAACAGTTAATCAGCCGGAAGTCGATAGTGTATCAAACCACAGTCGTGCAGCGAACAACCCGATAGACTACTCGCCTGTTGTCCCAATGGCAGGTTTATCTAAGCCAACAATACCACGTGGTCACTCTGAACTAGTAACCTTCAGATAGAAGGAGGTTAAAAAGTTTATTAGAAAAGCAAGATAAAGACCAAACATCTTAACCGTTTCCGCATTAAGTATGCATATCTCACTGAAAAGAACGTGGAGGCCTCTGCCATCGTTGTTCGTTGTGATGAGAGGAGCCGACATAATAGCCAACAATTGTCATCACCTGATGATATGCATCTTCATATCCGAACACAGGGAATAGTTTTTATTAGATTACGGATTTTGTTTAACTAATCTGCATACAAAGTTCAGACTGTAATTTTTTATAAATTCTAAATATCTAAAAAAAAAAAATAGTAAGAATGCAGAACTACTGTCCTAAATGTGAAGACGGATGAGCTTATCTGTATCTCTATATAAAGCTAGATCGGTGTATATGTTTAAATATCTGTGTGTACAGGGATCAGTCCTATACTAATTCACCTATCATTATAAATATTAAAACACAGTTGCAAGGCGTAAGCGGTGATAATGTAGAGTTATATTTAGTTCAATCTAGCTTAAAGAAAATAGGGGTATAGTAGTGGTAGCAGCCCTTCGTGAAAATTCAGATACGCCGATTTTTTGTGGTATTTTTACAATAGTTATTAGACATCATCTAATAAATATTCCGAAAAGTTCAGTTTATTTGGAGCATTTTAAAGGTTATTTAGGCGACATAATTGTGGCAAAACTTACCATTTGAAAATTCAAATATATCAAATTTGCGTTGAACGTGCATCAATAGTTATTAGACAACAATTAATCAGAATTCACTGAATTCCAATCTGTTCTTAAGAACTCTCAAGCTTAAGCTTTAAATTTGTAAGATTTTATAGAATCCAAATCATGTAATGGCTTTTGAGAAAACTTTGAATAAGGATTCTAGACATAATATTTAGTATAATTGTGTCTTGATTTCAATCTGAGTAAGAGGACAAAAAATGGTGCAAAAATGTTCTGTTCGGGGAATTAATGTTGCTCGTCATAGTATCTCTAGTATTTGATACAGTTACTTCCGTTTATTTGAATTTACACTCGCTGTGTGATATTTCACATGCATCAATCCCTAGATTTCTTCTATCTATGTCTTTTAATATGTATTTAATATTGCTAAATGAGAATTCAATTATCAAGGGAAACAAATTATAATAATTTGCAATTACAATTTTCTCTTAGAGTAATTTAATCTTTATTCTAACATCGTTGCGGAAATTTGCTAATTACAAATATATTGAGATTCTCTCTGGTTTTCGTATATAAAAATACAAATGCAAATCAGAGAGGTTTAAATATTATATAAAAAGCAATAGCAATATGAAGTTATGTTGTCATATTTTGGATTTAGAATCACGGTCAACTTTGAGGGTTCTTGCTATGGTTCAGAAGCGTGTCTGTTATTTGATTGGCCCCACTTCTTTCTTTCTATCTGCACTCTCTCTTTCACAGACGTGATGTTACTAATCTCAGCCTTTTCTATAAGTACTATTATGACATGTGTTCTTCAGAATTTTCTTATGTATTATCTGCTCTCTTTCTTACAGCTCGTTGGTCTAGTGGTCTTCATCACTTCTCTGTTTTAATACCGTGTTATGTTATAATTTCCTTTTTCAATAGCTTATTTCAAAGAACTGCAGGCTTGTAGAACTCTCTTTCTGATGATAGTTTACCTCCTACCTATAGCCTTGATATTTTCAAAACTAAAGTCTATAGACATCTCGTGTCTTTGCGATAGTCATGCCCCGTTCTGTTTAGCTCCTTACATCAACTGGCTTTATTCCTTGTCTGGAGAGATGTTCATAAATATTACCGATGTCTCTTTTAAAACATGTATTTCCATTGCACATAATAAATACATAATACTTTAAAATGTGGTAATTTCTAACTTGCCTTTTAAACCATGTGACATATAATCTTACCTTTGTAAATTTTTCCCGAGAGTCCAACGTTCAAATTCTCGTCCAAACATTCACATGTTACATTAATTGGAATAAATACATCGAATATACTACCGAATCTGCTGCAGAAAATGCTGTCTCCATCAACCGGGCAAGAACACTCCTTACAGCTGGCAGTATCCTATATCTCTATAAAGCCACGATTCGTCGATCCATCGAGTATTGTTGTCACATATGTACTGGTACATACACAACTAGTCTAACTCTCTATGACACGGTACAAAAAGAGTCTCTAACCTAATAAGTTTCGCACTGTTTATCAAGATCCGGTCCTTGTCCCATCGCCGTAATATTGCATCCCTGGGCTTGTTTTCCAAATACTTCAACGGAATGTGCTTCAACGAACTTACTGCACCTGTACCCCATCAACGTGAATAAACACCCGTCATTCCCAACTAGCAGCAAAATCCCAGCCCGTCAGTATAGACATCCCCAGATGCCGGAAATCGTGCGTTTGAAATTCTCTTCCTGTTCTTTTTTATCTGCCTGTACAAATATACTAACGGTATAAATGTAATGTAATGTAAAATAGATCTTGCAGCACAACTCCCCACTTAAGATGGTTCCAAATTCACGGTAGCCGCTTCATGGGTTAGTGGCAATATGCCTCGTTTAACATAAATAAAAGTAATGAAAAATGAATATTGATATAGATAAGTAGCAAATAAGTGTGATCTGTTTCTGTAAATTTCGATATACAACCTACGAGGAACAGCGACCGAACCGGATAATCTAATTGTCGTCTGTTTGCCTTGTTAGCACTCTGTCGTATTGCCATGTGAAATAGATTTGTCAGCTGGGTCATTTGTGTCTTCCTCCTTGGGCTACTCTTTTTGCCGTCCATTGCGATAATGAACATTTAATGGTTTACTCTCTTGGCTCCATCTGTGAAACAGAACTCTCTAAAAGGAGACAAACCATCACGCCGTTAATGAGAAAAGGTTCCCCCCGGACACAATTGATATCGACTAGTATAAGCACGATATTTCTTAAAAGGTGTGAACTCTTAAATGCTAGCCAAAGGGCAGTAGAAAACCGAGAAAGCAATATCCATGTTGAGTGTTGGAACTTAAATAGAAAAAAGAGATTTAGAATATTTCTCCTAAGGTTAATAATGTAACGATAATTGTTTCCGTATGGGGGAAGTTTTCTTTTTTTTTCATCATTGCTCTTCCATTATTCTTAGGTCATATACTTGACATTGGGATGAAGTTCGATAGCGGTCATTTTGTGAAAATGCAAATAAATTTATTATGTTGCAAGGAACGTTTATTATGTTTTTTTAGATGTTATAGTCCTGTTATTTCTCGGTATACGTTGACGCGACTCTTGCTAATTTAAATCACAGACAGTGTGGTATCAATTATGAGAACAATACAGATTTTCAAGTACGCTTTTAAGCAAAGAAATGAGCTTAACACTTTTATACAGAATTTGTATTTTTCTATTTGAAATCACGTGTTACGTGCCTTAAACTATTACATTAAGATTATTTAATACTAAAATACGTTTTGCCTCCATAATAAGTGTTAAATTTTTTTAGTTAGTGATGCGTGTATAAACCATTGTACACTCGTTGGGAGCCCAGATCCTTGTTCGTTTGTTGATACAATCACTCGGACGCCGATGTTTAGCTTTTACTAAATGCTAAGTACAAAGAGAAAAATAGTCACAGAAAACATTACAGAGACGGAGTATACTCGTAGGTATGGATAGAAAGACATACAACAAGGGTTCGCCTCGCTACATCTCGTTAGATTGTGCGCGTTCGATCTATTTTGGAGACGACGTTCTAGGCACATATTTCCTCTTTGAAGTATGTTTACACAGGATACAGAAAAATAGGTTGTGAACATGTGTGCGCAATGTGCAAAACTTGTGGGCTTTGTTTTGCAAAACTCGTATTTCCATCAGTTATTGATGTTGCCTGTTTCATAGCGAATTAACTATTTTGGGGGGTATTTACTGTTAGCATTTAAAAACTATTCTGAACGATTAATTATATGCGATTAATTTAATACAAGTTGCTATACAGCCGAGAGTAAAGAAAAATAAATTACAGGTCGGTACGTTTTCCCAATAGTATAAAATAAACTGACAACGTGATGTTAAGCACTATTTTAGTTTTAAATTAAATTGGCATTTGAGTTGTGCTTATTTAGTCATTTTTATTTGAAGGTGAATAATTTTAATTTGTAGCTGAGCCATTTTAATAGGTATTTGAGTTATTTTAATTTGTAATTGAGCAATTTTGATTGGTATTTCAGTTGTGTTTATTAATAGTTGAACTGTTTTAATTTGAAATTGAGCCTTGTTAATTTGCAGTTAAGCCATTTTAATTGGTATTTGAGCCATTTTAATTTTTAATAGACTATTTTTAATTTGATGTTTATATATTTCAATTTGTAGTTTAGAGAAGTTTTGATTTGAAAAGAAGTTTGAATGTTGGACGCTCATTCCCTTTGTTCACAGAGATGTCTTTAGACGTATATTTGTTCAGTAATAATTAGAGATAAAATAAATAAATGAGTAAATTGTAAAAGTGCCGTCTAGTTAACAACAAAAAGAAGAAAAGGGGAAAATATACAAGAAATAACTGTAACCAAAGGATAGAAAATGTAATTTGCTATCAACCCGTATAGTTTTAAACTTTTAAACACTATTTTAAAATGTTGTTATCTTAAAATGTGTTTCGTTACTTTCATTTAACCGATTTCGTTAAACAAAATGCGGCCGAATTTCTCTTTTCAAGATGGCCAATAATTTCAAACTTAAAATATTTTTTAAAAGACATACCTTAATCCACCTGGAAACAATCACCCAGACTTTATGTTATCGGTACCGAAAACCTATTTCTTCAATACACTTTTAATCGCTACTGCTGAGCAAAAGTTTGTTTACGTTATTTAAGCAAAGCTCTTGCTGCCATGGTGATACACACGACGGAAAACGGTTTACTAGTTGACTTATTACTTACGTAATATTTTTTTTAATTTACGCCATCAGCTTACTCTTCTACCTTTATGCAGCTCCTGCTGCTACCCGTAAGTCTTCTTTCTACTCCTCTCTTAACATTTCTCGCCTTATTCGGTAGTCCCTTCGCCACCTGTTACATTCAATGTCCAAGCAAGTATAAAATATTCCAGTATTCATATAGAAAAATAGGGAACGCCCTGTTTATAAAAAAATGTGCAGACAAATATTTATTTAAATTTAAAAGCGTGAGTCAAAAATTTAAATTTGAAGTTGGCCTTTTTTGATTTTAAGGTAAAATTATTTTCAATCCGAGGATAAACCGTTGTATAAGACAATTGAAAACTTACCATTAAATACTAATAAAAAGCCTTACATTTAGAGGAATAGTGTATACGTAAAAAGGGAAATCGATAGTTTACATTGGTCATTAGAAATATCTCTATTTTTAAAAAAGTCTGGTATGTTTACAGGTTTATACATTAATACGTACATGATTCACGTCTAAAATATTTCTTGATTATGAATCTTAAGAGAAATCTGCTAGGCGTAAAGGGTCCATGTGGGTTATGTGTTGTTTACTTTACTTTTATTTAAACGAGGCTAAAAAAATTCAGATATATCCGAATGTTTAAAAACTTTTAACAATAACAATATAACAATATAATTCATCAAAATCTAGAAAATAAACTAATTTTAATGAAATGTTCAGTATGTATTTAATAGCGACAACAAATTATAATTAACCAATTGCTTTATTAGAAATATTGGGGCAAATGTATTATTATATGTTAACAAAAACACATTTAATAATGTTATAAATAAACGCATAAATGTATTTTCTTAATGAAAATAATTCATCGTAGATGTTAACAATAAAAAATGTATCTTACAATATGTTGATTCCGTGTTAATAAAATAAATATAACTTGAAAAAATAATTCTCGAATTAACGATATTATTATTTAATAACGCATTGTTTATTTAATATTTTCACAATAAAATAATAACATTGCAGAAAAAACACGACGCAGTTTTCGAATAATTGCACCTATTAAATGTTTAAAAAACATTAGAAAACTTTTAGTTGCATTTAAAAAATTAAAGAAAGAAGTAGAGTTCAATTTCATACTTAAACTGAACTTCATTTAATATAAATAATATAACAAGAATTACTTTTTAAAGTTACAATAGTTTCAACCTATTATTTTATGAATTATTTTCTTCTGAGGCAGAATACAACCTAATACTGTAAAAACTTAATTATGTATTTAGGAAACAAATAATAAATAAACAACCAAATTCAAAACAAACGATGGATAAGTTTTAAAATGTAAGCAAACAATCAATAAGCTTAAATAAAAACAAAAGATAAGTTAGTTTAAACATTAAGACAATCAATGAAGTAAAAAAAATTAAAACAAATAATTTAAATAGAAACTAACAATAAAGTTGCTTGTGCAAAAATATTTTTAATCAAATTCATAGAAAAATGTGTTGGATAATTTAGGTGAATATTTCAATTTTTCTATTTCTGTTTGCAAATAGTTCACAACTATTTGGAAAGAAAGAAATATATATACAAAGTTTAGTTTACACATGGTGGCCTATATGGCTTTTATGGAAATATGTTGTGTGCTCATTTTGTATTGAAATACGACAGTTGAACGAGGATATTAATTAAACCAGCAAATAAATAAGTAAAGCGCAAAAAACAAACATGATGACGTTGTTCTTGACTTCAAATATCGAAATTACAACAAAACACTGGTAGAACGACATCCACTAAATGTCACTGATCGTGCGAAACGTTACTGTTCTACCAGTATTTGTCGAATTTAGTCTATGTTATCTATTAAGATCATGAAATTACATTACTTTACATATCTTATGAATTTCGTATGAATGAGGTTATCACGTTTAAGAAAATGTGTCAAAGTCTGAAACAATTCTTTACTTTTCGGAAAAGAAAATGCCATCTACTTCTGGGCCATTTTCACAATTTATTTGGCAATATGGAACGGCACAAGAAGGCATCTTTGCGTAATTTAAGAAAAAAACGATATTTTAGCGGGCAAACAGTAAATTCAGTTTTTACCGTGACTTTCGTAATAAAAGTAGTGACCTTGTAACGAAGGTCGTTGTTCTTACTAACCATTATCAATGATGTCACCAAAAAACTCAACTCAGTGCACCGGCCCGAGTTTATATTACGACGACCACGGCACGACTCACCATTTGAAAATCCAGACCTCTTATGTATTAGCTTTAAATACTAGACATTTTATAGAATTAAAATCATTTCATAGATTTAGATCAAAATTAGAATAAGGATTCTAGACTAAGGGTTTAATAGCATTTGATTGTAATTTTAGTATTCGTAACGGGACAGAAAAGTGGTTCCAAGCTGTTCTGTCCGATGTACTGATTTTATTGGTTCTAGGACAGGTATTCTTCAAGTGTCTATATAAGAAAAACATCATCACGATTAAGCTAGGTCATATTCTTCTACGTTTATACATCTAAAGGGGTCAGCAAGGGCTTTGTCAAGGTGAACTCCGACCGTCTCCAAATATTGGTGTAGGTTATCCAAACACTTCTGTTCCGGTTGTATTCTCGTTTTGTTTTTCATGCACGTCCATCTTGAATCCCGTTTTCGAGGCGGTGTTAGCGCTTGTGCACAGTAGATGTTCTTACGAACTCAGATGATTTTAACTCAGTTTGGCGTATGAAGTTTTATTTTATCTTATAATAACAGATTCGAAGATAGACATTTGTGAAACATTGGACATAATATACAAACGGGGTAACTTATGACATTAATAATTAGTGTATATTCGCTAATTAGTGAATATACGAAAGAGAAAAAAAGAGAAAATATTTATAGAAAATGAGAAAGTGGAACTAATGAAAATAATATGTATAAATTATTCGAGTAATTAATAAGAAAAATGAAAATCCTGTTTTTGTTTATTTGAAAATCGTGATAAAAGGCAAATGACCATTCTTTTAGTGGTTCAGATGAATGTAATTTGCACATTTTACGCAGTTGTACTCACAATAAAACTATTATTCACCTCAAACAAGGCACACTGTCATTGAAACGTAAGGGGCTACTGTGAATTAGTTAGCATATCTACAGAAGCATCCGAAGTATTCAGTTGAGAAGCGAGATGTAACTTTACATTACATTTAAATGTCTGTTCGTGAGTACAGTTAAACAAACAGGGAAAACGAGGAATCTGAAAAGCTAGCCGTTCGAACGAATACACTATTAGAGTTGAAAGCTATCAGGCATCTGAGTACCTCTAAATGAAGGGGTGGCATGTTGTTACTTGTCATTTTGTTACTTGTCAGTACTGGTGTCCCTCGACGTAAATACCTCATATTTACGTCGAGGACAGTAGTGCTGCGTGTGCATGGGAGAACCTTTTATGGGAGAACATTCTATGGAAGTATTTGTAAAACAAGCAAATGCATGCAACATTGTGACGATGGGACAGAGGTTGGAACTTGGTTTACAGATTGAATACTCTTTTTGTACGCTGTCTAATAGTAACAGACTAGTGGTTGATGTTCCAACTTATATATGGCAACTAAATCGATGCATGGATTAATAGTGGTATTGTAGAAACCTAAGATATTGTCAGGTATTAGAAGTTTTCCAGTACGGTGGATGGAGCCCAGCTTCTTTGCAACATACTTGGAAATGTATTCTATGTATGTGTTCCAATTAATGTTGGCTGTGCATGGTTGCATGAGGAGTTTAAATGATGAACTCTCAGGATTGTAAAAGGAAAATAGCTTTGTCTTAGTAGCATTAAATGTTAACATCCATTTACATCTCAATTCCACTACAGACTAAAGGTTATTTTCTAAGAATTCAGACATTGTGTTGGATATGTGTGATACTTTTACGACTAAATGTCTTGCATAGAGCGCAGTGTCATCAGAAAATGTGCACATTTCAAGCACAATTTCATAAAGGAGGTAGTATATGAATATCCGGGATGATCAATATCCAAGGATCGATCCATGCGCTATACCCGCATTAATGTCATGTTGTCTTGTTGTACGGTCATCAAAGATAACCTCGATTTTTCTTTTAGCTAAGAAGAGTTTTATTTTAAATATTTAGCCAGTAAAACCGTATGATTTAATTTTGATGAGAAGAACTTCATGCCAGACCTCATCAAAGTCTTTGAATATATTAAGAGCTACCACCAAGCCTCACCTGCCTTATTCAGCGCATATTAGTGAGTCTTTCACAGTTTATTTAATAGTAATAGCTTTTTAATACAAAGTAGATACTTAATCCTTTTTCACAAGTAAAGTATGACAAATATTGGTCCGTGTTCTTAAAATAAGTAAACTTGTATTTCCAATCGATTAACTATTTTATCTGATTTGATCTATAATTTTAGTTTAAATTAGAAAAAAAGAAAGAAAAGTCTATACTCTAAAACGTATACCTCTTCCACACTATAACTCTCTAATACTAAGAACAAATTTAAAATGAGACATTTTCGAGATGTTCCTGTAGCAAATCACATTTAAAGCGTTTTTTTTTTTGCTAAACGTATCGTTTCTCTTCCAGTTTGGATACGCGATTTACCGAGTGGAAGGAAATTTGCGTCATTTATAATAAAGTCATAGCAAACATAAAATTGATTAATTAACTCCATGGTAAGTATTACCTACGGTGTTGAGTTTCTAAATTTATTCATAAATCGGACGATTATTTTTGCCTATTATTTGGGTTATTTAGACCACCATTCTCATCTTTGTTGTAATATCTAAAACATTCGGACAATGATCTTGTTGATGTACATTTTGATGTACATTTTGTTAAATTTGGAAACCTTCTAGTTGAACGTCTACTTGAACTAATGTAGTAGTCAGAAACCTGTAAGAAATGTCGAACAGATCTCTTCTTTTAATCCACGGAGGAAGACTGTTATAATTCTGTGAGAGGTTATCGGATAGAAGTGTTATTTACATAATTTATAGTAGTTATCGTTGAACTCACTCACTCAGAACTTATTAACCAACCCGACAAAATGTGGAGCATTACTACTTATTACTATAGGTTGTCCGTGGGTTGGATGGGGGGGGGGTAATTTCACCCCCCATTTTTTTTTTTGCGGGAAATTTTTTTTTCCTGACCCCAAAAAAAAGAATTGGGGTGGGGGTGAAATTCCCTCCCCCGAACCACCCCTTAAAACAATCGAGAGCGAAAAAAAGTATTTGCAAACAATTTTTTTTTGTCTCACCACCCAAGAACGCAGCAGCCTAGCAAAAATAGACGACCGTTAGGGAGAAATTTCGCCCCCCCCCCCAATTTTTTTTTTTTCATTTTTTTTTGGGGCACGAAAAAAAAAATTTAGGCGGGAAAAAAAAAATTTGGGGGGGGCCTTTTTAAACAAAATGGTATTCGGAGACAATTTTTTTTTTCTTTTCTTTTGTGTAACCACCCAAGAACGCGGCAGCCTAGCAAAAATAGACGACCGTTAGGGAGTCTATTTTGGCTAGTCCACTTATAATATAACGAACATTTTCTCTGTCTGTCATTCTGTCTTTCCGTCCTGTCGAATTTTTGTAAACGAGAGGAGGGGCGGGGGAAGATAATTACTATTTAATTACTTTCAAAGTCAGAAACATAAAGAAATACATTAGGCCACTTATTAACGACTAAATAAACAATGAATAATTTTGGCGGCAAGGCCGCGATTCAAACTAACAACCTTGACGCCTACAGCTCGACGCTCTACGGATTTCGCCATTTGACAAAGTTGAAAATATTATCTTGATTTTGATACTTTAAGAGATGGGTTTTTTCCACATCAATAAGTTAGCTATGAATGATCGTATGATAATTGGTTCTCCATAACACTTTGCGGTCTGCGTTCGCTATCGATTTTTTTAAAGGGGGGGGGGGCAGGGAGGGGGGGGTAAGCCCTACCTCCATTTTTTTTTGGCGGGAAAAAAAATTTGGCGGGAAATTTTTCTATTTTGTCTTTTTTAAACAAAAAGGTATTTGGAGACAATTTTTTTCTGTCTCACCACCCAAGAACGCGGCAGCCTAGCAAAAATAGACTCCCTAACGGTCGTCTATTTTCGCTAGTCTACTATATATAATTATTGGTTAACAGATTATTTAATAATTAAGAGGTCAGTGTCACCCAACATATGCGTTGCTACTTTCTGATGTTTTTCTCTCCGTCGTACTTCTCTATTTTGTCATTTTTACGTCGTCCCACAAGAGTAGATAGGTTTAATTTTTCCTCTATATATGTGCAACCATATGCGAATTCTCAATTGATCCATATATAACAATTTTGTAATTTTTAAGATGAGGGTTAATAATTCGTAGAATTTGGTATATTCGGACTACTGTTCTTACCTTGGGTGTTTTTATCACAAAGTGTCGGCCGATGTAAGCTCCGACATTCTTAAGGTGTACTTTGTCGAACTCGGGATTCTTTCTGATGTTCATAAGCTTACTCCTAATGTGCGGCATATGTATATGCTTATACATTCATATGAAATGGGATACACCTAGTTGTTGGTCACCATGTTTTCTGTAGAAGGTTTGAGTCTGGGACATTTTTGGGGAAGTTTTCGCTCCTTAATAATGTCATGGTGGCATATAGATTGCATATCATCTGAATTTTTTTTCAACTACAAAAATATAACAAAATGTATATATAGTAGAGAGAATGTGATAACCTTTCAGTTTGGGTCCTTTTATGTTTTATCAAGATTACCTCGATGCTAATGTCGTGTTCCCAATTCAGCTATTTCGGTGGAGGGTTTCGATTAAAGTGCCTATCTCCTCTTCATATATATTCCCAACTTTATAATAAAGACGACTGTGTATTCATCTGTATATAAATAAATATAAGTCGCTAGTTTTACACAAAAGTTAGCGAGTAAAATACATGCCTTTTTCGAGTCCCCGGACGAAACCACTGCAAATAGTGAAAGGAAGCCAGAAGTTCAGGCAACCTCTACCGGGTGAAATGAATTCGGAAATAAATCCCCTCATCTCAAATTAAAAGTTAACGGTGCTTATTCTTTCTTTGGGTTATCAAAAATGATAAAAGTAATTTTCATATGAAACATTAAATTACTTGCATGATTCTATGGTGAAATATAAATATTAGTACGAACACTGGCGAAACATATTAGTATTTTGATGATTTGTTACGGAGTGTATACGCTAGTAACTATATATATATATATATATATATATATATATATATATATGTTTGTGTGTGTGTGTGTGGGTGTGTCGTCGCTACAAACAGGACTTATTAATCTTTCTGATATGACAACAAATTGGAATTTATCTTAATTCTATGGTGACTAGATATACCAAACCCGGGTATCTAAAAAAGAGACAGTAATGATTACTATTTGAATAAACTAATTTGTATAAGCTCTAGTAGTACCTTCGATCAAGCACTCTAATGTTTTTTCTACTAACTTGTTATACAAGCTATACATACATACATATATACATAGAAGATGAATGATGACAATTAAAAGTTGTACAAATATGATATTTATTAAAACATCAGAAGTCTAAAATCAAGGTGTCTCATTATCCTTAACCCATTGATTGTCAAAGAAAAATAATTTTCATCAGAGGATAAAAACCGGTAATGTTAATATTACCGGTAATATCAAACTTTTAATATTAGTACACACACACACACACACACACACATATATATATATATATATATATATATATATATATATATATATATATATATATACAAAACTTTTTGGCTAAAAGGATAATTTTTCTCGACCGACCATTTTTTTATAAGATAACTTTATTTCCGATCTTCTCCATATTTTGAACATGATGACACCAATTTTGAAAGCGTTTTTTAAAACTCCTTATTTTAACACATTGAAATTCATTACTCTGCCTCGAAGCTGAAATTCCGCAACGACAACTTAATTATAAATCGAATTTTGACCGTTAACTTTCATTTTGAATTATTCCATCCCTCGCCTCTTCTTATTACTCACGGACTTCTACGTATACAGATTAGACGAACTTATCTAATGGCTATGGAACACTCAGTTTTTTTTAAAACACCTGAACTTCTGAGGACTTTGAGAATTTTTTTCTGAATGTCTTTACATATACAGCATTTTTGGTGGCGGTGACTGACCTAACTTGAGGATTTTTTTTGTAGTGAGTTTCTAAGCCAACAGTCGTTCAGTTTGGAACAAAAGCGCCATCTCTGGTGCATAGATACTTTAAATAGTATTCTCTCATATCAGATCGAGAGCCACGCTAATTTCTCCCTGGAACCTGCTTTTTTCAAGATGGCCGTCATTTAAGTGTAAAAACCCGATATAAGTGTTTATTCTATCAAAACAATATCAGATTCGTGAAGTAGTGTCCATAATTTGGCCAATTAAAGTAACTTGTAGTCCGACCTAGTGCTTAAGCTTAAAATGTCTATGATTAAGGTAGAGATAGTGGCCATTTCGAAAAAAAGTCAATATTTTAATCATGTGTGCCAGTTTCAGCTTATATTGTTGTAATATGTCACTGAGGTCACTGAATTAATTTTTGGCATAATATTTGGCTTTTACGATAGTCTGAAATAAGAGTTATGATCTTGATTTTGATGTATTTCATTAATTATTAGTTTTCAGGTATTTTATGCATGAATATATATGCATTCTTTGTTATATTTTTGTAGTAATGCTTCACTGCTTATTAATAAATTTGTTATTCTTTACTTTCAGGTATTTCTGTAGATCTAGATATTGGTGGTGGTAAACATAAGTAAAAAAGTAGATTGGAAACTGTGTGCATTGTGCCAAATATGGACAGATTACTCCCTAGTACACCCCGTGAACAGGACACAAAAAGAAAGACCACCAGGTTATGAATCGCTGGCTCAAAACCTCGAAGCCTTGAAAACTTGACAGTGTGGCAGAGTTTATCAATATTGAAATCCTTGATGATGAAAGTGGGATTGAAAGAACAGTTAAAGAAAACAGTACGGTATGGTGCAGAACATGCTGCCTATCATGCAACAACACTAAGGTCAAATAAGCAGAGAAGAGGAAACAAACAGATCTCCCAGAAACTCAAAGCCCAGTTAAAACAAGACTTCATCTTGGGGTTACAATACTCATAGGTAAACAATACTTAATTATCTTTACAAGAGAGCATTGTCTCAAGTCTAATTGGAAATAATGTTTTTCTTCATCAGAGCACTCTTCTTATAAGGGGATCCGATATATATATATATATATATATATATATATATATATTATTTTACACGGACATATACAAAACTTGCGACACTGGCATGTCGATGTTATCGATCAACAGCTATTATAAACTGAGATCTCATCAGGTAGAGTTAGAATCCGATCTTAACCTTAGATCATATTTGGAAGAATTAAATGGAGATAAAAGAAAAGAAATTTAAACTTTAAATTTGGAAAGTCGCGTGGGTAATGTATTAGCGACCCCTGCCCCCAACACACACACACACATACACTACTACTAACATCATCGCTGAATTAAACTTATACTACGTGTTTTTAACCCCAGACTGATTTTGACACGCCCCATCGCATGTGTCTTCCTTCCCTTCATCTCCTACTTCTTTCTCTATCCTAAATGATTTTATTTTATCCCACACCATTTTATTTGATTTGATTTTATCTCTATCGATCTATCTATCTATCTATCTACCATTTATTATTTCTCTCCCTTTTTACTTTATTTTATTTTATTTTATATACTATATTTTATATTTTATATTAATATTTTTTTTTGTTTTGACATTATTATATTTATTTTTTTATTTTTTTATTTTGATTCTTAACGGCCACAACCACGTGACTTTTCAAATTTTAATTTTAATTTTCTTTTCTTTTTTCTCCATTTCATCCTTTCCAAATATGATCTGAGGTTAAGATCGGATTCTAACTCTGCCTGATGAGATCTCAGTTTATAATAACTGTTGATCGATAACATTGATATGCCAGTGTCGCAGATTTTGTACATATCAGTGCAAATAAAAATAATCATATATAAAAGCTATATTTGATATTGAGCACTTTTTATAAACCCGGTTGAAATTATTTGGATAACTACCCTGTGGCTGTTTTACCTAGATTATATATATATATATATATATATATATATATATATATATATATATATATATATATATATATATATATATATATATATATGAGGATAAAATGCACGAAATATCATAAAATGAAATGCCGTAAAGACATGGTGGGTAGAAAATGACAAAAGAAAACAAATCACATACAGGAAAAATAATCAAATATTTATTTTTGTTCGGCTAAGGCGTTCGATCATTCTTAAAGCAATTGGTTTTCCAGTTTTTTCTTAATTTTTTTAGCATTGAGAACGAGGGGGCGACCCACCGTAGAGATAGGAAAATGTACGTCAACATGTTAATAACGACAATTTAAAGTAAAATCACGTCCAGGTTATGTTCTGCGCTGGTCGTCTATTTGAATAAATAAAATGATCACATCTTACGAAGCATCTCAAAGCAAGATTTTTTCCGATTTTTTCTTTTATTTTGTTTATATTAACTCAATATGAAGATAACCCACCGTAAAAACAGATTTTAAAAAATAATATCAATATATCAACATAACTGGCTGTCGTTCTTGTTATCTCTGAATTAAAAACAATTATGTATACTTATATATATATAAATTGTACTTTTGTTTGTTTTATTTGTTTAACTATTTCTATGCTCTATTTAAGGTTGTCTTTTTAAGTACAAATAACATGAGTCTCTGCTCCGTGTTATCTACACATCTTGAAAATAAATGTTCTTATTATGTTGCATGACATAGTGAATTATATAGACGTGAAAAATGAGATATTTTACAGAATTATATATACAACATTTAAATTTTAGTTGATATTACGGTACACCTTTTGTCAAGATTTGTTTAGATAAGCATGACTGTACTACCGCGTAATGCATTCCCGTTTTTCGTCTTAAGAACCACTGGGTCGTATTATACCGTTTCTTTGAGAAAATAAATTTCTTCATTTTTCATTTTATTTTATAAACTTGTAAATCGTGAGAAAAGTCAAATGAACTATTTGCATCAGAAAAATAACACACGGAATGTCTCGCTTCACAAATACTTGAAAACAACGAAAAAAATGTTCGAAAGGAAATTCGCTAAAGAAGAATTTGAAAACAAATTAAAACTAAAATAAATTCGTGTGTCTGTGTTAACTGCCTGAATGCTGATTGTAGAGCTTTACAGCGGCAGTTTTTGAAATCATATTAGCACGTTAATCTCCTCTTTCCTCGGGTTGTCGTTCGTTATTTAATTTGATTTTACGCTGCTTTTGCGCACCTCTTTCCACCTCGCCTCGCCGTCTTTCCATTAAATTCCACCTCGCCCTTCTCGCTCGCACCACATTTCACCTCGCCCTTCCCTTTTACACCAAAACATTATACGTTTTATATATTTCTTTTGGTTATGTGATTTTTCCCGTTTCTGCTGTTGTGTTTCTATTTCACAACTGATAATCGTATTGCTTTTATTACTTGTCGTTCCTTATTTTTTGTTTCACTAATGTTAGCATTTTTGATTTCATGTAAAACATTATCGGGTAAGACGCGTTCTAATTCATATGGAGACATTTTAGCGAAAATGAGAGATGGCTTTAAAACAATATAATAGTTTAATAGAGTATTATGTAAGTTTTAATAGCGTATAAAGCTACGGCTATTTAGCATCATTGCAGCATATTACAATACTTTAGACACGTTTCCAGGAAACAGAGCCATGCTTATAAAACTACTAAACGTACCAGTAACATGTTGGTTCATAATAACTACTAACATGTTTCCACTCTTATGTTTAATTTTACTTCAACCAATGTTCTCATAAATCAAGGACCCCTTTCTGAAGCTTACAATTGATCTGTATATGAGATACATAGATATTCCAATATGTTATTAAAGTTCTCCCTGATCTATCAAATGTTGAGTTAGTAAAAAAGTTAAGAACATAAATGTTTGTCTCTCCAATTGACCAGTAAACTATGTTATATTATATCTTTCTAGTGGTCTCTTGGTCTTACCGGATTTCAGGATCGAATTCTTCTAGTCTGGCGGAGTATCCTGAGGTAACATCACTAAGAGCGCTATTCCTCGTATGATCCAGTGCATAGTCGTGTCAAAAATATCTTATTTGGTCTTCGAATACTATGTTGTTTTGAATATTTGGTTTACTTGCATGGTAAAGTATTCTCATGTCAAGTTGTTCTGACAAACCTTTATACAGAAAGACCGAACACACTTGACGATGATGTATTGTAGGTAATTCAAACTCTCTAGTAGGTAATTCAAACTCTCCTAAATTCAAATTTTAATTTTTTTTTAATTTCTTTTATTTTGTTTTTTTTTATTTTGCTTATCGGATGTCAGACATTCCCCCGCTATTTCAGACACTCCAGCCGAAATTTGTTTAAAGTTTCTAAACGTCTTTTTAAGTGAAATGTTTTGTATCTCTCTTGCGCTAGGTTCACCAGGTATATTCGCAAATTAATGAAGTGGTCTACCACAGCCGAAATCCCAACAGTTTTCATAAAGGAGTGCGTCAGCGGTATAAACAATTTTGCAAGTCATAGCAAGGCGTACTCATCATTGAAAAAATATTTTTAAAAGACTGTTGGGCATTCATGACTGAAACTTTGGCGTCAAATCAAGCATAGACTAGTTTTAGGAGAAGGCTTTTTTTGTCAGTCAATCTTAAAACCCCTTTTGTTCTTATTAGATTCTTGAAGGGCTTATTTTTATGCTTGCTTGTTTGGAGTCAAGGAGGTTAAATGATAGCGGTAAGGTATTTTCGGCTTGGTTTGTTTTGAGGTGATATTACATTTCCCCAACTGTTTATACTGTCTTATACAAGTGCACACAACATACACCTTACTATTTCCTATAGTAATATCTGAATTCTCAGGTCAAACGTTTCTTGATATTTAATTAGTTCTCTTGGGCAAATCTACTTACATCCTGGCTCCTTGTGAGACTAATCGGGATGCTTCTATTGATAGCAACAATCTACATCTGCATTACTATTAGCCTATTGCCCGCTTAGACTCTTTAACGCATTTTATCGGTCTTGCTCTTTTTTCCGCAAAGGTTCTCCACATTGCACGTACCTCTGGTCTTTAATCTCATGGTGTCATTTAAGTTGTCTTATGTTGTCTTTGTTGCATCCCACTTTCTATTTATTCTTTTTAACCGTTCCCCTTCTTACATTACAGCTGTGTTGTTGATGTTATATATAGCAGTATTGATAATGCATTGCAACTTGATCCCTGAAGCGCCGTATTTGTTTTTGTGATGTCAATGTTCATCACTCTTACTGGCTTCCTCACTCGAATCGCACAAATCAAGCTGGTGAAATATGTCTGACCCTTTCTCTGTCTCATGACTTGCCCCAAATTGTCACATTCCCCACACGCTTTCCCGATAAGGACCTTCATCAACCAATCATTACTTGTTGTTTTTCTAACTTCTGTCCCTAACTCATGTTCTATATCATCTTCACGTCTATTGGGTTTTTCTAAACATGTTGATGTTGAGGTTGATCGTCCCTTCCATAGAAAAACGTTTAACTGCAAGAATGCTGATTTGGATGAGCTTCTTAGCCTTCTATGTGAGGTTCACTAGGGGCCTATCTTGTGTATGTATCCGAATGATGCTGGTGTATAACGTTACTGACTGGCTTCTTATTGGAATTGATACAATCATTCTGCATTGTAAGGTTCTTCTAAATCCAATCCGTTTCATCTGTCTTTATCTGTTTATGCTTCTGCCATTGCCCGTCGTAACCATTACTTTAATCAGTATCGTCAGGATAGCTCTTAGTCTTCCAGACAATCCTACAGAAGGGCCAGCAATGTCTGCAAAAGAGCAAACTCTGAGGCTTAATCTCGCTATTCTCAAAGGATTCTGTTGTGGCCCTGTTAACGAGTCCGAAATGAAGACACGAATACCGTGTAAAGTAGAAACAAGTGTATTAAGAATATACAGTACAGCGGGAAGAAATATGCGCCTGGTAAGTAGAGTTCGACTATCTTACTGGATTCCGGCGAGAGTTAATTGCCGTTGGATGTTATTGAGCAAAGAAAAAGAGTGCATGTTGTACATAGGTAACTCATCATAACACCCCCTCCCAAGTATTACCTCCGCAGGAGAATTAATAGCGTTTCCTTTTCGGGTCTATTACGATCAGATCCGTTAGTCTTCGCTTCCTTTTTGATTATCTTGGTTCCGGAGCTGCCTTGGGGATCTCAATGTCAAAGGTGTCATATATGGTGTCTATAATTTCTTCTTCTTCCTGTCGATGTCGTCCGATAGTCGTTTTCTTAATTGATTTAAATGTCTCTTATGAGAGAACTTAGGGCCTTGAATTATGTATACCATATTTCCAATCCGCCTCTCAATTGTCCCCAGTTCCCAGAACGATTTATTATTTTTAAACATTTAAAAAAATGCTTTTTCGCCTGGGACGTAACGTTTTCTTGGTACTGCATTTGTTCGTCCCGGTTTTGTCTGTTTTGGCAGCAGTGTGTCAAAAACGGATCTTATCTTGCGCGCAAACATTACTTCAGTAGTGGATAATGAAGACGGTGTATTCGTGTTTGGCGTGATCCTGTACACCTGAAGGAACTGTGGTTGGGCTTTTTCCGTAGGAGTGTCTCTAGCCTTCTTCAGGGCTCTTTTAAGATTGCTTGGCAATTTGATCTCGGATGGTATGCTGGGGTCGTAATATGTTCTATTTGGAACGTATCACAGAATTCCTTGAATTCAGCGGACGTGAACTGTGTTCCGTTGTCGCTGACTAAACAATCCACCACCCCGAAACGTGCGAACAGTTCGTGGAGGAAATTTATGGTTACTTCCGTCGTTGAACTTTTGCATCGGCACACTCGAGCCATTTTGTGAAACTATCTACTACAATTAAATAATTGAAACCGTCTATATGGATCCTGGACCATGGTCGGTCCGCTTTTGGCCAAAGACTGTATTTGATCGGAGGTGGTTTTGCTGCCAATGCATAGCCTTTGCACGTCTTCACGATTTTCTCGATATCCTGGTCCATGTTAGGCTAGTACACGTAGCTCCTCATCAAGCTTTTCATTCTTGTAGTCCCTGAGTGGCCAACATGGAAATCCTTCAGAATTCTCCTTTGAAGAGTTTTGGGAATGACGACTCTCTCACTATACAAGAGTACATCATCGCATAAGGAGAAAATGTTTGAAATTTGTTAGTCCTTTTCAATTAATTTAGTCTTGGTCATCTTAATAAACTCGTCACCGAGGGCTTCCATTTTTATTTCGTGCAGTGACACGGGGTGTTCCCTTTCTGTGTTCCGTAATGTCCAGTTAATTTCTCCTTCCGTTCGAAGGGAGGCAATCACAGTGTCTTCCAGGGGTTCACTACGTTTTGGGATGAGTCTTGACAATCCGTCAGCGTGACAGATTTTTTTTCGAGAGGAGGTATTCCATCTTAAAATTATAATTTTAAAAGATTTGTTCCCCACCTCTGCAGTCTGTTAGCTGTGTGTACGGGCAGACCTTTTTTGACCCAAAAATTGTTAGTAAAGGTTTATGATCCGTTTGTAAAGTGAAAAATCTACCGTGTATGTAACGGTGGAATTTCTAGACTGCAAATATGATCCCTAAAGACTCCTTTTCTATTTGGGAGTAGTTCTTTTCTGCTGGTAGCAGTGTCCTCGGTGCGTGAGCTATTGGTTTGTGAGTCCCGTCTGGCATTTTGTGTAAAATGCATACCCTGATGTCATATGAGCTTGCGTCGCTAGCAACAATAATCTCAAAGTTTGGATTATAGTGAGTTAGAAAAAGATCGGATGTTAGGACTTTTTTCGCTTTCTCGAATGCCTCCAGGCATTCAGCTGTCCATTCCCACTCTTTGTCATTTTCAGAAGTTCATTCATTGGAACACGGAGGTTATGCATATTAGGTATAAAAACTTGGTAGTAGTTAGCCAGTCCGAGAAAACTTTGTAAAGATGCGATATTTTCAGGAGCCGGCATGTCCTGAATTGCAGTAGCCCGTTCTGGGTCTAATCTTCTGCCATCTTTGTCAATAATGTGGCCCAGATATTTGATTTTCTTCATAAAACATCACATTTGGCTTCTTTGAGTTTGAAACCGTACTCTTGGATTCGCTAGACAACTTTGTGGACGTGTTCCCGGTGTTGTTCTTTGGTATGACTAGTCATTAGAATGTCGTCTAGGTATGCTATTGTGAATTCCAGTCCGTTTAACATAGTATCCATTACCTGCTGGAATATGGCTGGTGCGACCTTGACACCGAAAGCGAGTCTCTCGAATTGGTATAACCCGCGATGGGTGTTAATACATAGTAGTTTCGAGCTTTCTTCTTAACGGGAATCTGTAAATATGCGTCACTTAAATCTATTTTGGAGAAAAATCTTCCTTCATTTAATTTAGTAAATATTTCGTTTGGGCACGGAAGAGGATAATGGTAATCATTTAGTGATGCATTCAATCCAGTCGAAAATTCGGCGCAGACGCGGATCTCTTTAGTTTTCTTTTTAACATAGACAGTCGGAGCAGCCCATTGGCTATATTCAATTCTAGAAAGAATGCCGATCTTAACTAGTCTGTCTAGTTCTTTATTTATTTTCTCGAGTGATGCGAAAGCTACATTCCTTTTCTTTTTAAATACGGGTTGGATGTTTTCCTTTAATTCACATTTTGCCGTCATCTTTTTGTATCGCCCCAGTCCATTTGAAAAAACTTCTGGGAAGGTTTTTTTCAAACCTTCTTTTAATGTATCTGCTTCGGTTGTCAGGCTTTCTATTTTTTGGCAAAACGCGTTAATGGGTAAATCCCATAGATTAAATTGGCTCACCCACTCTGTCCCAAATAAATTGCATGTGTTTCTTAACACGAACATTTTTAATTTTTTGGTTATTCCGTTAAACTTAACGTTAGTTATAATTTCACCTTCGAATTTTATTTTTCTCCAGTCACCGACCTGGCTACTTTGTTTGATTTTAACATGGTTGGTTTATCCAATCTTTTCCATGTCTGCAGGTTGATGATAGTTAAATCAGACCCGGAGTCTAATTGTAACTTTATTCTTTCGTTAAGGATGTGTACTTGAACGTAGTTCCTTATGTTTATGCTATCCTGTACGTCTGATCTTGCGATTTTTATCCGGCTTTTAAATCCTTTATTTGCTCTACAATGTGAGCTCTTGTGTCCGATTTTGTTACAAATTAAACAGGTTGTAAACCGGTAGGGGCAATCCATATACCAATGAAGAGCACCACAGCGCGAACAGGGGCTAGCTGGTAATTTGTTTTGTTTTTTCTTGGGGAAATTTGTTTTTGGCGAAAAGTGAGAATAGTTACTCTTTTTATATTGACTTGATTTTGAAGGAAAGTTAGGATATGATTTTTGTCGTACCTTTCTTATGTGTGCTGTATCCGATTCTTCTATGTCTTTCGAGTCTTGCTTCACGCTTACAAATCTCTCGCAGTCCTCTGCAACCTTTTGTAAGGTTATATTCGTCTCATTTTCTAGCTTATTCAGAACTCTGCGTCATACTTCGACGTCTTTAGCTGATAGCAGTTCTTGCACAAAAATTAAACATTTGAAATCATCTGCGCTTAGTTCGGCAAGCTTGAAATCGTCACAGTCTTTATTTACTACTGATGCGAAAGTCGTGTAATCCTCGCAATCTTTTCTCGTTAAATTTATGCACTTCCATATTTTGTGAAAAAGGGATATTTTGGGGCTAAACAACTCCGTCAATAACTTAACCGCTTCCGAGAAAGTTAAATTGCTGTTCTTACGGGGTAATATATAGTCAACAAACTTTGTATGTTCGATGGTCCCTAATTTACGAAGGAGTAATCGAACTTTTTTAGCGTCTACCCAATTTTCGCAATCTATGTTGTATAGATCTTCATACCTTCTAAAATATGAAGCGAATGTATATCGTTGTCTGGAGAATAAGAAAAATTGTCAAGTGTACTCCAAACAGTATTTTGGGAAAATGCGTATTCGTTCTCGGTATTTTGACCCCTATTCGATATTGTTTGTAGCAATAGTTGTTCAAACTTTTGCTGTTTTTCATCAGCTTTTCGTCGTTGTTCATCGGTTTTTTTGTTGTTGGACAAGCAGTTTTTCTTGAAACCTAACTTCCATTTGAGCCTGTTGTTCGTTTTCGAATTTAGCGAGTTCTAACATCATTACTCTGAAATCTTCCATGTTTACCGTTGTGTCTTTATACAATACAGCTTTTTTTTCTTCTTTTATATTACGCTGCAAACGTAATTAGTTCTTTAACCAGAAAAAAAATAAAAGTCAACCCTTTTTTTTGCTTGACAAAAATAAATAAGGTTTTTAATTTCGGCGGTAGTATTTTTCTTTTTTTCTCTTTGGAGAGAGAAAAAGAATGGTATTATATTCCTTTGTAAAAAATCTTAACTGAGTACCGGAATAAAATAATGACTCACGAGTGACCTTCTAGAAAAATAACTTAGTTGATATTTTTTCGTAAGAGACGAAGAACAAAAACAATCACGTGAATTTACTTGCCTAACAAAATCTGATTTTCGAGATTTCTTTTCATTTGTCCGTCGGATAAGCTTGTTTTAAAACTTTGGTGCTTGTGTAGCTTTCTCCACGTTCGTCTTTAATTTCCTCGTGCATTTGCCAGTGTTTGTCTTCCGCTGGATTTTTATTTTCATTCGAAAAACTTTTCGTTTGTTCAAAGATGAGTATGTAAGAAGAATTTGACGTAATTCCAGATTTGCTAGTTGTTGTCTGGTGGTTAGAAAATGGAGAGAGAGTAGATCTTCGAATCCTTCGTCGCCAAGTTGTTGTGGCCCTGTTAAGGGGACCCAAATGAAGACACGAACACGGTATGAAGTAGAAACAAGTGTATTAAGAAAATAGAGTACAGAGGGAAGAAATATGTGCCTGGTAAGTAGAGTTCGACTATCTTACTGGATTCCGGCGAGAGTAAATTGCCGTTGGCATTTATTGAGCAAAGTGGAAGATTCAATGTTGTACATAGGTAAGTCACCATAACAGATTCCTAACTCTAACTCATCTCATAATCTTCAGGTTATTTCATATTCTTAGGATACGGCTGTTGATGATGCTGGTGCTGTTCTTCCTGATTTTCCATTTAAAACTGATAACACTCTTGACTCTATCATTATCACTCCGAAGATAGTTACGCGGGTTCTTTCTGATTTTGAATTTGTCTATGGCTTCCGGTCCTGATTAAATTCTTGCTGTCTGTCTAAACATTGTGCCTCTGAAGTTTCTTCTACTTCTCAAAATTATTTAATCTCAGTTTTTCGCAGTTATGTTTCCCTTCTTGTCTGTAAGAGCAATCTGTTGTCCCTATCTTTTTAAATTCTAGTGATTTTTCTGACCCAACAAAGTATCGCCATCTTAGTGTTTTCTCTGTTATTAACAAAGTTTTTGAAAGGTTTGTCAATGACAAGCTTGTTCAGTTTATGGAAAGTCTGCTTCTCCTTAGTTATGTTCAGTATGACTTTCGTGGTTTTCGTTCGACTGCTGCTCTTTTAACTGTTGCAATTGAGCGCATCTGTCGATTCATGGATGAATCGGGAGAGTCTACGGGAATGGCGCTTGACATTTTACAAACGTTCGACCAAGTGTGGTATTCTGGTCTTCTACACAAACTTCAGAGTCATGGTATTAGTGGTATTTGGTATTTTCTTTCTGATCGAAGATTGCGAGTAACTCTGGATGGTGTATTCTCAATATATATTCTTATTAATGCTGGTGTTCCACATTGCTCTATTCTAGGCGCAACACTGTTTTTTAACATCAATGATCTACCTTGGAATATTATTCAAAAGATTAGAATCCATACAGATGATACCATTATCTATTCCCGTGTTGCTTTTCGTCCATCTCTCTTTGATTAGTTGAAATATGCAGCTAATTTAGAAGTTGACCTGAGTTCAGTTGTGGTTTGAGGTACGAAATGATTTGTTTCATTTAATCTTAAGACTCAGCTCGTATCTTTCGATCGTATGCGTGTGATTTTTCTTCCTGAGTCTTATCTTGAAGAGAAATCGACTCTGAATCTTGTTAGTCTTTCTTTCTGATCAAATATTATTTCGAGTTCATACATTAGATCCATTGCTCTTTCTGCTACTCGTAAAGTCGGTTCTCCTCATCGCTCCAAACTCTTTCTCACACCTGCGGCGTTTCTCTATCTCTACAAATCTACTATCAGACGATGTATGGAGTACTATAATCATATTTGAGTAGAGAATTCTATGTCCCATTTGAGAGGTGTTGATATGGTTCAGAAACATATCGGTCATTTAATTAACCCGACTTTTTTCTCTTCTGCCCCTTCTCTCTCACAGACCTGATGCTGTCAGTCTCAGTGTTTCTCTATAAATACTATTATGGCATGTGTTCTTCAGAATTGGCTGATCTATTGCCTGCTTCCTTTGTTCCAGCTCGGTGATCTAGTTGTCTCGATCAGTTCGCTGTTATAAAACCTGATTGTAATACAGCTTCGTATTCAAGTAGCTTCTCTCCAAGCATTGCAGACTTGTGGAATTCTCTTCATGTTTACTGTTTTCCTCTTACTTATAGCTTTGATCTTTTCAAGGCTAAAACAACTAGGTATCGACTGTCTTTGCGCAATTATGCTTCGTTCTTTTTCGCTAATTACATCAAATATATACGTGCCTTGTCTGGGGGATTTCTATTTAAAAAAGGTTTATGTGTATCAAATATTGTTTGATTGTAGGAACGAACCCTGATTTTCTCTAACGATTCCATAAGTGATAATTTGTGTGGTCGTCCTGTGTTCGGAAGATACTTAAACATATTAATGCTAAATTGTTATTTTCGTAGAAAGAGTATACGCTGAGCAACGGTTACGTGTGACATTGTACTCTTTTTTCTTAGGTTGTAAAGGATTTTATGAAAGACGCCGAAGTGTTAGGACAAGTTTTTGAAAATCGCTTACTTTAAGGTTGAGTGTATTATTTGGTAACACTTCTATACTCTTGTCCTATCAAATAGAAACGTACAGTTACGCTTTGTAATATGATATATTTTCCTCAAGTGAAACACGAATTTTCCGGCATCCTTTGTTTCAGAAGTGTGCCTGGCTAATCGTTTTCGTTACGAACCATCCGATTTAGCCAACACACTCTTAAACTGAAAATTATAAACCGACTAAGTATCTAAACAATCAGAAACTTTATAATGCATTACATATAAGTGAATATATCAAATGAAATCAATAGGAATATTACAAACTGCTTCATTAAGATTTTACACACAATTGCAGAAAAGCTAACATCAACTTAGTCGAAATAATAAACTCTTTAGAGCCAAATTATAACAGACAAACGAGGATTAGTGATGGAGTAGAAAAATTAAAGGCCAACGAAGCATATATTATACTAAAGAATCATACACCTGCCTTTAAAACTAACCCCTAAACTAGACTTAGTTATCTCACTAGAAAACGAATTAGTAAAATTAGTAACAAGATAATAGAGAAAATAATAAAAGCATTTATGGATTAAAGCAATGCGTAAATACGATGGAAACAAATAATTTGTTCTACATAATTGAAAACAAAATAAAAATGTTACTTTATCCAATTTGATATATTTTATTTTCATGAAAATCGCCTCAACTATGGCATGTAGCCACTTGATGTAAGGAGTTACAAAAAAAAACCAACTACAATGTCAAAAAACTAGCCAACTATTATTTGTTATTACCCATCTGTATCAGATTCTGCCATCCTACTCTCCAACACTTCATGAAATTAACATTATCAGAAAATGTATAACTACCCTCTTAGTTAACAAACAATAAAAATGGACTAAGTGTAATCAAACTCGATATTGTGATGTTTCGATGGGATCTTTTGTTCAGCTGAAGTAACTGACCGGTCAGCGTTTACCTCTGATACAATATTACGAAAAACATTGATGTTGTAACTATAGAACTGGATAGATATAATAACTAAAAACGATAACATAAAAAATAAAAAGGTAACAACCCAAAGTAAAAGTAATATCCAACACGAAACAAGTACACTTTTATACCTTCCTTTGAACTTGAATAAGGAAATTTACGAACCTAGGACAATGTTAACCCAATCCACGTCCACCCATTCTCAAATCGTCCGAGAACAATAACCAAACATATACCTAAATTAATTTAAACAAAATTAATAACAACTCTCTTAACGAATACATTTTAATGCACATAAAGCTTTTTACAACATAATATTAAAAGATAGCGGCTATACAAATACCTTAATAAAATATAGTAACCCAACATAACTAAACAATAGACCAAAAAACGTAAGCAATAGGAAGATTGTTTGATATACATCTTCATTTAATTATATGATTATAACAAACCCAATTAACTTCAATTTCCCTCCTAACAATATCCTTTATATAATATTTAATAAAAAATACCCTTATATAAAGCTTCCGTTGTAGTGATAATTTTAAAATGATTAAAACATAATAACTAGATATTAAATAATAATACTAACACCAATTCTAACAATAAAGCGAACAATATCAAGAACTCTAACTGCATTAATAAAAAAACTGGCAGCTACAGCATTAATATTTATCAACCTCTATAGTTTACAAAGCTACAATTGCAAAAATAGAAAATTAAAACAAAATAAATTCGATATAGGTACTGCTTTAAATACCGTCACAATAATGTCCATTAACCATAAAAATTAATTTCATGATATCAATTATTAAAAAAAAATACTTGACTTTTCCAACACGACTGTGATCTAACTACAAGCAATAAAACAATTATAATCAAATAGAATATCATTAGAAAAACTATAAACTGTAGATCGCTAAACACACCATGTACCCTTTTGCTTAAACAAAAAGCTTGAGACAATCAGAGTTAGTGATAGGGAAAAACTAATTAATAAAAAACAGTAAACTTCGATTAATTCTAAGTTAAAACTTTTAAGCTACCTTCATGTAGCTACTTGAATGTTTAATACTACCATAAAATAAAGTTAATGATAATTATAACCTTTAATCTGATCTATTAACCTATAATCTCTATTTTACTTTCTAGCATATATGACCTCTCGTTATGTATCCTTATCCTTCCAACATAGTGTGTATCATTGTCTTTGCTATAAGCATGCTTTTATGTGTTTATTTATTTATTTATTCATACATATGTTTCATTCTGACACGATGCCAGTTAACAGTGGTATATATAGCTTACCCATATAATATGCACATTATAATGTTATAGCTTCTCTTTTGTTAATGTAATTACTACTATTATTATTTTCAGTTTTATTAAAAATTATTATTAGTAACAGCATCATTATCATTATTGATATCACAACTATTGTCATTATCACATTTATTATCATCATTATTAGTTTCACAACTATTATTATATCTAATTTTTATTACAATAATTATTATGATCATTCATTTTATTACAACTATTATTATATATCAATTTTAAACTCGTATTACTATTATCATTAATATCACTAGTATTATAATTATTATTAGTTGTATTAGTAGTATCATTATTTTATCTTATTATTATTTTTAATATTATTATTATTATTTCTAAAATGTTATTACAGTTAGTATTATTATTTCATTATTATTACAATTATTATTATGATTATGATTATGATTTCTCTACGATAGTACGATTATTGTTATTAGAATAAGTGTAATTATTATAAGTAATGGTATATCACCATTATTATTAAGGTTATGATTTTATAAGTATAATATGACTATTACTATTAGAATTCTTATTAATTATATTATTATTACGAATCAGTAGTAATATTCGTGTCATATATTATTAGTATTAATATTAAGAATATAATAGTTATTCATGGGATTATTGGCATTACTATCATTTCTATTATTGATGAAATTATTCGTTACCTTTACCATTATTATTATTAATTTTATTATTAAAATTACCATTTTGATTATTACTATTATTATTATCATAATTAATTTTATCATTATTATAATTATAATAATATCATCAGTATTACTATATTTATTATCATTATTATTATTATCAGTATTATTACTATTAATATTATTATCCATATTATTACTATTAATATTATTATCATTATTTTATCATTATCATTATTATATTTATTATTATCACTATGATCATTAGTATTATCATTATTATATCATCATTATTAGTAGTATCATTATTATCCGAAGTATGTGTCATCATTATTATTATCACTATAATTATCAACAGTATTATAATTATCATTGTTATATTCATCATCATTAATATTATTATTATTATTATTATTATTATTATTATTATTATTATTATTATTATTATTATCACTATCAGTATCATCAATGTTATTATTACAACTAGTATAATTAATGTTTCCTTTAATTATCATTGAATTCAATTATAAGTAATTGTATTGCCATACAAACTTAAGATACAAACAAATTCTGTTTTTTTGTTCATTAAAAGTTATGTAGCCCTGTATAAAATAAATATAAAATATTAAACCACGTCTTGCGTTTTGTTTCTGTGTGGGTGTATTCAGTAACAATTACACTTCCTCTCCTTAGAAATCCTCGTTCTGTCTTCATCTCATAGCATGTGTAACCTTACCACACTATGAATTGATACATCCGGCATCTCATCTCTACCTTTTAACATATAATCTGACTGTCTGGGCAACTCCAAATGAGACGACTCGTACTCAATACTAAATATAGGTTAGTTGCTATATTATTTAAATATAGATGTTATTCGTCTATCCATCTGTCAGTCACAGTTTTGGTAAACGTTATAAATACATTGCGGAAAATATTAATGTTATATTAAGAAAAGAATTCAGCTCAGCACAATTTAAAAACTATCATCGCTTTTAAACATTGCAGTCAATGTTCTTTAACACAAACATTTTGCTCAGCACTATTTCAAATCACTTTATCATCGCTTTAAACAATTTTATTCAATATGCTGTGAACAAAATTCCGCTCGGCACTATTTCAAAACACCGTATCATCGCTTAAAACCATTACATCTAATGTTCTTTGAAAAAAGAATCCGCTGGGCACTATTTTAAAATTCTTTATTATCGCTTTAAAACGTTACATTCGATGTTTTCTTTTAAAATTCTGCTTAGCATTATTTCAAAACACCTTATCATCGCTGTAAACCATTACATTGAATGTTCTTTTAACAAAAAATCTAAATATTATCAGTTGACCTTTCAGTTTTGAATCTAATGTTTTTTTTTCTTTCCCTTCTTATTTCTTCAATATGAACAACTAAAGAAAAGACACACTTTTTTGCCCGAGGAGATCGTAGTTTTTAATGACTATCGATCGAAACATCATCATGTAAGTCTTACTTTTAGTACATGTTTGTGTAAATAAAAATATCAATATATATATATATATATATATAATAATAATAGTAGTAGTAGTAGTAGTAGTAGCAGTAGAAGTAGTTTAGTAGTAGTAGTAATAGTAATGTTCTATTTTTAAAAAGTATCGAGTATTGTATTTTTTAAATCTACACAGGTATATATATATATATATATATATATATATATATATATATATATATATATGCATATAAGTATGCATATATACAGGGAGGGGTAGATATACAGTAGTGTCACATCAGTGAACTTAGATAGATATTAAATTAGAGTGAAAGTTGCATATCTTAAAATCAACATCACTATACTTTTAGTCATTTCCTAGCAATTAAAATGTATGTACTTTTAATCGTTTCATTTTATTTTTTCAGTTAATTTGGCAAGCAATTCGAGTACCTGAGAGATTAAGGCTTCTTATCGTATGGGTTTCGCATTAAGCATAATTCATTTTTACATCTTTATACAGAATTCGTTGGTTTGTATAATCAATGCAGTTAATGATATGTAGGTGTTTCCCTTTCTATCACTGTATACCTACTTTTGCCCCATTCTGTGTATTTGTAGATATGTCTAACCCGGCATCTATACAAATGCACACGCACACATACATCTGCCTGATATGGAGAAATCTGTTTGTAACATATTTTTATACAGCCACATCTTATCTCGTTACATTATCTATAGTTTAGGCACCTCTATACCTTTCATTGTTTCAAGTCTTCCATTCCTCATCTCAAGTAGTGTATATTCCTTTTTATTCTGAATCAAATCTCCGTAGCCTGACCCTAAACACTCTAGTTGTGCTTATTAGTGTTTCTAGTACCTTGTTGCATTTCGCTAGTAATTTCAGATTATCCATATACGTGAGATTAGTTGTCTATTTATTTTCCTGTATTGATAAACTTGTAACCTTTATTGCATCACCTCTGTTTAGTAGCATTATTTATGAGGAAAAAAAGCAGCGAAGATAGAGAGTCTCCCAGGGAAATTTCGCTCTATATCTTTAACAATGTCAGGTGTTACCTCAAGCTGTAATTTGAAGTATTACGTTTTCAGCTTACTTTCGCCATAAAGTTAACAGTGTTCTCTTATATTTTAAATATCTTTAAGCATTTGACTATCCACATTTTGTGAGTATGTTTCTTGTCGTTGATCAATGTCATCACTATGTAAATTCGGATGAGTGTTACTTCCTCTAGAATTCCTGGATCCATGTGTAGCAGGTAATTTGCCTCTCATTCCGCTTAGTGGCATCATTTGATTCCTTAGAAAGAAGTCGGTGGCTATTAAAAGAGTGATGGATCCCTACGCTTAATTGTGCTACTAAGATCTTTAACACTCTCGGTAAGCAGGTTATCGGTCTGTAGTTCTTTATAATTGTTTTTTTTTCTATAATTTATGTAATTCTTGCTTTGGTCATTTACTGGGTATGCATGTTTCGTATATTATATCCTTAGTTTATGTGCTAGTCGTACATGTAAAGGGTGCTCACAAAGTCTGGGTACATGGATACATGGTTAAAACATATTATTTTTAAATTAACTAATTTTATTCAATTCTTATGTCGATAAATAATATTTACAACATAATTTCCGTGATGTGAACTTCATAAGTGCATGCTCTTTGCAAAATGCAGTCGAACTCGAGTGAAGTTGGCTATCAGGGTTGTCTTCATTTAAGTAAAGCAATACCCGTAACTTTTACGAATGAAACTTCTGTTCTGCAAGAATGTTGTGGATGGTTGGCCGGAGAACATCTTACTCCGGTGATGTCCGACGACGTTATTGTGAGAGGCTAGCATAAACCTTGGCAAAGACAGCCTCTTTTGTTTCGTCTCATGTCTCTAGTCGTCCGGAACGAGGTTTGTTAAAGGCACTACCCTTTTCCTTAAACTTTTAGACCAATTTCCCGACGTCCGTAATACAAATAAGTTGACGATAAGTGTGCCAATTTTACGATAAGATCATAATTTTCGTTCACAATATAGAACTAACTTGATTCGTTCTTTTTATATAATTGAATCTCGAAAAATAAATTTGTAAAATTCATAATCTAACTAGACTTTATGGACACCCTGTAGAATAGTGATTTTCTTCAACGATAATGTACGTATTTAGTCGTGGCGATGCACTTTTCTTTTGCTATTTTTCCTAAACTCATATTACGAGTTTTGTACTTATTTCAGTTTTTGTTCTATCTTCAATTTCCTAGAACTGTTTCTTCATATCTGTCTGAAACTCGGCATTAATGTTATGTACTTGTGGGTTTCCCCACATATTGCTTGTTTCTAGTTTCTGTCGTGTCCGGTTGCTCTATCTTTGTACGTCCCCCTGTATTTGTTTTGTTAAAACCAACTTTCATTATTCACGAATGTTCGCTTGTGTTTATACTTCTGGGATTCCAATCCGTATCATCTCAGGCTTCCTTTGTTGTTTTATTAATTTTTATAGGGGAACTTTTTTTCTTTTGCCTGTGTTTTTATCCTCGTCCATCGTTTTCTGAACTTTTTTGCCTCATTCATAGCTTACGTTTCTCTATTTTACGTTTTTAATTTGTGATTTCCATCTCGTTTTTCAACCAGGCTTCATTTACTCACTCTTTTGACGGTGGTATCTTAAGTAATCATATATTATTATTATTATTATTATTATTATTATTATTATTATTATTATTATTATTATTATTATTATTATTATTATTATTATTATTATTATTATTATTATTGGTCTCTTTCAAAAAATCGAGCAGTCTAGTTTTCAAGTATATATATATATATATATATATATATATATATATATATATATATATATATATGCAGGTAAATATATATATATATATATATATGAAGTAACCAGCTACTTATACACACACGTACATATATATATATATATATATATATATATATATATATATATATATATATATATATATATATATGTATACACATATATATATACTAGTTGAATATTGGTCATATGACACAAACGCACACATACACACACACACACACACACACACATATATATATATATATATATATATATATATATATATATATATATAAATATAAATGATAATTTATTTAATTTTAACTACACAATTGATTTTGTTTCACGAGAGCAGTTTTTAGGAGCTCACAATCTTCAGGTATTTAAATAGCATTATATTTCCGCTCTATATTTTTATTGAGCACTCTCATAAACCCGGTTCAATTCCCCTGGAGTTATACCCTGTGGATTTATACCATACTCGGATTATATATATATATATATATATATATATATATATATATGTATATATATATATATATATATATATATATATATATATATATATATATATATATATATATATATATATAACATTGTTAAAATGGCAGAATTCGTCTGTTTAATTATACCTTTTTCATTTTTTTATTTTTCTGATGGTCTTTTTTGTATTAAAAAAATAATAAATGTTTCATAGATTTCGCAGGTTTCATGAACTTTTTCGATTCTTCGTCGAATCATCCTCAGGTGTCAAAAGCAAATAAATAAAAAAGCTGGTGAAAGAACGTTTTTGCATTGTTCCAGGAAGTCGTTCACGATTTAAATTCAGCTACGCTGGATGGCATCACAGAACAAAATCTCTTCTTTCTCAAAAAAAAAATCTCTTCTTTCTCAAACATTTTTGTTCATTTACTTTCGACACCTAAGGATGATTCCACGAAGAATCAAAAACGTTCGTGAAACTTGTGAACCCTATAGTACAGTTATTATTTTTTTCATTTTAATACAAAAAAGACCATAAGAAACATGGAAAAATTAAAACAATATTATTAAACGGACGAATTTTTTTTTATTTTTAACAATGTTTGCATGAATGAGAAAATGCTGCCTAAATACACGTAATATATATATATATATATATAAATATATATATATATATATATATATATATTACAGGGGATACCGTTAGCATTTTTTTTAAATATGCTACACCTGACACATAAATTAGTGATTATTTATTAGGACTCACCGAAAATCTATCAATGTAAACATTAAACGTAATGGTATAGTAAGATATGACAATAATATTAATGACTGATAAAATGAACGTATCAACTATTATGTTTTGATCACACCTGGAGTAGGAACCTCTACCTGGCTAGGCCTGGCAACACACGACCTTGTTGGCTACCGAGGTCGTCCCTCCACCGGATTTTTGGTATGATTTGTCTTTTCCATTCCATAAGATATCCACCTGTTTTCTACAGTATGTATAATATAATGAAAATGTGGTGTATACTTGTGACATTGGTTGTCACTTTTAGGCTTAAAACTATTTAACTTAAAATAACTGTTTGATGCCATGTAGGTCGCGAAAGTGTTAACACTTTACTCCTACCACACCTACTACTACACAGCATTATAAGTTTAGAATCCATGGTAAATATTAAAAAAATACGGAATAAAATGGCTTTCTCTCCTACATTTTAGTGTAGTAAGCAATGAAGAGAAGCCTTCTGATATCGCCTGACTACAGACGATTCATTTAGTATTTATTCAGAAACCAGGACAAAATGTTACATAGAGCACATTTTATTATCCAAATCAATTGTTCCCAACTTTTTCTAGCCCGTGAAGCTTTTCATCATGAAATGTCTGACTCTAATGTGCATGCTTACTAACAATAATAAATAATACTGACGTAATAGCATTTAACACAAACGCTACCAGAGAGAACTTCCAATAGTTACTCACCCCAACAAGGCAGAGTTAAACACAACGTCGCTTTTGCCATATGGGGAAAGCCAGCTCCCCAAAATGGTGCACTTTTGATTGGGACAAAAATAAAAATTGCTGGAGTCTAGGATCAAAAGAGATACTAGACTGTTCTCCTTAGGACACCATTCGCTACTGCATGGAGTATTGTTGCCACAACTGGGCTGGATCACCTAATCTTAGCCTGCTCCCTTTGAACAGGATTTAGAAATAATGTCTAATCAATGTCTGCCCAGCTCCAGTCTCAGTAGCATCACCGCAGAATTGCTTCCCTGTGTCTGTTTTGCAAGTACTTCCACGGGATGTGCTCAGTAAAACATTCTTTACTTTTATCCTCCCCCCTCTAATATAAATATTCCCAGTCCACCTGACTAGCAGAAAATCTTACTTTTCTCTGTAGAGGCCGGACATTTTTCTACTCTGATAGCTACTTTCTTCGGACTGCTTGCCTTTGGAATTCCTTCCCTGCTCACTGTTGTGTCGCCCTAAATGTAAATATAATCTGAACAAACATATGGAATCTCAGAATGCCACCGACGTTTCTCTCCCAACCAAAAAATATGACTCATATAACAGTAGCCCCTTATGCCTCAGTAACAATATGCCTTGTTTGGGATGAATAAAAGTAACACAGACGTACACAACAAGACAGACAGACAGACAGACAAATGTCTATTATATAAACTGTTTTTCGTTTTTTTTGTCTTTGTTTTGTTTTAATTTTCTGTATTTGAATTCCATGTTCCAAATTGTCGTTTAAAATTTCTTTCTAAAAACCACTTCCATCTTTGTGTTCAAAATTTCTCGAGAATGTTCAATCCATATTTCGTCTCACCCTTCTTTCTTTTTCCCTAGATTGTTTTTACCTCTACCCTTACTCGTTCTCATGTTCGTCACAATTTCCTTTTTTTCCTGTTTTAGTTTCAATGTTGTTGTTTTTTTTTGTTTCACATCAGAAAATTTAGCTGCACACATTTTTAAAATGTTTACAGTAAATATTCAAAGAAAATACTCTGTATTTCATTTTATTTTATTTCGTTATTTAATGATTTCCTAAGTTTTTCTTTTTCGAAAACTGCCCGGGGACTAATCAACGAAAACATTCTCTTGCTAAAAACATGAAATAAATTTGCGGTAATGGCTTTTTGGCGTGTCTGCCTTACGAGAGACGGGAATTCACTTGATTTGTGACTCGGCTACCCGCAAAAATGATGTCCATCAGCCACTTCCCCCATCAACCCAAACACCAGTTAACCTGACTTAATATTCTTGTGTTCTTCTTGAACCTATTTCCCTTTCTCTTATCCGTGTTCGTTCTGTCTTCTTTCATTACTCGTCTATTCCATCATCCAATCTTCCCTCTATCTATTCGAGAGTGCACACACACACACACACACACACATACATATATATATATATATATATATATATATATATATATATATATATATATATATATATATATATATATATTGTGTGCATTTGGGCAGCATTTTCTCATTTATGCAAACTTTGTTAAAATAACAGAATTCCCTTGTTTAATTATACCTTTTTTATTTTTAAATTTTTTCTGATGGTCTTCTTTGTATCAACATCTAAAAAAATGAATAACTGTTCCATAGTTTTCACAGGGTTCACGAACGTTTTCGATTCTTTGTGGAATCATCATCAGGTGTCAAAAGCAAATTAACTAAATAGCAGGAGAAAGAAGATACTTTTTTAAAGACCGCGGAGAAACGCACAGAGAACGTTTTCGCATTGTTCTAGGAAGTCGTTGCTTTTTTTGTTCAGTTCTTTTTTACACCTGAGGATGATTCGACGAAGAATCGAAAACGTTTGTGAAACCTTTGAAACATATGGAACATTTATTTTTGTATTTTCATACAACAATGACAATCAGAAAAATTGAAAAAATAAAAAACGTATAATTAAACAGACGAATTCTGTTGAATTCTGTTATTTTTTAATATGTGCATATATATATATATATATATATATATATATATATATATATATATATATATATATATATATATATATAATATAAATGTTAAATATATATATATATATATATATATATATACATATATACATTTATATATAAATTTAGGTATGTGTATATACTTATATATCTAAATGAATAAATGCGAAAGATTTTTTCATCTATCCTTAGTATATTAACATCATAACAGCTGATGAAATGTTAATTTACATGATACAACAATGATTTTAAATTCTGTATATATAATAATCTAAAATATCCTTAAACGTATTCCTCATTTTCATATTTTTAATGAAGAGTTTCTAACAAATCAACATTCTGTACCATACATTTCTAATTTGTATTGCAAAATGTTCTTATATATACGCACTTATTATGTCGATAGTAATATCATTAATAAAATTAATTTCGTAGAATTTTGATTTCCAAAGAATATTATTTACTTGAAAACTTCTGATAAAACGTCCGATTTCACTTAGATGTGGAGAAGAGATACTACACTTTGAATCTTAGGCAAAAGAAAAGAAACCATACGCAGTTTTAAACGGTTGAAAATAAATTTGATTTTTTCAGAATATCTTTTAATGAGATTGGGTACTGCAGTATAGTTTTTTCGTTTTTACTAATGAGTCACAAAGGCCACTCGATGATAAGTGTATATGTGTTTGTCAGGAAGAAAGTGGAACAATACCGTGTGGATAGGTAACGATGGTTGAAACTGAGCAGACTTTTATTATTTAAGAACTTGTTTACATTGTACTTGAAAGCAACTACGTCGTAGTCAACTGGGAAGTAGTCCTGCCATAGTGTGTTCCACAGACGGTTAGTTCTAGGAGAGAAACTTTGCCCATGGAAACTTCGTTTGGTTTTATGTACACAGAGAGAGAAAGAGAAATTATTGACAGTGGTTGTAGCTAGAAGAGTTTTTGTGTTTGGAATGTTTAACAGGTGAAAGTGTAGATTGTAGCTCTATTGAACACCTAGCATGACAATAATGATAGAGAAGAGAAAGTCTAGCAAAATCTCTTCTTTGAGCGAAGTCGCTGTAGGGAAGAGAAGAAAGTATCTCCCACTAGAATCCTAAGTAAATATTGTACTCTGTCAAAAAAGAAAACAAATCATTAGCGGCACCTCTCCAGATGTGGCAACAGTACAAAATATTAGGGCGTATTGTACTCTTATACAGGGAGAGGCTTGCGTCAGGCGTGAAACAGCGGTAGAATGATACAATCATTTTTCAAGCGACTATAGCAAAGGATTTGATGTAAGTCTTCCATTTTAAGTCTTACCTGAAGGGCATCTCAAGGGCCTATCAAAGTGGGACCCTTTTTCAATGAGAAATACATTAATTTAAATTGGAGTAAAGCGAGAATTCGTGCGTTCGTGGTTAAAGGAGAGGTGGTTGATTTTTAAACGCATTAAACGTAACCAGCCACCCTTTTCACAATGGCAACACGTGCTCCAGGTTGGAAAAGTGAGAATTAGAAAGATATGGATAATTAATTGTGTTATCTGCATAAATGTCGACGAATCATGTTAGAATGTGATTATTGAGATAATTGATGAAGCTCAGGAAGAGTGTTGGGCTCAGTATTGATCCCTTGGGCACTCCGCCGTTGATACTATGTTCTTCAGACTTTAGCCCATCAACGACTATTTTTATAACCCGACGGAGAGAAAGGGGTTTATGGTTGAGATAATATTTCCAGATATTCCATAGCTTGCAAGCTTGTGACATAGACCTTTATGCGAAACCTTATTAATGGCCTTTGATGTGTCAAGAGCTATTGCTCTAGAAGCGAAGTCGCCGTCTACTGAGCTACTGATCCTTTGTGATATTACAATCAGCACATCAACTGTTGATCTCGCAGAAAGAACTCCATTTTGCTTGTCACTGAGAAGGCTGAGGTGATTGACAACTTCTTGTTATATCACAGATTCAAGCAACCTACTCATGACACACAGGAGATTGATTGGTCTGTACTCAGATAGAGAAGGCCGATTTCCAGTAGTTTTTATAACTAGGAAGACTGACGTAGGTTTTCAATGTGATTAGGAAGCATGTCTCTTTTAAGCAACGATTAAACAGCGTTGAAAGAATAGGAACTAGTTTCTGTTGCAGTTTTTAAGTACTATAATTGGAATGTTAGGACCAGTTTCATTGCTTGCCTCCAGGTTCTTGATAAGTTTAGCAAAAGAACGGAAGATATATGGATGTCACTGCCAGTGTTTTCGGTCATAGGGTGATTTTAGGTGGTAGATGGCCTCAATCACAATGTGTGGAATTTTATAAAATGTTCTTTGAAGAAAGTGTGTCTTCATCGGATGCTGAAAAGATCACCTCATGACCATTGACGATGGTTTGAATAGAGAAAACGCATCTGTTCAGGACCTTGTTTGTTATTCGCAAAATGTAGTAGGAACTAAACCTCTATTAAGCTACTCTAGACTTAACGAATTCAGCAATATCATTCTTTTGCGTTTTTTATAAGGCGGTTTCGGTTTCAGAACACAGACAGATGCACACATACACACACATATATATATATATATATTACTGTTTCATGTATCCACATATACTTTTATAAGGAGATATATTATTAAGTGTATCAATTTTCAGTATTTAATTCAACAGTGTTCGATACGTAAGAAGAGATAGGTAGTAAGCTATGAAAATATAAATATATTTTCATAGCTTACTATATATATATAAATATATATATAATTATTTCAACAATCAGACAACGCCGCAGTCCACAAACCATGACTTTGGGCTCCTCAGTAGAAAATATCCGAACTCAGGATTCGAAACCTGAGTCACTGGCATGCTAGGCAGGTACTCTGTCACTGAGCTACCTTGTCACATACAAGAAAGTCTATTAACTTGGACAAACTAAGCAAACCGCGGCGAAGGCCGACTGTGGAGTGTACCTACTCTTCTCAACAAGGGGTGTAGTCATCCAACTACTGAGAACCGAGGTCGATGTCTTATAAGTAGGATGTTATACTCGTTAGGACGAAGGGTGGAATTGTTTCTCTTTTCTTTTTTCTTTATCTTTTCTTTTTTTTCTTTTATTCTTTTTTTTCTTTTTCCCAAGCAAGTGTTTTTCCTTTATATACTTCAGTTTGCTGAATTTTTATCAGAAATCGACTTGTATTTTCACTGTATTTCCTTTCTGTTGTTTTTTTTATAAAATGTTCTTTCGATAATCAACAACATATATTGCTACCCTCTGAAGATTGACAAAATTTGACCAATTGAAAAAAAACAGTTATCTGAATTTTTCCATGAAACGCGCATGAAGGATAGGAATGAATATTACATTTGAATACATTACTTTTGTGTGTAAAATGAGATGTACAAAAAAAACTCATCGAAGTACAGAAATAAAGAATTTGTTAAAACCAATTAAAATCATGTTTTTTGATAATTCACTATAGTCTATAGAATGCATATATATGCTCTGAATTCTGTGATACAGCGTCATTTAATTTACAAGTGGATACATTTTTACATTTCACATATCATAAGGAGTATATTTTTAAAAAAATATATATTCTTTGTTAAATCACATATTATATATATTCATTTTATATATATATATATATTTATATATATATATATATATATATATTGGCACAAAAAAATTATTACAACATTAGTCTTGTCGGTTTCAAGCACAGAAGGACTTAGCCATGCGCCTCTCTTCAGCTAATGTTGCCATTTGTTTCGGAATTGTGAAGCCACGTGCTTCTCTCATGTAGACGCGTTGTTTGCTTAGAGTGTTATGTATATTTGTTTAAATTTAATGTAAGGAGAGTTTAATACGGCTTGAAAATAGGGGGTGGGGTGAAAAGTAACAGTTGAGATTAAGAAATGGAAAAGATTTAAAAAATATAAAAAATAAAAAACAAAAACAAAAAATATTTCCATATAACTCCTGTGAATCAATGTTTATAAGTAGCGTATATTTGGCCGTTACTGTTTTGAGGGTTAATAATGTGTCTTCTAAAGAATCTAGGGAGAGAAAATGGGTTTTAGGACTATACTTATGAATGGATTAAAAAGTTTTAAAATACACATTAAATTCAAGTATAAATCCTGGATTAAGGGACTTTAAATTAATCCAAAAGGAACTTAAATAAAGATATAACCCTGGCGGTTTGTCGAGCGGTCTAAGAGCAGTAACTCTGCAGGGTTCTTGAATGATTTGTATTCAGGATTTAACATTATTAACTAAGGCTTATGGGAGTAATAATATTGGTATACTGATTAAGACAGGTATAGAGATAAGAGTAAGTATTGGGTCGACAATATTGAATCTGGGAGATGTGGGAGGTTAGCATTATAACTAAAAATATGGTGAGGACATATGGGAGTAATAATAATGTGAAATGGGGGTGTTACCCTCTTAATGACTGAACAAATATTATTGGGAAAGTTGTTAATTATTGGTCTTACTTAGTGGTGTAGATATGGGCCGATTAAAGTATTTATTTCTATTTTGTAATTCTATTTATATTTATGAGGGGTGATAGATGGGAGGATTTTCCGGAGTAGAATCGGTATTTTGTGGGGAAATCATGGGGTTATATATTAGGCAGAGGGGGGGGGGAACTCGATCCTCTACAGAATGAAGCAGAAATACTTCCCACATTTGAAAGGTTGATAAAAGGAAGAGAAAACAAGATTTATTAAAAAAAATAATGTTACTATTGATTAAACAAAGCCTTGCAAGTTTTATGTCATATGGCATCCTCTTAATAGTGACCTCTTTTCGCAATATACTCTTGGAAACAGTGTTTTCATACTAACGAGGTCACGCTTATAAAAGCCCAAACGTCACTCAAGTATAAGGTTTCTTGAGTTTATCAAATTGACAGTGAAACATCGATGGGTTTGCAACGATGGTTGTAACTGGTCAGAAATTGATTATTTAAGAGGACAGTTAAATAAAAATGTGTTTACATTTGACTTGAAAACTACCATGTTATAGTCATGCAGGAAGCAGCCCCGTATTACTGTATTCCAGAGACGGTCGGTTCCGAAATGAATATTTGCTCATCAAAGTTTCGTTTACAACGAGAAAGGGAAATTATTAAAAGGGGTAGTAAATTTTTCATCACTCGAAGAGTCAGTGCAGAAATATCTTGACGGGCAGCGTCACAATATGATATGCAATAATTCTAATCGAGTTCATTCAGTTTCTGAGTAATAATTAATTTGTATAGATGGAAATTCAGATCAGTACGTATAATTCGTCTGACTTTTCGATCAGACAATCACAAGGCATAAGCATATTGCGAGCTGAACGTGTAGTAGACTAGGGAACAGAAAGTCTCAGACTGTGTAAAGTTCGAGCGGTTCTCGGTCTTCCCGGTTGTATGTTAAGCTGCTGAACCTGTGGCTTTGAAATTATCAACCCATAGCAGTATTGATTTTTCCTCTGAACAGCACCATTCAGAGCTCAAAAAGTTCTCTCTGTTGCAATTACAGAGTTATTATTTTTCAATTTTTTTCCGACAGCAAAAGCACGATGTACACTAATCAAAACCATATTGCTTGATGAGATTATCTGAAGAAATAATCGTAAGTAATTAGCAAAATTAAAAGATAATTGCGACTTGTACGCGTTTATGATGAACACATAGGTGATACGTTAAAATGCGGGAGGTATTTATGCTCAACCCTATCTATCTCTCTCTCTCTCTCTCTCTCTATATATATATATATATATATATATATATATATATATATATATATATATATATTTAATAGGTATGTGTGTATTCCCGTGCGTGACCGGGCATAAGTTTTCAAGAATTTATTATGCTGTGTGTGGATAGTTTAAAAGTATAGTGTGCTACACGCGGTTACGAAATAAAACTTTGCACTAAGAAACATCGTTTTAAATTTGAAATTATCAATAGAAATGAACAAAACCAAATAAAGATGTGTTTTATTTTACTCTAAAATAAATGAATTTACCTTAAAGTATAACAAGTTTTGGACTTTTAAAATGTCATTTTCAAGTTTTTTATTTATTTTTGTTCATCCTTTATGTTGGATTTTTGGATTAACAATAGTTCGAAATTGCCGATTTCAGATACGGCGACCATGATGAATTGGATACTTGCTATTTTCTAATAGGTTATCCCCCACTTGATTGCAAAGTCTATATTGTACATTGGCTATATTCTAATTATCTGCTACTATCACACACGCCGTACACACACACACACACTCGTCTCTCATTACACTGAAGAAGTTCGTAATAAGCGGCCGAAAACTTTTTTAAATGCATTTTCAAGAGATTTTACATTCCTATTCTTTGGGGTCCAGTGTATGCAGTTCGTTCATCATGATTTAATCCTCCCAGCCTAGCAACGGTACGCGACTAGAGGGAGCGTATATTTGCTAGTATATATATATATATATATATATATATATATATATATATATATATATATATATATATATATATATATATATGGTAAGGTGCACGATATGTCATGAAAATGAAATGCCGTGGTAGACAAAATGTGTGAAAAAAGACAAACGGAAAACTAGTTAAAATTCAGGAGAAAAAACAAAACAGGAGATTTGACTGGTTTCGTTCGTATTAACGAACGTCTTTAGAAAAAGTGAAGATTTGGAAACAATTTTATTTTGAAGGCACACACATGGAAGAAGGAAAAATGATCCGATTGGACCATATGAGAAGGCTTTTAGCGACATTGAAATATGATTTAACAAGTAGGTGACATATTCTTCTTTATTTCTTTTTTCTTATTATTTTTTAATATTTATTTCTTTTCTTTTTCTTCTTCCTTTTCGCACCTAACGAGTTAGTATAGGGGAGCGGTAGGTGAAGGGGGTGAAGGGGGTGAAGGCGATAAGACGGAAGATGACACAGAAACTAGCTATGACAAGCACACATAAAGTTGAAGATATATATATATATATATATATATATATATATATATATATATATGCATACATACAATTATGTATGTAAATATATATAAGTATAAATACACACAACCCAACCTATCACACATAGGATCAAACATGAAATGATACACCGAACGCAAGCCCTAAAGAATAAACCGGAAAATATCAAAAATAGGTTTGCTTATTCGTCTCATTGTAAGCTTTATAAAGTAATAAACATTTTAAATTGACAATCTAGAAAAATCTACTTTACAATCAAACCAATATAAATAATATCTTATTATAAGAAAGTTGGGTAGGCCGGCCTATATTTAACTATGGCTTTTTGTAAGTATATGATGATATGAAATACATGTAAGAAAAATCCTTAGTTTTTGGACAGGGTTCAGTTTGAAGGAAATGCATTTAAAAATGATCTTATTAGCAATAAAACTTGCTATTATCTCAACATTTTTTAAATATTTAATCAGTGTCGCAGTGGTGTGATATACTGCATTGTTTTAGTGCGATTTTTCCAAAGTGCCTGCTTAGGGTATAAGATCCGAGCCTGAGGTTCATGTTGATGGTGATGAAAGAAGTATAGTCGCGCTTTCAATGCTTTTGCGACGTGAGAGAGAGAGATTGCAGTCTGCAAAGTAATCATTGTGGGTGAAAGTGTTCCTGTGTATCACTAGAGCGTTAGTAGAGTAATCGTGTTTGAGATCCCGCTTGTGTTCGTAAATGCTAGATTTTAAGTTTCTGAACGGTTCCCAAATGTAAAACATCGGACATGCGGCACATTTTATTTTGTAAATGCCGGCAGAGGGAGAGGTGTCTTTTGGGGGTGGTCGGGAGCGGGGTTTGGTATTGAGTAGATCTTTAATAGTTTTAGAGTTTGATGTTACTATATGTATGTCGGGATTTAGTTGTTTTTGTAAGGATATTAATATGGGGTTATTGGGGAGAACTATGTAAGATTTAGTTTCTTCCGTTGTGTCAGTGTTAGTTGTGTTGGTTATTTTGTGAGGAGATATTCTCAGAATTTGCAGCCCCGCCCATCTCCGTAATGAAGAAACCTACATTCAAAAACCTACCACGTTCTAAAATATCATCGATCCTTCATCCTAAACGCTAAATGAAAAGCCTTCAACATCCACAGCAAAAAAAGACTGACTCCACAAAAATATCTCCTCATAAAATAAGCAACACAACTAACACTAACACTGCAAACTTCGACTAAAGTAAAATTAAACAATATATATATATATATATATATATATATATATATATATATGTGTGTGTGTGTGTGTGTGTGTGTGTGTGTATTTACATAATGTATATCATATGTGTGCTGTGAAAAGAAATGAACGCAATGTAGGAAGTGAAAAATATATTATTATTTAAGAAGATGATGTAGTTTATTTTTTATGTGTAATAATTAAGTTTGCCAACTCAATCCACGGTGTCCAATGTTTTAATATTTATACATTTTACATAAATTTAAATTTGAATACACTACTCAAAAAGTCGCAGTCAATGCAAATGTTAGTTTCGTTTATGTGAGTGTATTTTGCTTGATTAAGTATCCTTAATGTGTTTACGTCTTGCAACATTGTTAAGGGTCTGATATGTGAAATTTAATGCAATTATTTTGGTGATCATTGATTAAGTGTTCAGTATTTCTTACTTAGTAGGAGTTCTTCACACAAGTCATTATTAATGATCTTTAACTGGTAAGAACATATGGTGTTACCTGTGTTCTGAGTGATAAAAAGGTTATCAGTCGCTTGTGATTCTTTCAATTACCTTTGTTGTTTACGATTTGATTCTTGTTGATAACGGTCGATTGCTTTCTGTCAGGTAAATCGCAAGTAGCTGGCCGCGGTGAAATAAATAGTATTATTGTTGGCAACGTTCACGTGGTCCCTCCTGTGATCAGCTGATTCTAAAAGAAACAACCAGTAGAATAGAGCAGAATAAAAAGGAATTATCAGGTTGCTTTGTAGGAAAAGCAGAAGCTGCGACAGTAAGCCTCTTCAGTATTCTAATACTCTCCAACTCAAGGTATGGGGGTGCTTTTTATGAACGGTGTTCATATCTCCTCATACTTTCACGGTCATTTTCTCTAGTATCAACTGATCTTGGTCCCTTTTCTATTTAGGGTGGGTTATCTGATTATAAGGTGTTTCTTATAGTTCTACACGCGCCGTTTCTCTTTCCTTAGATTTGTCTTAGTATTCTATTTACTGTTTGCACATACTTACCAACGTCAAAAGCCAGCAAAGAAAAACTCTTAATAAGAACACATCATCAGCATTTGGTATAAGCAAAGGTGTATTACTTATAGGGTTGTTTATGCCGAGTATTTTTGTATGTTAGATTTGAAGACGAAGATATTGTAATTGTTGTGAAGTTGCCCCACAGTAAATAATAAATAAAGGAAGTCAAGTCGAGGGTTGGTTTAACAAGTGTATTAACAAAGTAAGAAAGTGACTAGCTCTTGGCTAGACAGTTACAAGACTGTGCTTTGTCTTCAGTGTCTCTGGTGACTCGCACTATTTATAGTGACAACCGGTGTAGTTTCTCCTGTGTAAGAACGGCCGGTGTAACAGTAATCTACTGGGAAGTAATCCAGTGGTAAGGTGTTCCTTAGATGGGAAGCGGTTGCAAAAAGGCTCGTTGCATGAAAATTTCGTGTGACGCTAGGCACTTGGACGCAGAAAGGAAAGGTGTTTTCCTTTGTGATAACAATGCGAGCTTCGGTGTGAATGTCTTACCAGGAGGAACCAGAGATTGGAGCTCAGTCGAGCACCTGCGATGGAAATAATGATGAAGTACGTAGAGACTAGTAACGTCTCTTTGAGATAAAGGAAGAGAAGAGAGCATTCCCGACTATATACCGAATTACATTTTGTGCTGTCAAGGCAAAAAAGATTGTTCGGGCCGGCAGCTATTCTAGTAGTAATTATGAATTGTTAGTTTATTTCAACTCACCCAATGTAAAGTTTTGTTTCCGTACTAGATGATTTTCTTAATGTTTTGGATTTTTTCTTCATTGACTTGATTTGTATTATTGCTAATTTTTCTATGATTACAAATCCATACCAGTTATTTTTTTAAATCCTGTGGTGTGTTTCATATAGTTATGCGCGTTTATTTCCACGTCCATAGTTTCTGCTGTTTCATAAATCCCAGAGTTTGTATGATTCAGTTTGTTGCTATGATTCAAATCTAGTAGTCTATTTCTAGATCTTTCGTAACAATGGTAATTCATTTACAATAATTCGTATGACTGTCGTTTGCTTTTGCTCATTGGACAGTTCCACGCATATACTTATATTTTCTGTATCGTTCAACCTAACTCTGTGACTTACTAGGGCGGCGAAATCTACTATTTGACAGTTTAAATACACTCCTAAAAAGCATCAGTTAATGCAAATGTTAGTCTAGTTTCTATAAGTAGCTGTTTGGGTCTGATCAATAAGTATCCCTAATGTTTTTTATGTTAATTAACATTGTTAAGTATCCGCTATGTTAAATTTGATGCAATTATGTTGACGCTTATTGTGAAGCATTATTATTTACTCACCCGATTTCCTTGGCCTAACATTCACCGGTAACATGAATTAGTACACATACATATAAGATACTGAAAAGTCTGTTGCAAATAGGTGGGTTCCCTTTACCGGACTAGATAACTCCTCGCAGCTGTCAGTATCCTATATCTCTACAAAGCGACTATTCGCCTTTGTATGGATAATTCTTTCCTCGTATTGGTTGGTGCACTAACAACGAGTCTCTCCCTTTTACACAGAACCTAAAATAGAGTATTTTAACTAATAGGTCATACACTGTCTACCAAGCCTCATCCCCTGTCCCATCGCCGCAATATTGCACGCATGTGCTTGTTTTATAAGTACTTCAATGGAATTTGCTTCGACTAGCTTGCTGAACTTGTCAATCCTTAAAGTAAATACACCCGACGAATCTGACCATTTCACTATATAGATTCCCAAATACTGGAAAGATTTCCACTCTAATTGCTAATTTCCTCGAACCGCTTGCTTTTTGAATTCCCTTTCTGTTCTCTGTTTCCCTGATCAACACAAATTTAAATGTAATGTGAACAAACACCTCGCTGTATAACTCCCCGTTTCAGATGCTCCTATAAATGTGGCACTTAATTAACAGTAGCCCCTTACGTCTCCGCGGCAATGCGCTTTGTTTGTGATGAAAACAAGTAAAAGAGAAAAGTAGTTTTCATTTTGTACGATCTTGTTTTTTGGAGTAGTTTGACCGCGTGAATTTCAATATTGGTTTCGATTTGTGTTCGTATTATTTATATTTATATTCTTAGTGCAGTCGGTTGCATTGTTCTCAGTCAACTATATTTTCACCCCAGCCATGTCTATTTTATGTTCCGTTTGTGTTAGATTATTGCATTCACGTTTGATGTAGTTTACACTTTTGTTACCTTGTCAAAGTATTATACATTTGAAAGTTTGCTGGGTCTCTTTTACGTTATCTGTACTCATCTCGTTTTCGTGTACGTCAGTCAGTAACGATTCTATTTCATTTTCAGGAATTATTTCCATAGCTATGTTTATGTTTTCTCATTCACAATTTCCTTAGTGCGTATTTTAAGTAGTTTTTTTTTTAGCTGCTTCTCTTTCGATATTATTTTTCTCAACATTTCACATCCCGTTTCGTTGCTCTCCGTATGTTGAATATCATGCCGGGTGTACCAGAAATCTCACATGAGCAGAATAAACAAAACACGTTTGATTGACATGCAAACACAAATCTTCGGAAATAAAATAAGTGTCGATTGATTCAAAACAACCCTCAAAGGTTATCCTCATCCACAAAGGTCAATTTCAGACGGGAATATCCGTCACTTAGTAAACGCCCAAGAAGCGTGGCTACATTTGGCGCAAGGGAAAAATCCCATGAATAGACGTTTACAGGGGAATGCGTGGGTGGCTTAAATTATCATATAAACTAACACGAAATCGAAAGCGAAAGTGGACTAGTGATCGTATTTGATAAAACTACTCCGTCAATGCGTACTAAGCCTTTCTGACCTACCACACTGCTACCAAAAATAACGATAATTCATTAGATTTTTATACATCAGTGATTTGCGCCATTTGTTTAAGCCAACATTTAAAAAATAACGTATTGTTTACCTTTTGGCGCTGCTTCTAGCGGCGGTAATAAGAATTTCTATATTTCTCTATTACATCATTTACGCAACTTTCCGTACTTACGAGCCCTATTGCCTTATGTTTTTTATACATAGAGTTTATCAGTATTATCCTTCGAGGTAAAAAATTCTGGAAACAGATTGGGAAGCTAACTTTATTAAAGAGTAATTTATAACTTCTCTAATTTCATGCGTCGGTCATAAAAACTGTAGGGTTCCTTGGGATTCGAAGATAAATTTTAAGTCACAATTTGCAAAATGATCTGCTGACATCTTTGAAACGATGTGCTTAACATAAATTCTGCTTAATTAAAAACGAAAAAAAAAAACGAAAAGTTAAAAAAAGGCTATAAAGCGAGCTTAACATTTAAAGACAATGTCACCTCTTATTATGAGGCACGAAAATTAGTCGTACATTTATTGTCATTAGTAGTAGCGGGACTACGGCAATTAATAAAACAGAACTTAATTTCAAATATTCCAGCTGCGGGAGCAAATGAGAATTTTCCTTTGTAGTTTTGAGAAAGTTGCATGAAGACATAGGTATATGTGGAAATTATAAAATAGACGTAAATCACAATGTTTGTTGCGATGCATATTCAACACATAATGTTCAAGTTGCATTACATGCACTGGAAGGAACGAGTGGTTAACCAAAAATAGATCTGAAAACGGCATACCAGCAAATACCAATAGATAATACTTGCAAAGATGAAACGAAGATAACTAGGCCAATGGGGTTACTAAAATGAAAAAAAAATGGCATATGAAATCTAAACAGAAAGCGCCAATGTCATTGAATAAGACTTTACAGATTTCATTAGAGTTCAGTGTGTTATCCATATGTATTTCTTTCTTGGTGTTTCGTTATAGATCCATCAGTTCATATGTTATCCAGTTTATTAAGTATCAAGTTTATTTTAACATAAATGCTAAGTATTCATTTATTTTATTAAGTGTCTTCTATATAATTTACTTTCAAGCGGATTTCTTGTGTATCTCAGGTATTTTATTTTAATAATCTTGTTCATTTTCTATTGATTTGATTACGTCATCTTCCAAAATGCCAACTATTTAAAATTATAGCAGTCCTCACCACATTTCGTCCTTCTGGTATTTAGTTACGAATTCTGTTCATATATTCTGACTAAAGATCCATGGTGTGCTTATGACTATTTCTAGCTACTTATAGTTTGTTTTTCACATAATACATATAGATGAAGTAACTTATTTTTACTATAGTGCATCAAAATATATACTATCCGAATTAGTGTCTTATATATATGATTTAAATTTCATTAAAATCGGACATGCGTATTTGAAGTTTTACGGAGGTTACATCGTTATGAGTAACTTAGAGGTGGGGCACGCATATATTGGCCAAATAATCGGTAACATAGAGATTTGTGTGCATTTCTATTATCTTCTGCAGAATATGTTATGCATAGTATATAAATTTCATTAAAATAGGATATATTCAAATTTTAAATAAGATTCGGCCCCCATAGCTCACGTAAGTTAAGATGGGACTTAGAAATTTGGAAACACTTCTGTGTCTTCCCAAGATGATTTTATACAAATTATTTAAATTCTATAAAAGTAGGATACGCTTGAAGTTTAAAAAGAGGGCCGACCCTCCATACTCCCTTATGTTACGAGGGCACTTATAGATTTGCGACGACTTCTATTGTCTCTTCCGGACAATGTTATAAATACGATTTGAATGTTATAAAAATCTAATATATCTGAAGTTATAAAGGAGGTTATGAGATACTAGCCAACTTATCAATGCACTTAAAGATTCATGGGCACTTCTATTGTCTTACCCGGTAAATCTTACATAAGAATACACTTTGAGTTTTCATATAGGTTCTCTAACTGTGTTTTCTTTCATAGGGAACACACAAATATCACAGAAACACACACGGATACATGCACACAGAAATTGAGTTTTGTATATATAGAATAACTTCTTGAACAGAGCTAAAAATGTATTTCACTTATTACCTCAATCTCGTCTTGCTATCAGTCTAGCTTCTCTTCCACATTTTTATAATCTTCTATGAATTGCCTGAATATGTTTTACCCATCTTTTTCTAATGGCAAGATTTTAACCTTTGTAAAATATTGTGTGTCTTAAATTGTATTTCTTGTTTCAGAACGTATTTTATTATGAAATGTGTGCGAGTATCATTTGATATTTATTCTGACATCTTATTTAGTTTTAATTTGTTCAGTGCTTTTCATATAAAAATAGTCAAATTAACATCACACGATTCTTAGTTTAAAAAAATATAAACGTTATAAGCCTTTAGATAGATCTTGTAGGTTGTTCTTGGAGGAATTATTATCTATAATTTCTCATTCTGGTTACCAATCAAACAGAACAATTATTTTAAATTGTAAAGAAAACAAATGGTTCATATATAACTATTATGAAGTCGAATACGTGCATATTATAATGTTCACCTAATGCTATATTAAATAATATACACACTCAGGAATGGATAGAAATTTATCATCTAAAATATAATCATACATTTAAATATAGAGTGTTTTTGGTATCTCTCATTAACCTAAGCAGTTGTAATCATAGTAGGTTCTGCTATTATTGATACTATTGCCAAGTACTCTCAATATTATGATAAGGACATCGGATTGGGAACCTATATAAACTCTTTTGTAGTTCGGTATATATACAGGGTGGGCAAAAATAAGGGTCCTATTTTTAAAAATTCATAACTTTTTTATTTATTGATTTTTTTTTTTTTAGAATAAGTAAAGGACCCCTTCCGAAGCAAGCATGAGCCGTATTAGCCCTAAGGAACGTACCCTCATTTCGAAAACATTATTTTTGCTTAAAAAACTCAAAACAGCGTAAAAAACAATACTTTAGTTTTTGTAAGTTTTAAGAAGTGTTTTTCGGCTAAAATTTGTTTTGTTTATTTCAAAAAATCTCGGAAGGGTCAGTCTACACACACATAAAGTTTGGTGAGTTTAACTTTTATTTTGTGGAAGTTATTCAAATTCAAGTTATTCAAATTTAAAGATAGGACCCTTATTTTGGCCCACCCTGTATATATATATATATATATATATATATATATATATATATATATATATTATAAGAGGATTCCAATGAGTAAAGGGACAATCAATTTATAATCGTATCTTTTATCTGTACTTTTAATATTTTTAATATTCATATATCGTCGAACGACCACGACCATACGTTTATTCTGTTCTTCTAATCTATATACTTTCTATCAGCGAATACCTGTAACTCTTCATTGTCTCAGATAAAGTATTTGTTTTAAATATGTTTATATTGTATTTTAAAAAAATATTTATGCTTATTTTTCCAAATTCAATGCTTTTTCTACATCTTACACGCGTTTCGCAGCAGAATCAATGGAAATAAACAATATTCATCTGAACATCGTTGGTCATCAGAGAAATTGTTCACTCAATAGCAATAGGAAGATACCTTGATTTAAAGACATGGGAAAAGAGGATAGAAAAAGTTCAAAATGAGCTCTTCACAAATGTAACGGAAAGTGTTTTTCTAAGTAGTACAGTTATTCGCTGATATATTAAATTGAAAGAATAGAAGAGAAGTATGGCTGTAGAACATATGAATAGTATGGTTATGGATTGATTGTTTCTTTTGGTCATTGAAATGCACCAATAATATATATATATATGCTCTGAGGCTTGTAATACAACTTCGTTGAGCTTGCAACTTGTAAGATGGTCCGATATACTTAAATGTATATATTGTTGTAAGAACTTTTAGTTATATATGTATATTAAATGTTTGATCTTTAATTTTCAATTTTATCTTCGTTTTCTATTAAGTTAGTATTATTTATGTAACTACTTTGCAAAAAGTTAGACGCAAGGTCCGGTGGGGTTTCAAAGGTCAGCGGATTAGATAATGTGACCTCTGCCCTACAAAATATGTATGAGCCTCTTTGTCAGCATTCCCGAAGAGGTGTGCCTCAGTCGATTAGCAATAACGTAACACCTTTCAGACACACGGTAAAGCCTGATAAGTTGGCCTCCCAGGATTGAGCAGAGCCATACTTCAGCCTGACAACAACTAAGCAACTCTCGGACAAAAATATAGTATGAAAACATATAATACACTTACTTACAGCCAATAGGCCAATGAAAAACGTTTTTTTATTTATGTAGTGTGGTCATATATATTTCTGTATTTACTTATATTAAAATTGATTTTGCGGTTTTATATATTTCTTGTTTATATTGATTGTATTTGTCAGTTCCGTATAAATATCTTTTGAAATATCATATTTTGTCATGTTTGCCATGTTGTAATTTATTTGTATTTTTTTACGTATCCAGAGAAATATTATATACAACGAAATCAGGTCACTGCAGGTTCACAGCAGAAATGAAACTCACAATGCGATGTCATACAACCAATAAAAGGTGACCGGCATTTTCTGTTTAATACCCAACACTAATGAAATATTTATCTCTATCTTTTTTTTATTTATTTTTCATTTATTTTTCGTATTGCAACTCAGACTTAGGGTAAGCTGTAGGGATATGGAAGGTATGTGATTTTATATTTTTTAACATTGTGCTATTATAGTCAAGTTTGGTAAAAAAATATTAACTACCTAATAAAATCATAAAACTGCAATTATATAAATTTATTAAAACACACATAACCGTGTCTACTGCTATCGCTAACCCTAAGTCCAGATGACAATATCAAAATTAAATAATATAACTTTGGACATTACAAATGCCTATAAGCGGCGATTATTAAACGGAAAACTTACAACAGTAAGATATTACATTTCACATAAAATGCAAATACTGAAAAATAGTTCAGATGTAATTTTTTAATTACAAAAATGTGAAATACATAATCTCTTGTTGTCGTCGTCGTAGTAGTTGTAGTAGTAGTAGTAGTAGTAGTAGTAGTAGTAGCAGTAGTAGTAGTCGCGTTTACAACTCTAAAGCGGTATGTTTATATTTTTCGTAACTTACATTATGATAAACCAATGTGGCGATCGATTGCCGGACAAATGGTTATCGGAGAGGTCTTCATGGCAGCATGTCATTCCGGTTGTTCGAGGTGACCCGACCACGTGTTAATAACATTAACAGACTACAATAAACAAAAGGGAGGAAAGAAAAATATTATTATTAATTGGAAATAACGCTACACACAAGAATAGTATTTAGTAAAATCAACAATTAGAGTAAAAGATATATATTAAGCAAAATTTATTGGATAGGTCATTTTGAAGAGCTATCAGTTACAGAGCATGCTTGAGTTCAGTTTATGGAGTGAAAAGTTCCGTTTCTTACACTAGTGAAATGTTCGGTTTGGTTAAGTTCGTGTCTGTGTGAATGCGTATATGCGAGCCTGCTTGATGTAAAGTAATTTTTGTGGCAACAGTAATGTGTAATGTTAGAACATTTTTTTCTTCAATGATCTGAAATGGAAGATGTTACCTTTTCTGTGACTTATGCCTCCCCACCTCCTCGGTCGAGCGGGGGGAGCATGGATGACGATCTCCTCAGTGCCTGCTGGCCGAAAAGCGGAAGAGAGAAAGAGCTAAAAGAGACTGTGCCACTTGTTGCGTCCCTTTTTATAGGGATCAAGTCACGCGTGATCAAGCTATGCTGTTGTTCCCTGATTGGCCAGAAATTCGGCCAACGTGTTTTCACGGGATAATCTCCTCTTCTCTATCTCGGAGACGAAGAATGGTTTATCACACAGAGGCAGAAAAGTAGTCGCAACAAATATCCACTTGGCCGGTAGTAGCGTCTGCTACAATAACTGCCCGGGCCAGAACGGAGACCAGAGATCTGCTGTAAACTTGTGTTGTGAAGTAGTTAATATACCGATTTAGGCATTTGATTTTGCTTTGGAAATTCGTACAATAAATAGCATATGAGAGAACTTTGAACATAGTTTTCGCCATTTTACTATCCTCGCACATAATCGATCCATCATTTTATGTGTCTAAGTTTGGCGTTTTGCTAATTGTATTAAAAACTTATTACTGTTTTTTTTTATATATAATCGTTCTCACGGAGGGTTTTGCGTTCATTCTGTAAGGATAAAGCTGTGGCTTATGTGGTTGTTCCAGCAAAGAATTAGCGTTCGCGGGCGAAATTTTAATTTTTAGTTCATTGGGTTTTCTGCAACGCGAAGGGGTTAATTATCGGTAGTTCTGGCTTTTGGACGTTTATTTTTTTTCTAACTGGAACTTAGCGTTCATACAATAGATTTCTGGTCTGAAGAAACGTCAGGTGAAAGAAATGTCTCTCGCACAAAGCCGGGCATTGACTGTTAAGGATTCACTTTCGATGCCTTGTTGAAATTTGTGCATCTGTGCAAGTATTCTTGCGCTGATTCAAACTTTTTTCAGGTTGTAGATATGTCCTGCACAGAGTTGAGGTTGAACTGGGAGGATTCAACGCTCGACGCCTTTTGTAGCTTCCTTTGTTCCTATTCTGATGAGATTTTTTTATCGGGCTGAAGTCGTTTATTTTTCTTTAAAACATTTTTTTTTGTATTTGCCTGGTGTGATTTCGTAGCTCCATTTTTTGTGTATGGTTTTGTCACGGAGTGTTGTTTGGCGTTTTTTCTTGTTTTGTGTACTTACGCCACGTGAGTAGATTTTTTTGTGCAAAGGGATTTTTTTTTTTTTTTGAAGATTTTTTTTGTTTCGTGAAAGCGAACTTTTTTTATTTGTCTTGTTTCGTGAAAAGATAGTTTTCTTTGTATGTTCTTGTTAAAAAGATTTTTTTTTCGTGAAAAAGTTTTTTTTCTATGTGAAAAGTTTTGTTTTTTTGTGTAAGCTCGTCTTTGTTTTAGTAATTATTTTGTTTTTGTTTTTGTGGACTCGTATTTTTTTATTATTATATTCTCTTCGTCAATATGAATTTTTCGTTGGTTTGCCACCAGTTTGTATATATTTGTGTGTATCTATTTGTTTACTTTGTTGCCATGCACGCATAAGACTTGTTTCTGAACTTTCGTTTCGTTTTTAGTGTTACTTTATTCTAAGTTTCTTTCGTTAAATAAGATTAATATCGAAATTTATTGTTTGGTTTTAATTTTCAGAAGGGTGTTCTATATTTTCTATTGTATCGTAATATTGTATGTTATCCGAAAGATTTAGTTAACGTGTTAAACGTCAGAGAGTCACTAGTTATGGCCAGAGGGTGCCGAACAAAGGATAAACCAATGTGGCGATGGATTGCCGGGCAAATGGTTATGGGAGATGCCTTGATGGCGGCATGTCATTCCCGTTGTTCGAGGTGGCCCGACCACGTGTGAATATAATTAACTGAATAAAACAAACAAAAAGAAAGAAAAAGAAATATTATTATTAATTGGAAATTATATCGAAAAGCAAGCGAAGGAATAATGAAGCTACGCACAAGAATAGTATTTAGTAAAACATATATATTAAACAAACAATTTATTTTGATAAGATATGTTGTAGAGCTATCAGTTTCATAGCATGCTTGAGTTCATTTTTAAGGAGTGTACAGCTCCGTTTGTTACACGAGTTAAATCTTCGCTTACCCTCCATCTTATTTTTAGATCAATGATATCTTCGTCTTGACCGGGGCAGTTGCAAAGTGGCTGGCCTTCAAATGAAACCGCGAACACATGGCACTAAAAATCGAATAGATTCACCAAAGTTCAGCTAAGTTTTTCTTTGCATGCTTCAAATATGACTGGTACTAATTGCTTATGAGACAGCGGGAAAACAACCCATCGTTGGTCCTTTGAAGGCGTCGTCTAAACTTATTCTATATATATATATATATATATATATATATATATATATATATATATATATATATATATATATATATATATGGAAGGTTTGTTTTAACCTGTATAGGCTCGAAAATACCCGACTAGTATACTGGCGCAGGCTATCTCCTCTCGGTGTGTTGGACCTTTAGACTTTTTCACGTGAATCGCCTAAGAGAAAAAAATTCTCCTAATAAAATAGCAGCAAACCATTAGGGAGGGAGGCCTCCTTAGTCCTGATCGGCAACCTTCCTAGAGCTGGATCTCGAACAAAGTAAACCTATAATTGCTTAAGAAGTAGATGCTATCTGTATATCGCACAACCTTCGGACTCCTTCTCTGTCTATTAGCCAAACGCAGAGATACCAGCGCCAGGACGCCTTTCAGAACACCTAGTGGCTGGTCTTGTTATTTGACTAGAACATTGAACGCCGTCTCTTTTTCTCTCTTTCTGGGCAACTTGGGGAAAGTTTTTCGTCACTAAGTTCTACATGACTAGTCCGGTTATTTCTTTTTTCCGACAGGTTTAGAGTACAAGGTAGACAGCTTGTCTGGCTGCTGTTTCCCACTGTCAGTTACAGAGCCAAACCCTTTAAGTAGCGCTAAATACGGCTGCTCGATCAACAGTTACATACTATCGTGTGTAACTGTACGTGCAATGTCGCGCATGAAAAGAGACACTACAATTATGCTCGGTGGGCTTTCCTGAGGCCACAACCCCATGAACCAAGTCGCGACTAATGAACTGGTTGTGTGAGCTTATTGACATCAAATAAGCACCTACATTGATCACCCCACTCTATCTAAAAAAAAACATAAACATATAAAATAAGAAAAATCAAACCTATACCACACACAGCAAAAAACATATTCGTCTCCTCCCTGACAGTCGGCGATGCTAACCCCTACGCTATCATGCGACACTGACTGAATGTAAGTGATACCTCAATGTAACGAAATGTAAACATTGCAAATGACCGGAGCTCGAAATTAGTTTTACCTAATGAGCATTTGCCTTAAAGCTAATGGCCTTTGACGATACCCTTACAAAAATAAGCTCTACCCAGAGGGAGCTTTTTATAGTCATCCACATACAGCCTGTTTCGCTGTTTCACAGCTCATCAGTGCGGCTAGACCAGTTAGTGTCTCAAGCCGGGATCGAAACGCAACCGTCGAGCTGACAGTCGGCGATGCTAACCCCTACGCTATCATGCGACACTGACTGAATGTAAGTGATACCTCAATGTAACGAAATGTAAACATTGCAAATGACCGGAGCTCGAAATTAGTTTTACCTAATGAGCATTTGCCTTAAAGCTAATGGCCTTTGACGATACCCTTACAAAAATAAGCTCTACCCAGAGGGAGCTTTTTATAGTCATCCACATACAGCCTGTTTCGCTGTTTCACAGCTCATCAGTGCGGCTAGACCAGTTAGTGTCTCAAGCCGGGATCGAAACGCAACCGTCGAGCTGACAGTCGGCGATGCTAACCCCTACGCTATCATGCGACACTGACTGAATGTAAGTGATACCTCAATGTAACGAAATGTAAACATTGCAAATGACCGGAGCTCGAAATTAGTTTTACCTAATGAGCATTTGCCTTAAAGCTAATGGCCTTTGACGATACCCTTACAAAAATAAGCTCTACCCAGAGGGAGCTTTTTATAGTCATCCACATACAGCCTGTTTCGCTGTTTCACAGCTCATCAGTGCGGCTAGACCAGTTAGTGTCTCAAGCCGGGATCGAAACGCAACCGTCGAGCTGACAGTCGGCGATGCTAACCCCTACGCTATCATGCGACACTGACTGAATGTAAGTGATACCTCAATGTAACGAAATGTAAACATTGCAAATGACCGGAGCTCGAAATTAGTTTTACCTAATGAGCATTTGCCTTAAAGCTAATGGCCTTTGACGATACCCTTACAAAAATAAGCTCTACCCAGAGGGAGCTTTTTATAGTCATCCACATACAGCCTGTTTCGCTGTTTCACAGCTCATCAGTGCGGCTAGACCAGTTAGTGTCTCAAGCCGGGATCGAAACGCAACCGTCGAGCTGACAGTCGGCGATGCTAACCCCTACGCTATCATGCGACACTGACTGAATGTAAGTGATACCTCAATGTAACGAAATGTAAACATTGCAAATGACCGGAGCTCGAAATTAGTTTTACCTAATGAGCATTTGCCTTAAAGCTAATGGCCTTTGACGATACCCTTACAAAAATAAGCTCTACCCAGAGGGAGCTTTTTATAGTCATCCACATACAGCCTGTTTCGCTGTTTCACAGCTCATCAGTGCGGCTAGACCAGTTAGTGTCTCAAGCCGGGATCGAAACGCAACCGTCGAGCTGACAGTCGGCGATGCTAACCCCTACGCTATCATGCGACACTGACTGAATGTAAGTGATACCTCAATGTAACGAAATGTAAACATTGCAAATGACCGGAGCTCGAAATTAGTTTTACCTAATGAGCATTTGCCTTAAAGCTAATGGCCTTTGACGATACCCTTACAAAAATAAGCTCTACCCAGAGGGAGCTTTTTATAGTCATCCACATACAGCCTGTTTCGCAGCTCATCAGTGCGGCTAGACCAGTTAGTGTCTCAAGCCGGGATCGAAACGCAACCGTCGAGCTGACAGTCGGCGATGCTAACCCCTACGCTATCATGCGACACTGACTGAATGTAAGTGATACCTCAATGTAACGAAATGTAAACATTGCAAATGACCGGAGCTCGAAATTAGTTTTACCTAATGAGCATTTGCCTTAAAGCTAATGGCCTTTGACGATACCCTTACAAAAATAAGCTCTACCCAGAGGGAGCTTTTTATAGTCATCCACATACAGCCTGTTTCGCTGTTTCACAGCTCATCAGTGCGGCTAGACCAGTTAGTGTCTCAAGCCGGGATCGAAACGCAACCGTCGAGCTGACAGTCGGCGATGCTAACCCCTACGCTATCATGCGACACTGACTGAATGTAAGTGATACCTCAATGTAACGAAATGTAAACATTGCAAATGACCGGAGCTCGAAATTAGTTTTACCTAATGAGCATTTGCCTTAAAGCTAATGGCCTTTGACGATACCCTTACAAAAATAAGCTCTACCCAGAGGGAGCTTTTTATAGTCATCCACATACAGCCTGTTTCGCTGTTTCACAGCTCATCAGTGCGGCTAGACCAGTTAGTGTCTCAAGCCGGGATCGAAACGCAACCGTCGAGCTGACAGTCGGCGATGCTAACCCCTACGCTATCATGCGACACTGACTGAATGTAAGTGATACCTCAATGTAACGAAATGTAAACATTGCAAATGACCGGAGCTCGAAATTAGTTTTACCTAATGAGCATTTGCCTTAAAGCTAATGGCCTTTGACGATACCCTTACAAAAATAAGCTCTACCCAGAGGGAGCTTTTTATAGTCATCCACATACAGCCTGTTTCGCTGTTTCACAGCTCATCAGTGCGGCTAGACCAGTTAGTGTCTCAAGCCGGGATCGAAACGCAACCGTCGAGCTGACAGTCGGCGATGCTAACCCCTACGCTATCATGCGACACTGACTGAATGTAAGTGATACCTCAATGTAACGAAATGTAAACATTGCAAATGACCGGAGCTCGAAATTAGTTTTACCTAATGAGCATTTGCCTTAAAGCTAATGGCCTTTGACGATACCCTTACAAAAATAAGCTCTACCCAGAGGGAGCTTTTTATAGTCATCCACATACAGCCTGTTTCGCTGTTTCACAGCTCATCAGTGCGGCTAGACCAGTTAGTGTCTCAAGCCGGGATCGAAACGCAACCGTCGAGCTGACAGTCGGCGATGCTAACCCCTACGCTATCATGCGACACTGACTGAATGTAAGTGATACCTCAATGTAACGAAATGTAAACATTGCAAATGACCGGAGCTCGAAATTAGTTTTACCTAATGAGCATTTGCCTTAAAGCTAATGGCCTTTGACGATACCCTTACAAAAATAAGCTCTACCCAGAGGGAGCTTTTTATAGTCATCCACATACAGCCTGTTTCGCTGTTTCACAGCTCATCAGTGCGGCTAGACCAGTTAGTGTCTCAATATATATATATATATATATATATATATATATATATATATATATATATGGTAAGTCAATGAAAATTGATTAGACCTGCAAATGGAAGCAAATCGATATCTTCAGTTGTTCAAAACAAGGAGCAGTTTAGTTAATAAAAAACATTTATTTTTCTTCTCTTTCATTCCTTCAACCAGGCTTTTCAAAGATTAAAATCTTATCATCAGAGGAAAATTTATGATTGATAAGTTGACAGGATAGGACTGTCAAAGTTTCAAATTTGAAAGAGTTTTTAAAAAAACTTTTAAAGTTCAAACGGGCATGGGAATCACCAATAACGAAATCCAAAAAAATGTGGGGCTCAGAAATATTGGTAAATCCAGAGGAATCTGTATAAAAATCCAACAGTGACGATTCCACCCAGATGTGTTGTCTTCGGAGAGGGATCAAATAAGATTAGCCATGTCAAGGAAAACAATATTCTTCCTGTTTTCAGTTAAGCGTATTCCAAGGCAAAAAACAACGACAAAAGTCTCAATGGAATCAAAAACGAATTGTTGCAATGTATAAAAATTACTTGGGAATTGTGGGATAGCATAAAGAAGGGAAGAGAAAAAGAGAAAAAGAAAGTGAAGAGAAAGAATAAAAGAAAAAAGGAAAAAAAAAAAAAGAAAAAAAGAAAAAAGAAAAAGAAAAAGAAGAACGATCGGAAAAAGAGTGTAATCTAACAGGTGGGGGAGGGGTTAAGGGATTCAAATCAAAATGATATTTAGGCAGAAAAAAAGGGAGCAGATGATAAAAGTAAAGATAAAAAGTAATAAAATAAATGCCAAGGTGGCCGCATACAGAAATACCAAATGCCTGGTCAGCAAAGTGAAGTTATGTTCCCAAGGCGGGATGTAAGTAGATTAAATACAGATAAGAAACAGAAACTGTATTTTAAGGAAGATTAAGTTAAGATAATTTTGGATAAGGAAAGAATATGGTGGCAGGGTTATTTTTATGGGGGTGAAAGAAAGGAATAGTAACTGGTGTCGCTAATAAGGTTAAATCCCATTTCTTGTTTTAACAAGAAATGGGAATTGTCTGTCTTATTATAATTCTTAAGGTCTGAGTAAATTTATTTAAGAGGTTAAAGGGGTGCTAAGGGATTTTGAATCTATAAATCGACAATGTAGGTGGTTAAAAATAGGGAGAAGATGGGGGTGTTAAGCAGATGCAAAACAACTTAGACTAATGAATAATAAATTTTAAAAAAATAAAAAATAAAAAAATAAAAAATAATTGGTGACAAACAAAGAATAGATAATCGGATTTAAAGATATGGGTATATAGTTGCAATGCTGCCTCCACCCGCTCGCGGTGGTGAACTATTGCTCATTACATCATTGAACATCCACCGTAATCTGACATGAATTGTGAATAAAGCACATGTAAAAACCATGTGAACAAAAACGCATATACACAAACAGATGCACATACAAAAAAAACCCAACACATACATACAAACACACATGCATATACATATACATATATACATATACACAAATGTACAAAAGACACAAGCACCTAAGCATCTTCCGTACACTTGCAAAGCAAAAACTGCTTACATACACACGCGCAGCATCAATACATGTACATGAGACCCCAGACAACTACATATATATATATATATATATATATATATATACCGAGTGCATAAAAGGCAATTACTTATACACTCAACAGCATCAATACATGCACCTGCAGTCTCAGACCACCCACTAAAGGTACGCATATACACAAGTATAAAAGGAAATTATACGATGTTAAAACGGAATGGAAGCCTAGACAAAGGATGTAGATAGGGTAAATAGGAATGAGGTATATATAGGGCAATGCAATTGGAGAAAACGACGGTGGATAGGGTGTAATAACGAAAGAATTATAGGGGATGGCAAATCAGTATCAACATCAGCGACACTGGCAGCAAAGCAATTCAGCATTAGATAAGTATATTTTAAAGGATAGGTTAAATGTTCACATCAGAGGGATTGGTATAGGGGCAATCTGGGATAGGTAAATAGTAAGTACAAAGATTATAAGATATGGGGAGGGGGAAATTTATTAATTATTGCTAGGTGGGGGTATCTGGAAGGGGCCAAGAAGTTAGTATATTTGTATTTACGTTTGTGCCTGCAATGGGAGATCAATTCGTTTTTAGAGTTAATAGTATTTAATGATGTATTAGCTGTGGCTATTGCGTAAGTTTCCAGAGTGCAGAGGCTGCAGTGTGGAGATCCTGGGGTGTATGATCTAGATTTTCTCAAGATGGACCAATATAAGGAGTAGGGTGTATTAATGCTTTTAAGGTTTCTAATTAATTAAGAAAGCGAGGTGCTGGAATTATCGTTATTTAATTTAAATGATTGCATCTGGTTTGAGATTCTTATCTTAATTGTGAAAGCGCGAAGACCTATGTATGTGTGAATTTTGCAAGGTGCAGAATTTGCATTTGAGTAATTAGGGTCATTGGTAAGTATTTGAGAGGATGGATCTGAAACTGTATTAGCTCGGGTTTCTGGGGTAGGTCCTAGAACAACTGGGGTATTACTGCCAATTGTATAGGGTTCAAGATTACTCTGTGAAGATGAGGAGTATGATCTAGAGAGGTCGTTACTTGTACTTTGAGATAGCGGGGCAGAGGGATAGCGGGCAGTACGTAAAGGTGGCAGGGCTGCCGAAGTGGAGTTCGAATTATAGTTAGAGTTCTGTCGGAATTCCCTAATAGTGCACGCGTATATAACATCACTATGAATGCAATCACCATTAACAGGACAGTATTTGGGTCTACGGCAATTGCATTTATTTTGCGGAGGAGGGGAGGGAGATTGTTGGGCACTTTTTATTTTTTTATTATTTAAGGAAATTATATTTTGCTCTATGTTAGGCATAGTAGAGTAGGATATCTTAATGGAGTATTTATTTAGTATTGTGCAATATTTATGGGGTACCTAAAACATTTGTCTAAGATTTTTTAAAATTCTTTCGGGACGTAGGTTTTTACATTGCAATTGAGGGGAGGGTTAAACCAGATATTATTTTTCCTTCTTGACTTTTTATCCCCCTCAGAGTTCTGGTTAGTGTTTATAATTTCCAAGCTGTCTGTATTGTGAGGGTTAGGGTTCGAAGGGATATTAGAGTTACCCCGTCTTCTGGAATTTAAAGCCATATTATGGGTAATTAAGCTAGTGAGATTATTTTTACAGGTTGGGGGAGTTGTGTTGTACTTAATTTTAACTTGTATCCTGAGGCAAGTAAGGCATTGTTATAAAAATTACAATTCTGCTAAAAAATAGATTTATTTGCAGAAAGTTTAGAGATTCTATTGGAGACCGACTGGGCGATTGAGTTGGTTATTGATTTGGTGTGGTTAGAATATTTATGCACGTAGATTAAAGTAAATTTTGGCTTATGATAAGGGCTAAAGGTTTCAAAATTAAGGTGAAGGTTTATATCTAAGAAGTTAGAAGTTCTCTTTTCTAGTTCTACTGTAATTGTAAGAGTGAAATTTCTAAAGAAGGAGATGTTTTATGGGGTTGTTGTATTGTCTTTAACTTTCTCCAGACACAAATAGTGCATCGTCCCTGTATAGACCACCTCTCAAATGTCCGAAGTTATATTTAAGTTCTTTCATTAAGTAGATCCCCACAAAGTCAGTCACTTGGGCGGAGTCTGAGGACCCCATTGTAATATCGAAGTTGTTGGTGTTGTCCCTCCTTGTCTAAAGTTTGTTGTCAAATTGTAGAAGAGATTTTCTAGCTAGTTTGATCAGATCAATTTCTAAGTTAGTCAAATCTGAATTATCTTTAGCGAATATTAAGGCTTTATTAAGAAGAATAGGGGGAAATAGATTGATAATAATTATCGATGTCAAATGTAATGAAGTTTAGATTAGGGTTTGACTTGTTTTTAAGGTTAAGGAACCAGTTAGAGACCTCCTCTGAGGATTGCCAAAGGGTATAAGGAATTTTAGATTTGAGGTTTGGAATTATTCTATCTAATATGCTTTTGCTTATAATGCCTAAATCTGATTTAGAAGGGCAACTTAATCTAATGGTAGGGTTTTCATGGAAATTTCTTTTATGGTCCTTTAATGTGCATCTAGGCGTGGCGGGGGGTTTGGATTTCTGTGTAGTTTAAGACATTTAAGGAGGTGAGAAGAAATTTAGGCTCCGAATTGATAGTGTTGAGAGTGGTTATAGGTGTACTTTTATAAGATTTATTAAGTTCTTTATAAATTAAGTTTTTATATTCAGTGTAAGTTAATTTGTAGTAGTTTTTAGTCTTATCTGCAGGGACTACCATATCATGGTGTTTCTTAATTTTATTAGTAAAGCTATTCATTTTTTTGACTATGGGGTTAGAGTGCTTATTGTGTTTTTTAAATTTAATATTTTTAATAAATTTTTGCTCTATCCAGTATATTGAGCTTTCCTTATTTCACAATAGGTCCAACTCTCTAAAAGTTTACCTTTTAGTTATAATTATATATATATATATATATATATATATATATATATATATATATATATATATATATATATATATATATATATATATATATATATGTAACTAGCATTACCGTAAAGTAGATCTTTTTAAAAATGATGCCAATAAAATAAACACATAAATGACATCTATAAAAGCGCGATACATTCCAGCACAAGCGCGAGTTAGTTCTGGGGTCCTGGTTTACATTCTCGTAAGGTTCAGTCACGCTGATGGGTCGTGAACGGCGGGAAATATGTCCGTTAATTATTAAATTTAAAAAAAAAACATTTATATATATATATATATATATATATATATATATATATATATATATATATATATAAATATTTTCTTTGTCGTACAAAACTTTAAAATGGCATTGAAGAGACAATATTTATTACTCATAATGAATTAAGAAATTAAAAAGATGGAAGGGCAGCTGACCGGTTCGTACCTCGCTCAACAGAGCCAAATATCGAGGTAATGTATAAAAAATATAAAAAATATGCTATGAGAATTATAGCGAGGGAAAAAAAGTTCAATCAAATAGAAACAACATTAAGCCCAATGAGATATTCTCTTTGCTTGCAAAGAGAAGGTTTCAAGGACTTAATATAAATTGTTTCTAGGATCTTGAGATGATAAGGGGAGTGCGACTTACTAAGAATGGAGAATCAGTCGACACTGAATTTAGAGGCACATGTGCGGTTATTTATGAGATGTTTACCTATCGACGAACCATAAGTATTATTCAAAACGGCAGTTGGTAAATAATTTGCATTGCGAATGTTTGTGGACACGTGTTGTTTGAACCGGATGTCCAATCTCTGTGACGTCATCCCAACGTAGTGAATACTGCAACTACATTTAAATAAATAAATAATAGAATTATTATGATGTGGGGGAAGGACATCTTTTCGAATAGAAGTTAAGATTGGCGAGAGGAAAAAACAACTCGTGTATTCGCAGAAAAATAACATTGTTGTACAGACAAAGAGATTTGTTTGGCGAATCTATCACTAATGTTACCAAACCAAGGTAGGCGAAGGTAAATAGGGCATCTGTCTACAGAAGCTGGTCTGATTTTGTAAAAATGTAATATTTTTGTTTTAATCGTAGATTGTACAATGTCTAAAAGATAGCCATTGTTACAGAGGGGCTTAGTGATGAATTTAATTTCTTAATCCAGCTTGGTCTTCGAACAAATCTTTAAGGCCCTATGGGTAAGTGTCTTAATAAGATTACATTTTTGCTTTGTGGGGCAAAATGAGTCACAACGAGTATAAAGACCAGTAAAGGAAGGTTTCCGATATACTGATGTCAAGAAACCAGAGGAAATATATATATATATATATATATATATATATATATATATATATATATATATATATATATATATATATATATATATATATATATATATATACAGTAGGAAGTTAGATTCCAGTAAGCATTATTATTATTTATTCATTAAAAAACAGATTTTTACAGATCCATTCGAGGACACATAGTACATCAGAAGTATATAGTTATATATCATGGATATTCTATGAGTGCGACTATATCCATTACGCTTAAACTTTTAAAGGCTGGTTATTAATAATCAATATTGTTACTATATATATATATATATATATATATATATATATATATATATATATATATATATATACATATGTAAATTGAAAAAGGAAAACCAAAAAATACTGTTCATGTCTTCATCAACGTTTTGTCTTTATTTCAAAACTTCTTCAGGGTGATTGTCTGAAGAAAAACAAACACATGTACCACATGTTTTAAAAAGCGGTGTCGAAAATAATAAATTATAAGATACAAATAGATAGTGGCAGTGGGAAATTGGGTTGATAGTAAGAAGTTTAGGAAGAAATGGTGGCGGTTGAGTCATAAGATAACTATGAAGGGTGTGAGACTTATATATATATATATATATATATATATATATATATATATATATATATATTAATTTACAGTAAATAATATAAACACATTTGCAGTGTATATATATATATATATATATATATATATATATATATATATATATATGAGTACATATGTATAGTGTATATATATATATATATATATATATATTAAAATATACATAGTGTATTTTGTATATAGATATATTTTATGACATTTTTTTTATTATACTTTTGTTATTTGATCGTAAATATTTCAAGCGTATTTTCCATGTTCAGCTTTTTTATTCTTAAATTTATTCTCATTTTATCTCACAAACTGAGTGATTTACATTCCTGCAAATCAATACCTGCTGTTCATATACAAATATACATATTTCTCCATCTTTCTCTCTCTCTCTCGCGCTCTCTCTCCGTCTCGATATATATATATATATATATATATTTCTCTCTCTCTTTCTCTCTCTCTCTCTCTCTCTCTCTCTATATATATATATATATATATATATATATATATATAGTAAGAGAGAGATAGAGATAGAGAGATAGAAGGGATAAAGGTATGTAATGTCCGGTCCTATTTACAAGACATTGTAGAATATATGTGCTTGTTATATTGTTAGCTTGTTCTTGGTTATAAAAAACTCATGTAAAAACATTCTTTCATGAAAAGGGAAGAGTTATTTGCCCCTTAACGACGCGTTTAGGTCATATGTTTCTTTTTACGGTCGTTTTACGACGTCCCGTTTCCTTTTTATTCTCTTGATTTCAGAGACCGAAACGCAGGCATTGTCAATATTTTATACATTTTGCCTGCATGTTTGCTTTTACTATGAAAGGGGTCTTCTCCTCAGGAAGATCAACATTTGTTAAGCCTTTGTTTCGTTTTTTTTTTATTATGTGTCCTGACATCTCTCTACAAAGCTTTGGATGTCAGTAAGCCACGCTTAAATTTAAAATAGGATGTTCGTCAACAAACTTGCATATTCATTATACCTATCATATGTATATTATTTTTTGTTTTAATATATTTATTAATGAATCAACGTGGTACATTAACACATGCAGGAAATGATACACGAGTCTCTGATTGGTGTAGCTTGATCATGTGTTCTGAAAGTGAGCAAGTTTAAAACATATGTTGTTCTTTATTACTGATGGATCATGGCGTATGAAAGCGCGGGGCAACTCGAGGATAAGATTTAAAAGGTTTGCTGCTTGGATGTTGATCGCCGTCCCGAGGGCATTTGAAACACTGTGCAGAGGATTGCTAAAGAGGACGTCATTTAACAAAATGACGGCTCGACAAATATTTGTTTACATTTGACTTGAACATCACCATGCTGTAATCGGTTGAGACGAAGACTCGCGATATTTTGTTCCAACGATGAGATACGAAGCATGTGCTGGCATGCAGTGGTTTAATATAGAAGAGTTCGTGGGTCATTTTTCTCATGCCTAATCTAGGATAAATAGGTTAGTGGTGATTTGCTTGGGCTTTCTTCTGCAACTTATTACCCGGCCGGTTTAATTGATAAGAAGATGGCATTGTTATTTTTCGACGTTTACGCGTTGTTATATCTCCTTAGTGGTACCTTTAAGTTACGAGAATAAATTCCAAAATGACTTGTAATCACACGTAAAGTCCAAATGAAGCACTAGATATTCGCAAAATTATTACCAATATATGAACATCTCATTGAGAATAATCTATTTATTCAAACCTAAAAATAATCCTATTTCAGCATTAATAAAACAAATTAATAAAACATTATTAAATTGTAATTATTAAATTTTTTCTTTTCGACTTTTACCTTTTGAATAGTATATTATCTAACCTGATACTACTCTTCATCTTTCCTGTCCTCCCTCAGATATAAATAATTCAAAATATAACTATGTTTAAATATAGGATTTAAAATAATAGTTTACCTTTATCTGAGTATTTGATTGCACTAAATATTCGATTGAATGTAAATAAAATATATTCCATTTGTCCGATAGTTTAAGTTAAGAAATACTCACTGGTTTTTACTAGGAGTATGGTGAAATATAAGTTCTGATACTATAATTCAATTGTTATGTCTTCGCTCAGTGAAAAAGAAATCCTTTTAGACTGGGCCAATTTCTAAATTTGTCCCACACTAAAGTGCTTATTTGTCAGGAACTGTATTTTCCTAAGGCTAACCTTGTGTCTAAACCTTCCACTGAGTTCATATTCTTTTAAACATTTCATCTGAAAAGCTTACAATATTATACATAAGATGTATTTTATTGACTCTATTGCTATGTATTACAAGTGTGATGCCCATCGTTAATATACGAAATGCAGGATACGAGAGAAACGGGATAGGCTATCATGTATATGGATGATCAGAAGCTGCTAGCACAGGACAAACATAAGTGTGAAATACTAATAAACACTACGAGAATCTTAAGTCAAATTATAGGAATTGAGTGCGGAATGGATAATAGCGCACTACTAAAGATGAACAATGGAAAACTCGAAATAACGGAAAACACAGAACTACCCAATCGGGAGGTGATGATAGCGTGATAATTAAAAATATTTGGGTATTCTGGAAGCGGAAACCAGAAGATCAACAGAGATGAAAGCAAGGGTTAAACAATGCCTGAGAAGAACCAACACCCGATTTAAAACTAAATAATATGGTAGAAACTTAATAAAAACGTAGTATCACTTAAGCCTCATCCCCGATAAGATATTCCAGACACATTTCTTAACCTGGACAAAAGAAAAAATAATAAACTTAGATAGAATAACCAGGAAATGTATAACTATACACACCGCGCTTTGCCAGTAGAATGCTACTCTTGGTAAACACGAAAACGGCAGAAGATGACTCGTAAGTATGTAAACTTGTGTTGACGATGCAATTACAGTACTAGGGCAATGCATATAACCAAATACAGAGAGTCTGATTACCATCACTAAAAGTAGCGTCAAACTGAACAACGAAACACGAAACGGTAAACCACATTCTGAGTGAATGCAGCAAGCTTACCCAAAAGGAATACAAAAAACAGACCTTAGTAGATGTGTGTGGTAGTTCACTAAGAAACGGTATAATAAGAGAGCCGCGAAAATTAGAAGAGAAACAATTATATTGGCTATGCATGAGACGGTCCTAATACAATTCGAACAGGAACACATGTACATGACTTCGCACAAAAACAATAAGATCAGAACAAATTACATAAAAGCCACGAAAGACTAGTCTAAACATATATAGACCATGTGACCAAAGGGACGCGAAACGGTAAATCACATCATGATTGAATGCAGCATGCTTGCCGAAAAGAAATACAAAAACAGACAAGACTAGATTTAAATGGTAGTCTCCTGAAAAATGGTACAGGCGGGCGCACTTTTAAAATGCAGACAAATGAGAGTCAGTATTAGTGATGAAGACCATAACATCATCGGGAAAATGGAACTAAATAAGTATCAAATTTGTGGAAGCAAGTAGACCGGATATAGTAATAGTCAACAAAATAGAAACGGCTCCCAAATTGTTGATATTTCGATTCTGTAAATCACAGAGAGAAGGTAAAAAGGCGGACACAAGCTTGCAAGTAAGCTAAATTGAATCTAGAAGAACACTACTGTAATATAAGTAATGGTATGAGTACTAAGAACAGTTCTGATATACCTGGAGAAAAAACTCTGAGAAATTGAAATAAAAGAAGGGATTGACCCACAAAACAATGTCGATTGTTTTATACAACAGAAAATATTTGACTGAAAGCATTGTAAATACGAGGAAGGATAGTGTTATCCAGACCTTCACTGACAGGTCATCGAGAGTACTTGAATTATAAGGAGGCTTATTGTCATCTCACTCAGATTTAAGAGAAAGCCATCGGCAGTTATTAGAGAGTGCAATTGTAAACAGCTGGTTTCACAACGCAAATTGTGTTGCAATAATGACCGAAAAAGCGCAGAACATTGAACATCTGGGATGATTCTTTTAATGTAGACGCTAAAGAGCACCATGTGTTTATACCTGTTAACGATAACGGTTAATAACTCTTGTCATTACGCCTTGTGAGTAAAAAACAACAACAACATCATAACAAATACTATAATCTTACGATCTCCGAAGGTAACACGCAGTTACACCGACACTGATTTGTAGAACGGACAGTGGCTCTCGACGGCCTATAGAGATAGGACGTCTCAGGAGAGACATAACAATGCAGTCCTCGACTGGAAAGGTACGAAAACAATGTAAGCTTCTTGAAGCTTATTTAACTCAAATTCCAGAGAAAAACACTTACCGTTAGGAACGGCTGCTGCGAGAACAACATGTGACCTTTTTTCGCGATGGAAATAAGCAGAGAATACTGAAAATTGGGAGAGACTCGGTGTCGCTTGGGATTCAAGAAACGCACCAATTTTTAATCAGTGGGAGAGGACTGGTAATTACTTGTCAGAAGTAATGGCCCGTAAATTATCGACAGAAGGAAGCTTGCCTTATTTTTGTTTTCTGTTGGCTTATTACATCAGTATGCTGTAGCGTTGCTCTTGGTCTGGATAGGGTTATTAGAGTCCAGTCGCGTCTTTCGGTATTTACGAGAACCACTCTGACAATGGCTTAAATGGCGAATGAGAAAAATAAATAAAAACATGAAAATTATGAATATTGAAGAATGAGTCAACATTGAAAAAGTGCTAAATTCAGCAATAAGGTGTGTTGTGAATAAAGACGGCTTATACAAAACATTTATACATTAACAATTTTACGATGATGTAAAACATATTTTGAAGTGAGTAAAGTTAATTGGGAACATTCAAAGTACTTGAATAACGGAAATACGCGAACGTTAAAAATATGTGCGTTTCTGTCAAAGTGTGTGTATGGATATGCGTCTACCTCGTTGGTTGAGGTTGAAACTGGAAAGAGAGCAGTCGTGCTATATTACAAGTCGTGGTTCTTTGTTGGTTGTTGTTGGTTTTTATGTCATTTCCACTGAGAGTTGTTTGCGTCGCTTAGAAAGACTTTGATTTTGGGTTGTCTAATTCGGCATTTTATTCGTGTTTTTTTTTTATTTCACACAGACTGGTTAGCTCTATCACTTAAAACGAGCGGGAATTATTTTCACTGATTAAAAATGTCGAGTTAAAATGTCTATATCAAATAATGTTGTTTTCATTCTTTCACAGGGTTCGTGCGTACTTTTAGTTGAAAGCAAATGATTTTCATTGAATCATCATGTTTTAGTGTGGAAGAAGAAAGAAGTGAAACGGAAAAAAGAGGACAATTTAAACCGAACGAACAAAAAAAGGGGGCAGCATATGCATTTCTAACCTACCACAATACACGGTATTTGTTATACACGATTCATCCTATGTGTCAGCTTTGTCTTCTTATCCCCGAGACTATCTTATTTTTCCCTGAGTTAAGTTTAATTGTGAGTTTTTTCTCAACTCCTTCCTCTAAATAGAGTGATCACCGATTTCAGTTAATTTTAATTACATTTTATCAAGATAATTTATTCAAGTGCTATATGGTATCAGATAAACAGTGCTTGATAATTCAATCACGTACAATAAAATCACGCCATCATATTCTCTTATTATTTTTCATTATTATTATTATTATTATTATTATTATTATTATTATTATTGTGGTGGTGGTGGTGGCTTACTAACTAGGAGTTCTCACATAGGTCGTCATAAGTGATTTCACACTGACGATACCCGGTGGGTTTCTCCTAAAGTCTGAGTGACAACAATGTCCACAGATTTCCAGTAGATGCAACCTGTTTCGATAACCATTGCAAGTGAGTTAGAGTAATCACAACAGCCGTTTGCCATTGATTTTGTTAGCTGGAATCTGAATAGAAATTATTTTGTTATTGTTACTAACAAGGAATTATCGTACAGCTAATCATTAGTTAGTGCTCACTGATAATACCGGTCGGTTCCCTGGAGTCTGAGTGACAGCAAGCCTCCTTAGATTTCCAGTACTCCTGACCCCTTTCTATTACCATTGCAAATGACTTTGCGTTATCGTAACAGCCATTTACCACTGATTTCTCGCTGACAACAACCATTTTTCTTTGCTAGCATTTGAGTGGCAATATGCTTCCTCAATATGTGTCGCAGTACTTTCTGCACTCTCCCAATGGAAGTTTGGTTAGTGTTATCTCCTCATCGGTCAGTCTATTCTACTTGACTTTTTGCGACTATTATTTTCCGTGGCATCAACCGAGACTGATGCGATCTATTTGTCTTTTTCCAGCTTTTTCGGGACTGTTCCTAGAGCTCCTGCGATTATTCTTATTATATTGACTTTATTCATCTTCCATATTTCTTTCAGTTGTCTGACTAGGTCATTGTATTTGCGTCGTTCCTTAAATTAGAAAAGCTAACGTTTGCAACATTCGATCCGGATACATTATGTTGACCAACGAGAGAGCACCTGCCGATCATTAAACTAAAATCTGTGTTTTTGAGACCCTAGGCGTTTATTCTGATTGTGAGACATTTTCATTGTTTGGTATTTGTGGCAAAACTAGGTCCAGGCTAATTTTACCTGTGATCATGGCACAGTCATAGTGTTTATATATCATAAAAATGAGAGATAATGTGCACTACCCCACACACACATAAACACGAGCCACTTACAACATTTAAGACAGTTTTAAAAATATTAATCATTAATTTTTCATGATAAACGTAATTTAATCTATTTTTTCCATGCTTTTTGCTTCGTCACTCTCAACTAATTATTTGTATCTTTCTTGTGGCATAATTGACCGTGGTAAAGGGAATCAAGTTTGTTGATGCGTGTTTTTTTTTTTTTGCTTTCTTTAGTTATTTTTTAAAAACGACTTAACTGATTATGAGGCCCTATTTTGATAAATTAACGATTTTTATGAGAAAAACAAAACAAAACAGCAATAAAATCATTATTATTAATTTTTCATCAGAATAGAAATGTTAGTATACTTACCCCATTCTATTTGTGTCGCTATTCCATCATCATCATCATCATCATCATCATCATCATCATCATCATCATCATCATCATCATCATCATCATCATCATTATTATTATTATTATTATTATTATTATTATTATTATTATTACTATTATTATTATTTAAAACCTCGGAAATACATACAAGTTATTAACGGGGATCGCTCACTAGCACACCAAGGTTATGTATCCCGAAGTCTGAGCCACAGCGATCTGCTCTTTTACTCAGGGCTACTGGACTCGTAAGAGATGCTATTTACATTCCAAATAAGTTATCGTTTTTATTTTACAAGCATTACAAAATTTAGTTGTCACCATTTCTATCCCTTTCCCGTCAAATAACTTCGCCATGTTTACTAAGTTCAATTTTTTTAATTCACTACTTAATTGTAAACATTAATCCAGTCCCCGTTTCCTTCTTCCTAGTCATTGTTTACTTCAGTATTCCAAAAAGTTTAAATTAGATGACCTTTAAGAGAGGTAAGAAAAACTGCAAGTAAAATAAAAATGTTTCGGAATCTTTTAGATGAGGGTTGCTAATTCCTAGAATTTCGTATATTCGGACTACTCTTCTCATCTTGCGTGTTTTTAATGTCAAGTGCATTGCTTAATTATCGTTTCGTGAGACATTTTTAGTGCGTCTTATCGCTTGGTCGCTTTCACAAAGACTGGTCGAGAGTGTTGCCGTCCACAATCTGTTTTTCTCTGTGGGTTATGTCTGATGTAATACCCACCTAAATATCATCGACTACCTTTTGCCACAATCTTAGCTTGATCTTTGCTAACCTGAAAAGTTATGCCTACTTTTTGATATGTGCTAGGCAATATTATACTAGCAAACTTTCCCACATCAATATTTAACAAATGAATACGATGAATATTTGATGTTGTCTATGTTAATCCGTTCATCACAAATTAGCTTCTAGCGAGTACAAGGGAAAACTAAAATGGCAAACCGGCTACTATTCATAGATCAGTAAGCATTAGTGTGTAATCTTATGTCGCTAAGGTAAAACATTCGGACTTTACTCATTTTGAAAGTAATTGGTTCTAAAATCAAAATTTGTCGTCGCGTCGACTAATACAGAAAAGATTTAAATGAATACATTTCAAAAAATGACATTTGTTTTATTAATTTGAAGAATATTTAGCTTAAAATTACGGTAAAAAACGAGAATACGTATTATTCTAGGAACAACAAAATTGCTGAAATTACAAGAAATGAAAAAGGAAAAACCAAAAGATGTTTTTTTTTATGTATTTATCAACGTTTCGTCTTTATTTGTAAGACTTCCTCAGGATGATAATTTTAAGAAAAACATCATGCAATTACATAGAAATATTGGGTTGACATGATGGGTCAAAGAGAAGAAGAAGTAGCCACTACTGGGAGCGCATGACCAAGGTCCGGGCTGAGAGAAGTCGGTGGCAGGGAGTGAAATGAATGTGGATGGTTGTGAGTTAAAAAAAGGAGGGGTGGAGGTGTTAGTGAATTTGTCTTAGGGTGGGATAGATGGGAGGGGGTGATGGGGTTATATATATATATATATATATATATATATATATATATATATATATATATATATATATATATATATACTTAGGCAGCAAGTCATTATCTAAGCAAGCGTTGTTGAACGTCACGGAACTTTCTCGTTTGTATATCTTCTTCGTGAGGTTCTCAAACGGTCGAGCTATCCTTCTGGTTTCTAGGCGTCAATCCGTATAGTACTTCTCCATTTGTTCTTAATTCGGCCATTTTTTTCGAGCGCTTTCGACTTTCCCAGTCATCTTCAAGATTAGGTTATTTTTTTTTAAATAAGAAGACTCGAGTTAATGTTGTATATGTATCGTTAATGGCGAATGAAAGAAAAAAGGAGTGCGTGATTGAGTTCATTTTATTCTATCGTGTGTGTTTGGTTTTATTGTTTATTTATTTATTTTATTAATTCTTATTTTTGCTATTATTTATTAATAAATTATTATTTATTCCTATTACTATTTTTACCATTATTTATTTATATATTTTTATTTATTTATTTTTATTTTTATTTTTTTCATCACTTTATTTTCATTTAATTATTAAATACTTTTAATATGTTAGTACCTGTGTTGAAAGCTGTTTTGTTAATATTAGGCTATTTAGTTTTTATGAATATTGCTTCTAGTATTTTAAGTCTGTGTATGCAGTTATTTTTGTATATATATATATATATATATATATATATATATATATATATATATATATATATATATATATATATATATTTAAGTTGTGTTTAAACAGCGTTATTCTATTGTACCCTACTTGTAGTTGTTCGGTGTAACCTAAATATCTGGTCATGTTCTCAGTTACTCTCATCTTGTCAGCGAAACTGGTTACATCCGCTTTTTTCAGCTTATCGTCATCCGGCCACTCAGAAGTTAATTGTCAAGGTGCCATTCTGTCTGGGGAGTTCAATGAATTTTAGACTTTTGATTTTGTGTTGCCAATTATTTCCTTACTTAATATTTCCAGAGTCCGTGTGTAGTGAGAGAGGCAGTCTATAGAATCACAACGTAGTATCATTACTAATATTAATTATAATGTCTTTTGGCTCGTGTATAAAGTGTGTTTGGAAAATCGATGGCATAACATGGGATTGTGTTCCATATGTCTAAATAATAAAACATAAACTAACGCCTGGAAACGCTTTGTGTCAGTGTTATATGCCATTTCAACAAACACTTATCAACAGTTTTTTTTAATATAACCTAAAATGTTGTTTCTACATATGTGAATGGTAAAGATTATCTCGGTGGCAGAATAGCAGGTAAACAAATCATGGGTCTACTTTTGCTACATGAAAGAATATATGAAAAAATAACACTAAACTTTAGAAATCGTGATGTTTAGAAAATAGATATGAGCGTCATTATTAGCTGGAACCTATTTGATAGTAAGCATCAAGCACGCGGCCGGTATCTTGCGAATGTTGGTCCTTCGTATTCCAGGTAACACAATACAACAGTTAAAATTAAAGTAAAACTATATTCAACAGAAAACAAAGACTACACAGAGGATAAAATGAACCAGAAAGTTAATTAGACAAGCAATGGATGTTATTATAAAAGCAAACCCCACTCAACGCGGCTTTCTTACACACAGGGTACATAATCCCGAAGTTATTCCATTGACTTTCCAAACACACTGTATAAAATGAACGCTGTGTGTGTTACTAACAGAATAAAGCAAGATGGCCAATATATCTTTGAATAGTCTGAGGTATGTTAGGCTATTTCTATGTATTTTACCTAAATAATTCTCTGGAGCCAATACTGCTATTTCCTGTTTGAAGCAACAAATGCAGTCGGTAATTAACGAAGAAATGTAACATCTGACCTCGGACGGCAACACGGACAAGGAAATATTTCCATTGCAATTTTGAACAGTTTCTAAAAACGCTGTTTCCTCTAATTGTAATTTAACGATGCATGGCCGATTATTTTTAACGTCTCAGAACTTCCCGTGCGATCACGTAAATAGCCATGATTCAGATTTGTATTCATTTAAAAGTAATTGAATACAACAAAAAGAAAACCGACACAAATTGATCATTGTAACGAGAATATAACATCCTCCATTTTGAATCTCATAAAATGAAAAAAAGATTAAATTCATAAATTATTTTCTTTTGGACAATTTTACTAGAGATTGCATTATTCAAGCGATTCACTATCGGCATTATCCATAGCTACTAATATTACTACTACTATTACTACTACTACTACTACTACTACTACTACTACTACTTTTACTAATACTATCACCATTACTAAGACTACCAGTACTACTACTACTAATACTGTTGCTGCTGCTCTCACTACTACTACTACTATAATAATAATAATAATAATAATAATAATAATAATAATAATAATAATAATAATAATAATGACTGCGTGGTGAAGGCAGTACATTGGGAACTGTGCAAACAGTTAAGTTTCGAATACGCAGACAAATGGCACAAACATAAAACAGAAACAGTACTGGAAAACGAAAAACACAAAATCATCTGGGATATGGATATACAAGCAAAGAGACCTGATGTTATTAAAATCGATAAGGTTCCAGCAAACCACAGAGTAAAGATCAAGGGGACATAAAACGAAGCAGATACACAGAACTAGCCAGAGAGCTGAAATGAATATGGAGCATGAAAAAAGTCAGTATAATACCAATAATCGTAGGATCACTCGGAACAATACCCAAAAAACTGGAGAAAAGACTGTGCGAAATTGGAATCAAGAGGAGCATCGAAATCATACAAAGGACGGCAATGATCAAAAAAGCTGCAATCTTAAGGAAAATCCTTGAATGCGGAAACCAACCCGCATAAGCTACAAAAGGTAACCAGTCACACGGAATTTACAACAGGAATAAAACAGAAGCACACGAAGAACACATCACGAACAAAGAATTGAAAACTGCAAGAAACATCACTTCATGATCCCCCCTAATAAATTACACCGGCCTTGGTAAACACGACAGAAAAATGAACCAATGAACAGAAATTACAAAAAACACCCTGAGATCCCACCTTCCCCCATCCCCCTAGAATAATAAAATAAAATAGAATAAAATGAAAAAATAAAAAATAAAAAATGAAAAAGAAAGTGTGCCGGCCAAGGCTAACATCCGACAAGATATTTGTAGAGGGTCAAACAGGATGAAAAGTCCAAGGAGAAACAGCACAAACCAAACCTCTATTGGAAGAGTGCAGATAATGCTGGGACCTTGGGGAGGATTATTGTCACCCAAATCCCAGAGAACGCCAATGGTTCTTACCAGCGATAAATCAATGGTAAGAGGATGTTGCGATACTGCAAGGTTATTTGCAGTGGTTATCGAAAAGAGGTGAAGAATACTGGAAATCTGGGGAGGCTTGTTGTGACTCAGACTCAAGGAAATACCACTGGTTATAGTCGCTGAGCAATCACTGACGATGATCTGTGTGAAAACTCTTAGTGAGTACAAATCATAATAGTAATATATGATTTTTTAAGTAGCAGCACCATGTCGGCTGGTATAATACAAGTTCAATGTAATAGGTTAAGAAGGCTAGAAAGATCAAGGAGGAAAAACACTCTCCATACTTCCACTGAAAAGGCGAGGAGAGTATTGGAATCTTCGTGAGGCTGATTGTCATTCAAATTCCAGTGAAAGCCAAAAGCCGAAATCAGCGAGAAACGAAAAGTCGTTTGCGATGGATATCTAGAGCAGCGGAGAGTAGTGGACATTTTTATAGACTTGCTGTCAATATTATCCCACTGAAAAATACATGTTGCTGCGAGTGAGCGATCACTCATAATGACACGTGTAATAACTCTTAGCAAGTAAAATTATAATGGCAGTTATGAAAAAAACTTAACAAAAATTGAAGAAATTGGAATCAAAGGGAAACTAACTCATATTCGAAAGATCGCGACCGCGTGCTTCATGATGACTATCAAAGGAGTGCCAGCTTATCATGACGCTCAGATCTATCTTCTGAGCCTCACGATTTTTATAGTTTAGTGTAATTTTCTTAATATATTTTTTATGTAGCAAAACTAAGCACAGGATTAGTTTACCTGTTATGCTGTCACAGAGATAATGTTTACAATTCACATATGTATAAATAATATTGTACGTTATACTATAAAAATGTTGATCAGTGTTTGTTGTAATTACATATAACACTGACACTAAAAGTCTCTGGGCGTTAGTTTATGGGACATGTCTTATTATTTAGACATATAGAACGCAATCGTATGTTATGTCATCGATTTTCCAAACACACTTCATACACTAGCTAAGAGACGGCTTTTGGGTTTCCTATTGAGACTTCATTTAGACATCATAATTAATATTAGTAATGCACTACGTTGTGATACTATGGACTTCCCCCACACACAATGCCAAAACTCTGGAAATATTAAGTAAGGAAATAATTGACAATACAAGATAATGAGGAAGAAAGAAAGTAAGCAACAATAAAAAGTCGTGCATTCATTGAACTACCCAGACAGACTGGCGCCTTGATAATTACTTGTTTGCCAGATGATGATAAGCGATGAAAAAAAGATGTAACCAGTTCCGCTGACGAGTTGAGAGTAACTGAGAAAATAATAGGATATCAAGAATTTTCGGTTGAAATCAGATACCAACAGATCGTCCAGATTAGAGTGGAGTATACCCATTCAAGTGGTTATATAATTATTTTATGAACGTCTACTCAGATATTAATATCATTTATTTATGTATGATATATGTATTACAATAAAAACAATATCATTAGAAATCGATGTTATGCAATATTTAAAGAAACCTACTTGGTTAAATCTTTATTTAAATTAGTTAACTCATATAATGTGTAACAACTATTTAGGCAGCATTCTTTTATTAAAGCGAACATTGTTAAACATCGCAGAATTCCCCAGCTTGAATATCTCTTCTGTTCGATTTACCTTTTTGTACAAAAATTCAAATATCAATGAATGTTCCATCAATATGAAGAGTCTGCTCGATCCGTTATTGAATCATATTAAGGTGAAAAGAAAACAAATAAACAAAAAGCTCGAGAATAAAAGAAACTTTCAAAAACATCCGAGAACGCCATGTGAACGTAACGTAAACTACAATTCATCTTATAGACTAATCAGATCGGCTGATTTAGAGAGACGAGGAGACCCATTCGATAAGCAGATGAGTTCGGCGCGGTCATAACTGAGATACTTAACTTGAAAGATGAAGATCTAACGCATATTTATACGCTAGCGGCGGGATCCGAACGTCACACATGCACCTGTTAACAATCAAAATACTCAATGTATATATCTGTATTTGTGCTTTCATTATGTTTATCTGAGTTTTTTTAGCTTAGATCGTCGGGGCGGCTTAGTTATACAACGTCTCGTATCCCAAAGTCTCAATGTTATATGTGGTGCAATAGTTTTTTACTCATCAGTTGTTTTATTGCAAATAATAGTATTATTACTGGGAAAAGAAAAATTAGTTACATTAATAGTAGTAGTGTAGTGTTTACTGACATAGGTCATGTCTGTTTCGGAGTATTGTAAGTGAGCATTTATAAGTTGGATTATTTGGATTATTCTGGACTACTATTCTAATGTTGGTTGTTATTGCGACAAGATTCCGATTGATGTAATCCGTTGTCTTCTAAATGACAGTCTTCTGGTCTTTGAATATTATGTACTTACTACAATATATAATAACTAAAAATAGCATAACAATTAAAACTTCTACACAAATGAGAACAATTTACCCCGTGGATTTAATAACAGGTTATGTTCCCAGATTTGTGATGGGAATTTTCAAGTTTAAAAATGTACCCGAAGAAAACGACCGAAACGTTTTGAAACGTGTCTGATATATTGTTTGATTCTCTTCTCTCTCTCTCTCTCTCTCTCTCTCTCTCTCTCTCTCTCTCTCTCTCTCTCTCTCTCTCTCTCTCTCTCTCTGTGTATATATAAGAAACTTCGCTGTGCACTCATTAAGTCATGTCGTGATCCAACCGATAATGGAAAACGCCAATTTTCACGTATTTTCTACTTAAAGTGTCGTAAAAACGAGACAAAATTATATCTACTCCGGTATGAAGTGATTGCGCTTACCTCGATGTTACTGATGGCACCCTTGACCGCATAGTGCCACTCAAACTGTTCAATTAAAATAACATATTTCACTAAGTAACATACCTCCTTCCGTATTTTCAATATAATATTGTGTCTCATTTCAACATTTTCATTATTTCGTTCACATGTCTGCTTCGAACTGCTTGATTCTATATCTATACATCGAGCAAACGCTTAATTTTCTGTAAGATACTCCTACTACATACCATCATACGAACAAGACGTTTTTGAACATCGACCCAAAAAACGCCCCTTCTTACTCAAAAACCCATGATTCGTTCAATTAATATCCGGGCAAGACTTACACGCGTTTTTCTATATATTTCTTTCACGAAGCGCCTATCACACAGGAACTGGCATACATGTATTTTCCCAATACCCTTCTTTCCAAAGAGTTCAATTTATTTCAAAATTTCCCCTTCCCGCATGACCTTACAATGACAGATGAGAGGAGGTCTCAAACGCCCACATTTGTCCGCATAAAGCTATGAAAACATATACAATATTTACTATCTTACTTCTTAAAACTTAGCGATTCGAAATCCTCAGGTCCCTTTCTATATGACCTGAAGCACAGTGTCTAACTCACAACCAAATTTGTGAAATTGTTACAGGCTCAATACACAACGCCAAATTGTTTAAACACCAACAATTACCACATGAAGACCCATACTAGTTCACATCAAATTCTGACTATCAATTTATTAATTAGAACTTCTAGTAACCGATAAATACACATTCATGCTTTATTTTGAGGGAGGATATAACACGTATTGTCATCCATTATTCCCTGAATATCCATATATGTCGAGAGGTTCGGCTTCCCCACCGACATCCTATATAAGCCAATTAGCTTCATAATTACTGGTAACCGTGAACATTTCTCGACCTAACTCTGGCCATTTTTTACTAGAAACCGTTAAGAATTACTTTAGAATAGTCATTGCAATCAAATAATTTTCCCGACAAACAAATTTTAATTCAGGACAAAAACGATAAAAACACCAACGAACCAAAACAAAAACAAAAACCAAACAACATGTCTAGTTCACTGATGGTGTCTTTATATCGAATACCTGTACGTTTGTAATCTTGTTTCATAATTGGTTTAATCTTTACACATTTGCTTTTTTGTTTCTAGTTCCTTTTCTGTCACAAACAGCAAACAAATCTATCAACCGTCTACAACATGACAAAATGAAAACAAAAACAAAATGTCATTCGTCTCCATGTGGGAGTATCTCTATTTCAGTTTCCCGTTTTCTCTTCATTATTTCTTTTTTCTTTTACTCTCTTATTTTATCTCAAAGGCATGTAGTTTTCTTTTCCCATGTAAATATAAATAAACAAACACACACACACACATATACATATATATATATATATATATATATATATATATATATAGAGAGAGAGAGAGAGAGAGAGATAGAGATAGATAGTGAGAGAGAGAGAGAGAGAGAGAGAGAAAGATAGAGAGCGAGAGAGAGGAAGAGGGAAAGCATTGTACTCATACTGTCGGTAAACATTTGTCGACAGGACTTTTCTCTGTTTTATTATTATTCCCCTGCTTGTTTAATTCGGTCTCCAATTGACTGGCTTTGTTCGTCGTCGGACACGTTACACGTTGTGGTTTGTGGCATCTTGCTCATCTTTTATACTCATTTCTTGAAACAATACCTTGTTTACGTCACCAAATTTTAATTGTTACGCTTCTACATAGCGAGCCGTATGTAAAGCATTATTTACCCGTTATCGAGACCCATTCTGTGGTTATCTGTGAGTACTATCACTCAGATGCCGTTGGTAATTTATAATAAGGTTCATCAATCAGAATTAAACAGTCACAGAGAAAACTAGAGAGCAAGTTTACTTGTAAGAACCTGCATGTAAAAGAAGGCATATTTGTTTTTACTAATGGATCAAAGCTAATCAAGGCCCGGAGGCACCTTTACGCTTAAAAGTTAAAAAGATCGTCGGTCGCTCGATGATTGCCACCGCGGGAAGATGTGAAAAAAACGTACAATAGGGAGAGGATTTCTTAAGAGGAATTGATTATCGAAGAGGACGGCATAACATGTATTTCTTTACATTAGACTTGAAGACGACCATGTTGTAATTGGCTTGGAAACAGCGTCGTGGAATTTTGTTCCACAGACAGGGGACTCATCGAAGTTGCGCTTGGTGTTTGATACGGAGAGAGAGAAAAGAAAATCCTCAGCTGTGGTTCTAGCCTCACAGGTTTTTATGCGATTCTTTTACAGGCGGGTAAGGGATTAGAGCTCAGTAAGCACCTTAAATATATATATATATATATATATATATATATATATATATATATATATATATATATATATATATCGATACAGTAGAGAGTGGTTAGCATTATTTCTTCTGTGCGTAAGGAGCTGCAAATAAGGGAGTCCATGAGAGTGCAGAGTATGTTCTGTAACCTCTCAAAGAAGGAAGATTTTCTTCGAGCGAGACCTGATGCGAGATGTCAGCAGTACTCCATCTTAGGTCGGATCTGGTTTTTATACAGAGAGGGGATTGCGTCAGAAGTGAGGTAAAATTATCTAACAATTCTCTAGCGACTTTACTGACAGATCCGATGTAAGTCTTCTATTCCAGGTCTGAGTTAGTGTCAGTACAATGCGCGTATCAAATAAAGGGGCTTCTTTAAAGAGAAGGTCATTCATTTCAACTGAAGAGAAATAAATATCCAACAGTTTTTGGTAAAAATAGAATGACTTAGTTTTAAAGGCCTTAAAAGTGGCAAGCCACTTTTCCTTCATAATCGGAAAGGAGGGAGTCAGAAGAATCTCTGTCATCAGTGCTCTTCGAGGTGCTTCCATAGATTATTGTGTCGTCTTCGGAGATATTAACTAATTATATCAGAATACAATTTGGAAGGAAATATTTGAAGATCAGGAATAAATCAGGGTCTAGAAATGAATTGCATTGATATTTTGAGCTTCGTACTTCTGTCCGTAAACACCTACTTTAATAAATCTATACGTGAGAAAAAATTGTATGAGTTTGAGGACATTTACAGATATTCTACAGCTGGCAAGTTTGTGAAGCAAACCTTTGTGCCAAACTCTATCGATGGTATTTAATATATCAAGCGCTACAATCCATTAAACAAAGGCCCGTCGCTAGATTCACTGATTCTCTGCGATATTACAGTCATCACCTAAGCTATAGATATTGCAGGACGAAGTCAATGTTGCTTTTCACTATGTAGATTGTGTGTATATTTTTTCTCGACTACTTGATTTATTACGGATTCGAGCAACTTACTCATGATGCAATATACAGAAATGTATATGGCCGCGAAAAGACTAGTGAAGTCTTCCAACGTGATCGAAAGAATTTCTCCTGTAAGCAATAATTGAACACTTTTGTCAGGATAAGGACTATTTCTGGTTGCAGTTTCTTGGGTACCATGACCTGAATGTTGTCGGTAGCAGTTGCCTTGTGGATCAAAGTCCCTGATTAAGTTGGAAAGCTCCTGGTCGGTTATTCGGATTTAGCTTATGCTTTCTCCGTCACGGAGGTGGTAATTCATGCCGTAGGTGTACCTGATCACAAAGTGTGCAATTTGCTGCAAAGTTCTTTGCGAAAAAGTTGTCTTTGTCAGTCGCTGAAGATATAACCTCAGGTCTATTAATGATAGTTTAGATAGAGGTCTTACATCTGTTAAGGACCTAGTAAGTTATTTTCCAATACTCATCAACTCCAGATTTAACAGATTGGGTGTAAGGCCTTTTAGCGTCTGCAGGGACATCAGAGGAATTGTAAAATATTGTTTGAATCTTAATTGACACAACTGAGTGATCGGAGGATTCCAGTAGAAACAGAAAAGTTGTTGTGCACTATTAAAGGTCGATCTGTGAGCAAGTGCAACATGGAAACACACATATGGCGAATCATAATCTTCTTTGGAAGTGTCACTACCGTGTAGGCACAAATTCCGTGACCATACCGATGTTGGGTGTCAGGTTTCTAAGTCATGTTTGGGTAAACAGAGATCATAAATTCATCCTTACAATGTGACGGGCGAATGCCAGTTTTGCACAGAAACAACAGGTCCGGCTTGGTATCCTGTTAATGGAGTTCAACCGATGAAAGGTTGGAACATAGATTCATAATTTTGAAAAGGGAGATCTTGTAGAAGGTATCTACGTTTTAATTTGGAGTTCTGGGTGTATGCTTATATTTTGTCTTTTGGGGTTTCATGATAAGATTGGACGTTTCGAAGAAGAGCGGAATTAGAGGTGTTAAGAGCAGAATAGATAGATAGAGTGAGTAAGAGAAGTATAATGTTTTCATAACGTTGAAGTAAAAAAAGCCTTAGCAGTTTCCACTAATAATTTGTAAAACTTTAATAATCCCTCTAAAAGATGCATTGCCACTTAGACATAATGTGATATTGTAGAATTAAGAGCCATGCTACAGGGTCAGTTATCAGTAAGGAATTGTGCATCGAAGTGTTTTTTCACATTACATTTAGATTCCTGCATATTTGTACAGTCATAGAAACAGGAAGCAGAGAGGGAATTACAAAGGCTAGCAGTACGAGAAAAAACAGTATTAGAGTAAAATTCATCTGGCATATGGGGACCTCTACAATGAAGAGGTAGTATTTTACGGATTGTCGGGTTGATTAGGATATTTACGTCGAAGCACATTCCATTAAAGTATTTATAACACAAGCACAATTATACAACATTGAAGCGACAGAACAGGGGCTGACGCTTCCTAGATAGTGTAGGACCTATTAGATTATAAGTACTTTTTGAACCCTGTCAAAGAAGGGGGGCTATTAGTTGTTGCAGCAGACCAGATATCACAACTATACTCCATGCAAGGGTGAATAGGGTCTTAGTATAAAGGATACTGACAGGTATGAGAAGTGTTTTAGCACAGTAGAGGAAGCCCAATGTCTCTCATGTATTTGTTCCAATTGATGTTATCTGTGAATGTTAGGCCGAGGTGTTTTAATGATGGACTTTCAGGTTGGGTGCTATTAACCATAACAAACAGTCGTTTAAAAGGGTGTCTTGTAATTGTTTACGGAAACTAGATTTGTCTTGGTATCATTCATTGGCATATATTTCGAAGGATTACATCATTGTCTTGGATATGTGTTACATCATTGTCTTGAATATGTGTGTGTTTGTTTTGCTCGAGAATAAAGTTTGGTTTCATCAGCAAATATACCCATCTCATATATAATTGCATTAAGGAGGTAATTTATGAAAATAAGGAACAATAATAGTCACCTCGGGGACACACCCGCATTAATATCATGTTGTTTATAGATACGGCCATCGAGGACAACCTGGATCTTTCTTTTAGCTAAGAATGATTTGAGTAGATAAAATATTCGTCAAGTAATACCGTACGAATTTATTTTCATGGAAAGACGATCATGACCTTCCTGTTAAAACCTTTTGGTTATATCAAGCGCTACCGCCCTTGCTTCACCATCTTTGTTGAGTGTATGGTATATCCGTTAAGATATGACCGTTAGAATATCCGCTGTAGAACAAGCTTTCCTAAATCCATAATATTTGTCAGAAATAAGTGTTGTATTAACAAGGTAGCGGTATATGTCTCGATTGATAAATTATCAAAATATTTTATAGAATAACTGGCTGACATTTATGGGGCGATGCTTTTGCAGGTTAGTTACTTCACCAAAATTATTGATAACTAGTACAACATAGGACAGTTTCAAGCTATCAGAAAAGCAAAATTCAGCAAGGCATTTGTTGTAAAGTTTGGAGAGGACAAGGGCTAGCTCAACAGATCATTTATGTATTGCTATAGCAGGGATACGATCAGACCCACATGCTTTCAAGGTATCAATTCTTGTTTTTATGATATCACTGGCATAAAGAGGGGTGATAATTAAACAATCGAACGTGACTTTTGTCCACAGTCAGGCATTTTGTAGCGAGTGGTTTGTGGAGTCCAAGGTGGAGTTGAATGCAAACCGCTAGCCAGCCGTGCCAACGATTTCATGGTGGCTATATCGCGGGGTTTAATTTTGATTGCCTACGATACACTGCAATATTATAGATTGTCCACAAAACGTGAGTTCCTAATTTCTGTAACTAAATAGGATTTCTGATCATTTTGGTATACTTATTCTTTGCTGCGGTTATTACATACTTGTTGTCTATTTGCATTAGGCTTGTTGTGGTTGAACTGGCGAAATGCGTGCTGCTTATGTGCAATAGCAGCTGCACAGGATGAAGAAAACCATCGGGGAGATAAGGCGTTCTATAGACTGGCTGCATGGGGGCATGTTCTTCTCTGCCTGCTTTGAACCATTCGGTTACCTTATTTTCACACTGATCAGTAGAGAGAAAAAAGGTTTTACCCCATGTGCCGTCTTTAATGTGATATCTGATTGATTCCCAATCAGCCCGTGTATAGTAGCTCGTTGTGATTGGACTATGAGGGGGGGGGGTAACGCCGGCCCAGGTAAAACACTTACCTACAGCACCCTTATTAGTGGAATGGCAGCAAGAAACAGAAAAAAATACATTACTGAATATTCTGCTTCTATTTACGAACTACTAACTCAGTGAATAGAAAATGATCGTTTCACTTTGTCAGAAACATCAGTCATGGAGAGTGAGGACTTATGGGCAAAGTAGGGGAAGCAAAGTTTACAGGGCTACCGGAAATAGATCTACGGTGCATTTTGTACACCCCTATTAGTTTGGAGGACAGTACAGGTTAAACAAAGTATATTCTTAAAGTACGTTTTTTCTTGACTCGTCAAAAAAACATACGTCTCACTCCCACATATTTAGAAGCGCCGTTTTAAAATATTTTTTGAAATATTATCCCCTTTCTTTCCTATTCATGATTTTCCAAACCATCAATTTCATGTGCAAGACAATAGGTTTTTGTGCCTCAGTAAGTTAGTTCGAGCATAGTAGAAACAAAAGAACCGTTTTGAAATATTAGTTAAAACAATTTTAAACTGATAGCGACAACATTTTTGGAGTCATGGATCGGAATTTCGAAATGACAAATTAAAGCAGTAGATAAAAGTAATTATAATACCTTTTCTTTTTCAAAATAAAGTTTTAATAAGGGGTACCGTACACTAATTAGTTTATGTCGTGCGCTCACTGATCTCAAATGGACTAAAATAGGAAACGAAAACATTCCTGTATTCTCTGCTTGAAGACTCGTTAGGAACAGACAGAATTATTTCCCCCCCCCCATCACACGTGATTTCGCTGACTTTGCTTGTTCCACCTCTTACCGTTTAGGTGTCACTCTGACTTTTTCCGTTTAAATAACCACTTTTGTTATGCAACAATATAGTTTTAAAGTACTTAAATAAATTTAGATTATCTTGTAGACAAGCTGACAATTTCACAGAGCGTAGAAACCATTGGAAATGCCACCTTAAAAATCACGGAATGTATTCAAGTACTATATATATATATATATATATATATATATATATATATATATATATATATATATATATATATATATATGTGTGTGTGTGTGTGTGTGTGTGTGTGTGTAGGTGTGTGTTCTATCTGATCCTGGTGTAAAATAATTTAACATGACGTAGTACAATGTTTCAAGTCCTTCTTGAAATTTTCGATCTTCTTAAAGTGGCCCGGGGTAAGTTAAATTCGCTGTGAGTGCACTAGCAATGTCATGTTCCCATAAGCAATAGTGGGTTCAAACCAAACGATCTGGTATTTTAAAAGCCTTTTTATCCGAGTCTGTAACGTTAATATGTTATTATGAAGGAGGCCACCATCTTTAGTCGTCGAAATACACTTAAGAACTGCCTTAATGGAATAACGTCAGAAATCCCTGACTGCATTTGACGTTTAATTCTAAATTTACCAACATCATCTTCCTGCCACACACACACACACACACACACACACACATACACATACATACACATACACACTCATACGCACACGCAAATTTACATATATATATTTATATATATATATATATATATATATATTTACAAGGATAATTTAAGTTAGAGAACCAAAAGAATTGGTATATTCCCAAGAGATTATAGAATACCAAAGTTATTTATTAGTAAATCTGATCATATGAATCCCCGGAATGTATTAAATACTGCAGCTAAAAATAAGTGCAATTCCTATCATGAAAATTCTTTAGATTACACTATTTTTTACATAATTAACATTTTAAATATTTTAATCATGCTGCGAAAAGCAATACTTAACAATGTCTATTATGTGTTTCTTTTAAGAATATAATTATGATATTTTAAATATAAAATTATGTCATATATTGTGTAATCTACATAATTATAATATATATATATATATATATATATATAAATATATATTATAATTCAGTATGATATGTTATATATATATATATATATATATATATATATATATATATATATATATATATATTACATTATATAAACATATATATTTGTAAATTATATCTTAATATTTAACCTGCGTACGACGTCGTTTCGAGCTTTCGCCTCTCATCAGCGCAGGAAAATAACTATCTCAAGCGGTCAAAGAGCGCGAACTCGGTTCAGAAAGACACATTGAATCTGTAAGCGTTCACTTTGTCCCTTAGACTACGGGAGAGTGCTCACCTCTCGAGCGCTGGCTTTTCAACCCCCACTTTCCGACCCGACCTTGGGTCACATCTTACTTGTGGGAGTAGGATAAAACTGGCCTTGTGCCTAACTCCTGGAGAGGAGTAAATAATACTACGGGAGATTACCACGTGATAACGGTGAAATTAAGTGACATCAACATTGAAAGCGACGAGTATGAATATCAAGACATCCGATAGAACTTAACGACAGTATTGTGTGTAAGTGTTTTTTTAGGGTGTGCTTATGTATTTGTATATCTATCATTAATAAATAGCTGGTTCGTCGTATCACGGCAACTCAGTGTTGTTTTACATGGTGAGTAATTAAATTAGACAAACCCCGACCAATTCTACTGTAGTCAGAAATCTTATCCATACGCCCTCTTGCTAAACAATATATTATCTTAATGAAATACACGTATCCAATAAATTTTGGAAAGATAGTTCAAAATATATTGTTATATCAAAGAGAGCTTGGCGGAGTTCGTGATTAACAGATAAGCATACAGGACTACAACTATATATAGAGAGTTATATAGTAAAACAATATAATATATATAATACCAATATATATATATATATATATATATATATATATATATATATATATATATATATATATATATATATATATATATGTGTATATATAACAATGTAACAATATATATATATATATATATATATATATATATATTATTTAAGATTATTTTATTATAAACTAAACATTACAGTGTTTAAGCTATCTGGTCATATAGGATCTGGGGAAGAAACCCGCTGATATAATCAGATCGACTCTTCCACACAGCACATCTTTTAGGTGAAAGAGAAGAGGTGAACATCACCAGTTCCAGTCTGATGCTCACTGTCTTGTGTTTTCTCATAATCAATAGACATTGTAATGTCTTGTTTTTAATATATATATATATATATATATATATATATATATATATATATATATATATATATATATATATATAAACCTTGACAACGCATTACTTTATGTTTTTCTAAATATATTATTTATTTATTCTTAAAACTTGAGCACTTTCGGTGATATACACCCTTGTCAAAAGTATAAGCCTATTATTTTTCTCTTTTTTTTCGTTTAATCCTTCTTGATTGAGACATATTTATCTCAGTCAAGTTGAAATTTGTCTTGATGTTATCGACGATTAATGTTGATAACCGGTGTGTGTAGTACGCGGTTACGTGAATAGGTTAAAATGAAAAGTCCACACTTGGAAGCGTTGATGATATGGCAATAATAAGGAGAATATTTTGAAAAAACCTGGACAACGCATTTCTTTATGTTTTTCTTAAATAAATAATTGAAATTTGTAATAAAGAACATGAAGAAATGCGTCGTCCAAACCTTTTAAAATATTACCATTATTATTGCCATTTCATTAACGCTCGAAGTGTGGACGTTTCATTCTCTCTCTCTCTCTCTCTCTCTCTCTCTCTCTCTCTCTCTCTCTCTCTATATATATATATATATATATATATATATATATATATATATATATATATATATATATTAGAAAAGACGGAAGAGTAGTTGTTCGGCAGTACTGGCACAGGTCATTAATCTGTATATATTAGTAAAATATCCATATAAATTCATAATAATTAAGTTTGTTCATATAAAAATTAGTATTATCAGTTCCGATGACCAATGAAATAAAAAGACTCATTATTTACTTTTTAATCATTGTGTGAAAAATATATGTTCGAATTTATTTCAGGGGGCTGGGTAAGTGCAAGGGGGTTAACAGACTTGCAATTTTAATTCCCCTGCATACCTTCATAAATAAAAATGTCTTAGGGATAGGAGAATATACTATTTTACTCGCTACATTTAGTGTGATGAGATAAAATTACACACACACAACATGCAAACACACACATACATATAATATATATATATATATATTATTTTATGTGTCTACAAAAAATGTTATCAGTAATTAATTTTGACTTGCCTGAAATTGTACGCGTTTCGGCATGGCTGTGGATTCAAAGGCAAAATTGAAAAAACGGCGAGTTAGGTTAATTTGTTATCAGCAGCAGTCTATACAGTTCAAGGTAAAAACAAGAAATAAGATGACAGCTAGGAGTTATTAATTTTTATATTAATTTTTAGCTTAGAAAAATGTCTGGGTCAAATGTGGCAAAGCCGAGCGTGGCTGATGTTGTATATATATATATATATATATATATATATATATATATATATATATATATATATATATACATATATATATATAGATAGATAGATAGATAGATAGATAGATAGATAGATAGATAGATAGATAGATAGATAGATTTGTCATGATAATAGACAAAAGGATATATATATATATATATATATATATATCTCCATCTATCCATTTATTAACTTATCTCTCTATCTCTATCTCTCTCTCTATCTCTCTCTTTGGCTATATATATATATATATATATATATATATATATAGAGAGAGAGAGAGAGAGAGAGAGAGAGAGAGAGAGAGAGAGAAATTTCACTGTGGGATAGAGTCAAATGATCTGCTTTGAAGTTTCTATTTTTATTTGTTTACACACAATTTATTTTTCCAAAATAAGCTTATTAATATTTTATTAGTTTTTCTAACTGTTCTGTCTGTCAGAATATATATATATATATATATATATATATATATATATATATATATATATATATATATATATGTGTGTGTGTGTATATATATATATATATATATATATATATATATATATATATATATATATATATATATATGATAGTTATTTACTTCAGTTTTTATATCTTATTTCAGATTTTCCTGATTTATTCTTGTTGTAATTCTGTTCTCTTTTTCTAGTGATAAAATAATAAATACTTTTTCATTTCTCACTAACAATTCATGCAAAAGTTTTAAACGAGTGTGTTATGTTATACCAAATGTTGATTTGGCTACTATAGAATTTGTAACCGAAAAGTTAATATGCTAATCTGTTCAACTAACCACTTAGATAATTTCCTAATGCGTGTTTCCAGAAACTATACGTACTTTTCGTCTTCTCTCAAACGTGCTTACACTTATTCCAGCTAACCTGTTTTTGTCAACAATCAACTACGCATTCTATAAAAACAGTGGCAGACATTTTAACTTCCCTACTATTATTTAATCCTATGCCACTCACATAAAAAGGGGAGTGTCCTTAATAGAGATACTATCGCTTAAACCGCTATAAGTATTTCAATTCTAAATGCTAACTATTGTCTATATTTTATACTAGATTTTAACTATAAATAACGAAAGCTCCCTCAATCACTCTTTATTTCTTGCAGACGTTCTGAATATATGTGATAAGTAAAGAAATAGCAGATTAGATGTCAAATACACGACACTTTTTCTGTAGTTAGCACGATCTTTTATTGACAATTAATGTCGTCTTATGTTTTTTCTAAGATTCTTCTTCTCATATTTTTTTTGTGAAACAAAGATCCTTCACTACTTATTCGGTGTTGTGTTCTCTCTGCTATTCAGAATATTTTTAACGTTCGAAAAGAAAGGCGAATATACTAGTTAGCGAACAGCTTTTCAGCATGAGGGACTTTCCTGCTTTTTTAAAAATCCGCTAAATCGTATGAAAGCATCACCAGACAAACGTTAGAAAACAATATATTACTTTTTGATGTATTTAATCTATTAACAATGGTCTTATTAACGCTAATATGTCACACGTTACTGCTACGGTCAGTTTAACAACAATGTGAAAAATTGATTTTTTAAAGAATTCTGTGATTTAAACTTTTTTTTTACTTTTTTTATACTTTGTACACTATTAAATATTTTCCAGTGTCATTTATGTGGATTTTAAGAAACAATACCTTACACAGTACGTTAAAAACTTGGAAGAATCTTCCGACTTACTGCCCTCCACGCCAGGGTTTTTCTCTAACCATTTTTACAACAAGCGCTGGAAAGAACATATAAAGTACTAACTATAAATCATTAGTTATATACGTTTTTGACTGAAATTTGTCACACATTGGTTACTTTTGGAAATGCTTTGTCCGAGTTTCCTTGATTTCTAGTGTTTTATGTACATTTTTGCTATCACAATCATCGCAGTTTTTACTGCACAAAAGAAACGATTCATTTTTTTGTCGGGCGATTACATGTAAACAGCTCGCAAAGATATACAGGAAAATAACTTTTGAAACACCTTTTAATTTTTGGTGTTTTTAGAGTAAGGCATCATTTCCCTATATAAATATAGTATAAAATAAGCACATCCTTCTGCTCCAGTTAGCGGTGAATAGAGACATGTAACCAATTGTTTGCTTTATTGCAATTTTATTGAAGTAACTTAAAATTTAAGATATAACAGAAGAGATCAACTGGATGTAAGAAAATAACCATTCCTTCAGTCTAGAACGATTTCTCTTTCACTGACTAAGGACAGAACAGATGGGGATAATAATCATAAAATAAAACGATAACAAAATAGGGAAATTGGAATTTCTGCGCTTACAAAAGAGGTCCACTGCATTCGAATAAAATAGCAATTGCCTCAGTCTAGAAGTATTTCAAGTAAACAAATTGACAAAACATCTACAAATATGAACGTACAAAAAGAATCACGTAATTTTTTGAATTACTTTCGAGCAACATATGATATTAAAAGTAAGATTAAGAAAATAGGCTTTAAGTTAAGTAAAATTAATAATTATTTGTAAATCACGTATAGGCGAGAACCACAAACATACACATAAATCACAAAATGATGTTGATATAGACAAAAGATAGAAAGAGAAGAGAAATGAATAAAAGATTTTAAATGTTCAATAATGAGTTAAATAATTCAAGAAAGATAAGTTACATTTAAGTTGCAAATATTTTCTTCTTTTATTTTATTTTATTTATTATTTAAGGTTATTGTCGTCATCGTAAAATTCTTCCTAACCGGATTTTTTAAAACAAACTTAAAATGCTAAACGTATATATATATATATATATATATATATATATATATATACATATAAAGTAATTTTGTGTATGAAATTTATATCCAACTAAGACATCGATATTTGACCCTGCCGCACGGTTTTGCCGTATTTTCTCTTCCTTATGTCAAGAATTCTTATTCCAATATGTATCAAAATCCATTACATAATTATGATACGATAAAATGTCTAAAATTTAAATGTAAGGCTTAAACTTAAGCAGTCTTATTAAGAAATTCAAGCAATATTACTTAATTTTTGTCGTATTACTACGGGTTAAATTTGATTACAACTTGAAATTTTTGAATTTTTAAATGGGAAGTTGTGTCGAAATCATGCTTCACGAAAGAAAGACTTTAAAATGATCCGATAGAATTAGAATTCTTCGAATTATTATTAATTAATGCACAATGCTTATTTTTAAAATTTAAAAATACTTTGGCGTAACAGAATATTTACGAGGTTCTTAAATCCTCTCTTGAACCCCTGTACATAAAACTAAATATAACCGACATTACGACCCATTACGTTCATCAACTGTGTTCAAACATCGCAAAATTGTATCCAACTTGCTAAGCAAGCAGAAAGCTGAATAGTTTTGCTCATTGTTAAATAAGAGTTTATACAGTTAAAATGACATTTAAATAAAGTTTCAGAAGTAAACATTCGCATAAGTTGTTTTTACGCACGTTTCGAAACATTCTTTATTATACAATAAACTGCATAAAATATAAATATCTAACATTTTACATACCGTACACAATGAGGAGTGCTTCTCTTCAGAAAATATACATATGAAACCTAACATGTAATGAAGCAAGTATGCATAATAGACATAATCAGATGAAATAAGAGGTACCAAGGTTTTCTAAAGGTATCCTCGTAACATACAGGGAGTTCGTTTGAGTACTGTCAAAGAATGGGCATGCTGACATCCAAATATAGCAGAATTTGTACTTTGGAAAGTCGATTTAAATGTATTTTAAATCTATAAACATGAATTAATTCACCTTTGTTTCCATCGAGCTTTATTCTTATATATTTTGCTCATTGAAATACGTGTTTAGTATTTGTAAGTTTCAGAATCAGGTTATGTTGAAACAAATAAACATTTGAGTTTTATTGTTCTGATAAGCCGTGATTTTCCAAGTATTCATTAATTGACTAAACTCATACTCACTTTCTATCTATAACATTTACCCTCTCTTTATGTATGTTGTTTTGCCAACCAGCTAACATTATTTACGTCGTCTATCCCGCTCTCTGTCCCTCTGTCTCTGTGTCGTTCTCTCTCTCTCCGTCTCTGACTGCATTTCTCTCTCTTTCTCCATCTTTCTGTTTATTAACAGTAGATTATAAAGAATAACGAATATAAAGATCGGAATAGTGCATTATAAAAACTGGAATATGACTACATCCAGTAATACTATTTAACCCGCAGTTGGATATAGTAAAAAAAGATAAAGAACAAAAGAGCTATATATAGCGAGCAGAAAGAAACTAATTTGAGCCTTTGTCTTTTATTTTTTATATTTAGTTTGTTTTTTTAAACTCAAGTTTTCCTCATTCAAATCATGTAACCCGAGCTCAATAGAGAATCCAACGGGTCACATTTTGTATATAATGTGTATATAGTAAGTCCACTTGAAATTTGAGATTCAGTTTTTTGTCAGTTTTCACATCAGCTTTTATAAACTGCTAATTCATTGTATGACTTGAAGATATATTTTTTAAATTATAAATTGTCTTCTTTTAACATCGACTTAAGCATTTATGATTTTAAATTAAGCTCTGTAAATTTTAGAGTTTGCCTTTGTTTATTTGAAGCTGCATTTTCCTGAATCTTTAGTTTAGCTTGCTAATTTAGAGTTGAGCCTTTTCTATTTTCAGTTAGCCTTTTTTCATTTGAAGTTGACCTTTCCAATTTCAAATTAGACCTTCTCCATGTTAACTCAAAGATATTCATTTGAAGTTAAACTTTAAATTTGATTCTTTTAATAATTTTAAGTCAAAATTTCATATGAGAGTTGAGCATTTTCATTTTAATTTTTTTTTCTTTTTTAAAGTTATACTTTCTAATGTATGGCTTTTTTCCTTTGAAATTAGGGTTTTTAACTTGTCATATTAATTTAATCTTTACTTAATTTTAATTTTAATTTTCTAATTTCTAATTGAGCCTTATTGATTTGATGTTGGACCTTTTAATTTGAACTTGAACATTTTTCATTTGAAGTTGGGGTTTTCATTTGAACTTACATTACTTTAATTTCATGCTGATATTTTCTTAATTGTAATTTTAATTTTCTGACTAGAAGTTGAATCTTTTTCATTCGTAGTTGCCTTTTCCCCATTTAAAATTAAGTCTATTACATTTGAAATTGTTTTTCTTTTCATTTAAGTAAAACATTTTCTCATATTAAGTTGACATTTTAATTTGATCTCTTCTTAATTTTAAGTTGAACTTAATAATCTCCGGTTTAGTTCTTTTTCATAAGAACTTGACCTAATTTTATTTGAAATTGAACTTTCTTTATTTGAAGTTTGACCTTTTTTATTGGAAGTTTGATCGTTTTTATTTTGAGTTGACGTGTTGTCATTTTTAATGTATCTTTCTAATTTGAGATTCAGCCATTTTCATTTGAAGTTCACAATTTTGAAATTTGAATTTAGTCTACTTTAACTCAATATTCAATTTTCTTTCTGATTAAAACGATCTTGTAAAATGGTGTGTCCTTCTTCCTTCCTTGAGAAATAATCGAATACTTTCCACCTGCTGTTCAACTTTTTGTAAATGTGTGTACGACAAAGAGTTATATTTTCATTGTTCATCTTCCCTGCCGCTTTTTTGTAGGGGTGGCGGGTAATTCTGTTTTATTGATATTTTCTGTTTCTCACGAGACAATCGATTCTACTTTACAGCGCGTTGTCTGAAAAGTTCGGAGAAAATATCACTTTCGACTTCGGAAATGCCATCATTGATAAATGGTAACAGTAAGGTTATATATCCCAAGGGTATTGTTGCTTTTACAACTGATACTCTCGTCATCATTAAATTTTTTGGGTCGTTGTTGACTGTTTTTTACTTTGATTTTTGAGAATGTCTTTTTCCCAAGAATGTGTCAACGACACAGCAACCAGAAAACTCGTTTACACTTAATAACTATAAAGTGAGCAACATATTTAATAGATGTGTTTACGGTAAACTGTTTCAGGTCAAGCTGCACAAGAAAAATTGATGCAGTCAGATTCAAGATAATGTTTAATATCTAGAGTAAATCACATCCAAATATCTTAACACAATCAATCTCATGTAACATAAGTGAAATAGAAAATAGATATTACGCTATTTTACATTATACATTACTGGTTCAATTTTCTTTTGTTTCTATAAGTAACACTTCTGTTAGTAGGTAAGTCAGTAGGTCGACCGTCATTGGGGTGACAAGAAGGCTCTCTTCGCATTGACTAATACATCGATATGTAGGATACTGTGCTTAGCGTGATTCTTATATAGATTAATAAAGTGTTCAGAATGGTGGCATGCAGTAGAATGCTTTATTATTTTGTATAACTCGACAATGCTTAAATATTGATCCTCCAGCATATTGTCGAACACGCTAATCATTACGCCAAATGAGCTGATAATACTTCCATTAGTTAATCTTAACTTTTTAAACATATGCTCAAACCTTTATATAATTATATATTTGGAAAATTGTTTAACTATCATTAAGGGAGCTGGTGCAGGTTCAACGGATACCAACGTGAACTGACGACATGGGCAAGAACACTACATTTACTGTGGATGTTGCTAAACTTCATTTGGTCCTTCCTGTAAGTAGCTGGTTCTGGATAGAACTCAGGAAAGCAATGCTAAGATCAAAATTGAGCCGGCAAAAAAAACGAAATTACATTATTATTATTATTATTATTATTATTATTATTATCATTATTATTATCATTATTATTATTATTATTATTAAAGTTTGACGTTAAACATCATAGAATGCTTCAGGTATCCAAATGGGAATTCCTATAAAAATGTCAAAATATAATATTAGCTGGGGGAAAGTGATCCTCACGATACGTTTTAAACGATCCCCGTGGTTCGTCCACTTAAATGCCGCGATTCACTAGGCAAGTTCCGGTGCTGATGTGGCAGTCAAAATTTCCATCACCCTTTCTCTCCATCGTTGCCTTCTTCTTCTCAAAATACGCTTGTATAAACGTTATTAAGAAAGACGTATCAACGAATACAATTGGGTTTTAAACGTCTTTAGGGTGTTTTATTATTCTTCAGAATATACATATACACGGATAAAACAATCCCCAACTGCTCCCCAGGGGAGTAGGAAGCAGCTATCTAAAAGCCATACCGCTTTCTCTGGGGTTCCAAACAGAAAAGACCGATTCAATCTACCAACTTGTAACATACACTTAGTGTGCTAGTTAGGATACAGCCACGAAACATAGTCTTCTAATCTTAAATGACAAATTCAATTCTACTTAATTTTTAATCCTACGTGAAAATTTACCTCATCCTTTACTCAAACAGCTGTTTCTAATATTACTACAAAGAGTTCCCACTTCAAATAAATTATAAACTCAGTGTTGTAAAATGTGTTACGATTGAGCAGAGATGATTGAAATAAATCATCTTAAAACTGGTAAGTGTTAGTATATGATGTATGTAAACGTCTTAAAAGAATATAAAGTTTGTGATACATAAATGTAAAATTGCGTGCTAATAAACGACTTTCATTATTGCGTTGGGTGTTCTTCGATGCTCATTACGAACAACTGGTCGGCGTTGTGTTGTGAACACGAAACAACTGTTACTCTGTCTGTCTCGTTGACACGTTGTAGTTGCCTCAATACTGACAGGTATAGTCGTATAAATATATTGTTCTTTTCTTCTCTTTTTCTCTTTGTGGCTAGAATAATGAAGACAATTAGAAAGACCTACATACAACTCCATTATTTTCTGTGGATTATGCTTTATATCTTCCTGTAAGCTTTACAGTACTTTACATCTACATAAACTGTATCATCCTGTGGAGGCCCCGAAAGCAACGTCTGCTAACTTTGACGCGAACTACCTATAGGCTTGAACTCTCTTGCTTTTCTCCCATATATTTATTTCAATGACCGAAATGATGGTACGTGTCAGCTTAACTTCTCACTTCCAATGGAAAATTCCATCTACTTGCTTCAACAAACCTTGCGTGGAAGTTACCATTTTAAAACTTTTTTTTAACAGACACAGCATTTAATCTTGCTACGTATAATTGTTGAAATGGCTGTTATGTTATAGTAAGAGGAATTATGAATAAAAACTTAAATAGTGGCAAATTCTCTTGCTATCGATGCAATATATGACAGTGAATAGTCTATTCAGGGTGTAGGCAAATCAATAATAAAACCATGCTTTTTCCATGCTTTTTCCATGTTTAATTATCAATTTGCATACACCCTGAATAGACTCTTCACTGTCATATATTGCATTGATACCAAGCAAATTTCCCGCCTGGATAACTTTTTCATTTTCTATTTTGGACTACCAATCCCCACCTGGATTGTTTTTAATCGACATCTTTAACATTTTTCTGGAAATTGTTTTAAACTTCATGACTTGGATGAACTGTATAAGTTTAACAAAAAAGTGCGTTTTTAGCCGATATATTTGATGGTTTATATGTATCTTTATGTATTTTTTAATATATTTTTATATATTTTCAAAGCTTAATTTCTATTACATGCAGTAATACCATTACGGTAATGATGCTCTGAGGAGAGGATTTTCTTTAAAAACTCATGAGTTAAGGACGCAGTATATCTCCTTGTTTTTGAACTTTAATGAAATCTGATGAATTTCTCATTTTATTGTTATTAAATAACTAATATTGCTATATACACTACATTGACCTTCGATTTTATCCTGATAGTCTACTGTCTAAAGATATTTTTTATATCTTTAAAGTACTATCTTACAATCTCTCACTCTCTCTCTCTCTCTCTCTCTCTCTCTCTCTCTCTCTAAATATATATATATATGAGTTTTAAAATAAACAAAATTCCATTGAAATCATGTATAATAATATGCAAGAAAATGTCTAATTGAAAATATATGTATATATATATATAATTTAATCAGGGTATGTTATATATATATATATATATATATATATTTATATATATATAAATTGATGAATTTTAAAATAAACTAAATGCCATTGAAACCATGTATAAGATGCAAAAAATGTCTAGTTGAAAATGATTCATTTTATCTTACTTGTTACGAGTAGCATATCTTTATTCAGATATCGGATGTTTCATAACAAATGTAAAGGTATTACCTTTTTTATAAGTATGGTGCTATTTTCTTGGTGTTACCTATGTGTCTGACCGCTGTTACAAGAACGATTTAAAAACAGATGTAACATTTTAAAATGCTTAACGTAATTCGATTTTATTATGCGATGCCACTCCGACGCTGCTGAATTTAAATTGTTAACGTCCTTTCGAGAACAATGCGGAAACGTGTGTTTACGTGTGCTTTTCTGCGCTTTCTTTTAAAAAAATCTTCTTTATCCACCTTTTTTTATTTGCTTTTGACACATGAATATGATTCGATAAGGAATCTAAAATGTTCGTGATACCTAAGAATCATTTTTTAAATTTAAATACAAAATTAGACATGAGAAAAATTGTTAAAAATAAAACAGTATTATTAAACAGCGGAATTCTGTTATTTTAACAATGTTTGCTAAATGAGAAACTTCTGCTAAAAGACACACACAATATTTATATATATATATATATATATATATATATATATATATATATATATATATATATATATACATATATATATATATACATATCTATGTATATATACATATGTATATGTATATATATATATATATATATATATATATATATATATATATATATATATATACATATATATATATATATAATATTTACGAATAAATATTAATGATTTATTACCTACATACATCGATGTTTCATGCATACGCAATCTTCAGTGCAGGAAGTTAATTTCCGACGGTTGGCGGGCGCGATCACAAATCGCCACTGATTCGCAGTCAAGAGCCTTTCCCGTTGGCCATCACAAATTAGCTTTAAATCAGGGAGGAATTTAACTTTGTAAGTGCCAAGTCGGCGGGTATTTTACAACGAGCAGCGAATAGTGATCTACAACAACAAACTGTGTTGGATCTCGCAATGAAGCTGGTAGTACTGCTTGTTATCAAACTCACTCAGAGTCCTCGGCCTTAGTAAAGGGGACTTTTAATAATATTTATAAATAAATATTAATTATGTATTACCTACAGACATCGATTTTTCACATTTACACAATCTTCAGTGCAGGTTATATATATATATATATATATATATATATATATATATATATATATATATATATATATATATATATAAACTCAAGTTATCTAGATAAATACTCTATATTTACATCAAAAACACTTTATTGACAGACAATTGTCTCTGCTCTTATCGAGAACATATATTTTCATGACATACAATGTGTCACAAATATTTTTCAGGGAGTTTCTCGGTGTATAATTAAATATCCTATTGTCAGGATGAAAAATTAAAATGAATCCGACATTTATTCAAATTATACATTTTTGTTTTTTAACTGAAATTTAAAACCTGACGTAACACTATGGATGTACATAAAAGTTCACATTCATCATATCCGTTTTTCCCTTTTGTTTTACATGTTTATATTTGATCGATAAAACATATTTTAACTTGAACATATAAAGAATAATTATTTATCATCATCCGCAATCATTTCTTTCTTCTTTCTCTTCATTTTTACTACCCTTTCTTTTTTGTTTCTCTTAAGTGTATAAAATTCATGACATAGCTGATACAAATCACTTCACGTATAATTACAACCAAGGTCTATAATAATTGTATTAAATCATTAATTTTACTAATTTTTATTTCAACTATCGTTTTATCCTGAAGTGTTATACTGTAAAAATTACACATATCATAAAGTAATTTGATATTAATTCAATTATCAATTCCGATAAGTTTTCGGTGTTCGTATTTTTCTTATTTACGAATCTCTATTTAGGATGTGCATCCTTTATAACTATTATTAGTGTAGTTTATATGATTTTTCAACACAGTTAAAATATTGTATCGATCATTTAATTTATTAAACATCAAGTTTATTTTGAAAATAAAGTAAATTTATTGATAATGTTTCATTGATAATTTCTAATTATGTTTACAACTATCTCTCTCCTTCTCTCGCTCTCTTTCTCTCTATCTCTCTCTCTCTATATCTCTCTTTATATATATTAGTAACATAAGGTTTCATTAATTTTTATTATTATCGGAATATTATATCATACACAGATGAAGCCGGTTCATGAATATTTATTATATTTGGTATATCATAAATATAGATATGTTCGATATGGGCTAAAAGAATTGTTTGTTAACAAAGATTTTTGAAGATCATATAGAGTGTTTCTCTAAATTACTATGGTTGATATGATTTATATTAAGAGCTCTAGGCACACTAGTGTACTATTACATAAACGTGTATGTTTACTTATATATATATATATATATATATATATATATATATATATATATATATATATATATATATATATACAAGTGGTGAATGATGAGAATAAAAAATTGCAAAGATACAATATTTATTAAAACATCAGAAGTTCAAAGCATGGAGTTTCATATCCTTGATCCATGAATCTAATATTATATATATATATATGTATATATATATATATATATATATATATATATATATATATATACGTCTATATATTTCATGAATTACCACTTTACCTCGTAGCTTTTATTTCAACTATAACCGTTGTTAATCGTAGACTTGTATTTCTGTTTTGGAGTGGCGTTATTTATAATGGAAATTAAAAAGTTAATGGAGTTAGCTCTCCTCAACAAAAAACAAATCTCAGGATCAATTCATGTGAACATTGAAGGTGTTTTTGCATTTAATAGTTAGAAAACAAAAATCATGTTCACAAAACAACTTGTCAACAATATGTTTTCATCTACTCACGCCAATAATACAATAATTTACAACACTCTAAATAAAGTAAGAATTCCAACAATACAACTTACATCACAAACCATAAAACAAAGATTAAGCACTACAAAATATTTCCCTAAAACATCCGCATCTAAAGCATAAATGTATAATCAGATATATGTTTGCTGAGACTCAACGCGAACCTCAATAAATGCTCAATAATTATAAAAAAGGGACACAAAATATAACAATTTCCGAAATACACTATTATCTAATATATTACAATATATTCATTCTTTTAACTTTAAACAAATGGACACATTAAATTTATGGAGATTACTTAAATATGCACTCATTATAAACTCTGACACAATTGCACAATCAGAAAAATAATATTAACCGAACAAAACTTGAATTTAGATCCAGGTTAGCTATTTTAAACAAAACTTTGTACATAGCATCGATACTAAAAAAAAATAATTCCGCTTCATATACGAACTACATATTTTGAATTATAAACAACTATGTTGCGTTTTGAAAAAAGAATAAAAAACATTATTTCCACGTCATAGACGCACGCAGTATTTTTAAATTTGGTCTTCTATGTTTTACTTGAAATCAGTAATCTTGAGAAAGTTGTTTGAATAAAGACCAAACATTGATGAACATGAACATATAAACAACTTTTAGTGTTCATTTTTATTACGCTAGATTATTTATTCTATATATATATATATATATATATATATATATATATATATTTAAAGACACGTGTTTCGTCGTCTATACAACTTATCGGTGTGGCAAGACCTAGCGAGATTTGAACCCGCGACCCTATTGGCTGACGTCCGACACTCTAGAACTGAGCCACGAACCCGCTAGTACGGGTGGGAGACATGTATCACATTATATATAATGTTTTTTTATTTATATTTTTATTTACGATACTGATAATTGAAAGCATTTGATTATATTTACTGATAAGCATTAACCTAATACTAGATGGAATTATATTATAAAAATATGAGCAAATAAGAGAATTATGTTAATAAGAGAATGAAATATGCATAACATCATAGAATTATGTAGTCATTATCCAGCAGTACCGGCAGTTTCTGAGGCAGACAGTTTTTATTGTTGGTTACACCTTCTTCGGGAATAATGGCGGAGATTGGTGATTAAAACACAAAGGCAATTATTAGTAGGGGAGAAAAAGAATAGAATTAAAATGGAGGTAAACATTTTAACGTTCTAAACAACAACCGTAAAGAGTGAGAAAGAAAGAAAATAAATATTATAACTCCATAATAAAATGCACATGTAGGTTAAAAGTTTGAGCTAATATGTCTTATATCAAAAACATAGTTACCGTACACGCAAACTAACAGTGAAAAAGACAGGAAGACAGACAGACACAGATTGCTCATACTAGTAAACAGCCACATACAACAGAAATAATAATATTATTGTTTTAGTGTGTACTTTTAGCTTCAGAACGTGCGTATCCCTATATTATGTGAATTATTTTTTCTAGTTTCTGGTTTAATAGCCATCTTGAATCCACACGAACATATATGTTAAGTTATATTTTATCGTATGAAGAGATATTGAGCTTCCACTCAAAATAGTCGTTGAGGTTACTCCGTATGATAATTTCGAAATTAGATTTACATATTTCTTTTTTAATCATGCAAATAACTTATGCACTTCATTATGGGGTGAGTATCGAAGCGACACCGGTTATTTATTTTTAGAATTGTCTCTGAACGCCACAGCAAAGCGTTGAAGCCCCTTCCTATATTAAAAACGACATTACGTTACACCCTCCCTTCATAGGGATTTAAGCAAATACGAAAATCTGTTAACAATTGACTTCTAAGTTCAGTGGATACGTAGATAATCAAAATATCAATACTAATATGAGACAATTTTCAAGGTTTCTAATTTTAAAAAGGTATTTTATAATGTTTATACATAAATAAATCATTTTTTATTTAAATAAAACTATTGGTCATATCAATCTCTAACAGATCGAGTATACTAGAGAAATCCGCGGAAATCCTAAATGTTGTTTGCTTGTACAAGTGTAAGACATGTTTCCATCCTATGTGCCAATGCAAAGACAGCAAATTTATGAGAAAAAATTAAAAGGTAAAAAATAAAACTCCAAAAAGCATCTCAACGTTTCGCCCAGCTCTTACGAGGACTTTATAAAGAGAGACAAGTCGATAAAGTGACAAATAACGAAGAGACTTGTAATTTGGTGGTGTAAGGTAGGTATATATAGCAATCTGTCACAATAAATTTAAATATGTCGGTGAAAGAAAGTAAGCAAATATCACCACACATATCCACATTTAATATATATGTACACTAATTGATTAAAAAAATATTTCCGCTGAAATTTACCCTACGATTTTGTTGTACGCGAAATTTACTTACATATATATATATATATATATATATATATATATATATGCGTCTGTCTGTGTGTGTTTACATGAAATAAACACACAAAATATGTATAGCCATTGTATATTATAGATAGAAGAAATAGAAGGAAAGGGGAAGTAACCAAGGACATATTTTGCTACTTGTTCGTATATTACTCTTGATCAAGCCCTCGTAACAGTATAGCAAAACGTTGAAATGCACATATATATAAATATATATATATATGTATATATATATATATATATATATATGTATATATATATATATATATATATATATAATACACAATTGATATACACATATGGAAATATATAGATATATATATAAAAGAAAGTAGAAACGTAAACCACTCGAAATTGGGATATAGATCGATACATATATATATATATATATAGAGAGAGAGAGAGAGAGAGTGAGAGAGAGAGAGCGAAAGAGAAAGAGAGAGAGAGATAGATTGATTAACATATAGCTTTCAAGGTTATTCGGGTTTCCGATAAAGTTAACATCACGCACTTGTTAGGTTACGCAGTTCAATTTATTGGCCATGTCCCCTGAATAAAAACATCGTTTCGAATGAAAAAGATTGAACGCCATTACAAGGTTGGTTGTCCATACATAAATACGTAATACCTTCCCGATAGATTGAATAGAGTCTTCCAACCTCAAAGCCATCACCTTTACTTACTTATTTATTTCTAAAAGGCTTGCACTTTGTAGATAAGAAAGCGACAGGGAAGGAAATTTGTCGTTAACGATTTCTGAATCCCAAATCTGTTTTCCTGACGTCCTGTCCCCACTCCCTGTTTGACCAATAACTCAATATTTATCTTGACACAGCCGGAATATCCGAACTCCATTTGGCGAAAGTCCGCATGCAGTTGTCGGAATTTGATATTCCATGGAAAATCACCAACGTCGCATATAATCATAACGTATTGGCCCATTGTTTAACTATACTTATAGGCGTTGTAGGTGTTGCATCTTTGCACCTCATGCCGTTGTCTCATTTAATTCGATCGGGATTTTGCGATGGTGCGATTAAGATTAGAGTGACTTAACGTCGCAGGAACAGCATCAATCATTTTAAAAGTCGTAATCATCTCAATGCGACGAAGAGTAAAACAAAGAAACCTGCACAACTGCTCAAAAACAAAGGATGTAGATTAAAGTGTGCAAATGAAAGGTAAAAGAGGCAACGGTTGCGTAATCTGCTTTATGGGAGGATAAACCGAAGCGGTATTTAAGGAAAATCTTGCGTAAGGTCCCAAATCTAAGGAACTTAGTCGTATTTAAGACTAAAAAGTTAGATACAGTCATTACTTATAAATATTTTAAAAAGCTAACTGATGAATATGAACAGCTGGTATTAATGGACCATTGGTATATATCTGTCCGAATCTAAAACTGTACTATTCATTTATCTTCCTCCCACAAGGAAAGATGTGACACAAGGTCGGGAAAGTGGGATTTGAAAAGCCAGCGCCCGAGAAGGTGAGCACTCTGGCCTACAAAAAAAGGCCTGGGAAGCCCCGTCGGCATTCCCCGGTAGGGGCGCCTCAGGCAGTAAGCGATAAGTTTACTCCACCCCAAAAAGGGGAGGCAAAGCCTGTGAGGGTGGACCTCCTAGAACTGCACAGGACAAACCCACAGACCGGCAGAATCAAGGCCCGAGAGCCAAGACGATACCGGTCTATAGGGTGTAGTATCCATCGGAACAGATACTACACTTTGAGCTTAGCCAAAAGCTGAAGCGGAAACTTTAATATTACTATCTTTCAATGCTTAATTAAGAGTATGGGTGGGGGATAATGTAGTATCCAATTCGTTGTCATGAGGGAAGTAGAGTATATGTTCGTTCGTCATGATTATTATAATCATATACATGACTTGTAAGAATATATTTCAGTGATAAATTAAGAATATTTGATAATAGAAAAATACTTCAGACTAGTCTATATATATATATATATATATATATATATATATATATATATGTATATATATATATATATATATAGTTGTGATTGAAAAGAAAGTGAAGTACCAAATATTAGGAACAATGATAGTAAGAAGCCTGAAAAAGCCTATGAAAAGATAAATTATGAGCTACAAATAGATAGTAGAAGTGGGAGAAGTTGAGTTGACTGTGGAAAGGGTTGCCTCCACACTTTCCTAATTTAACTCAACTTCTCCTACTGCTACCATCTTTTAGATAATAATCAATCTTTTCATAAGCTGTTTTGTTTCAGCTTTTCTCATCTTACAATCATTGTTTCAAATATTTTCTACTGTGTGTGTTATTTTACTCAGACCAATCATCTTGTAGTAGTCTAGAAATCAAAACGAAACGTTCATAAATACGTAAATAATAGTTTTGGGTTTTCTTTTGTTCATTGTCAATATATATATATATATATATATATATATATATATATATATATATATATATATATATATATATATATATATATATATATATATAAATATGTTATTGTTTATTTATCTATGGACGTATACGTTTCGTCTTTTTTTTCCAATCAAGACTCATCAGCATAGAAGTACGAATATTCACCACTAGTCGAAACCCCAATCCAACGTCGCTAACCGGTAGGCCAGTTCTTAACAGCTTATAAACAATGATAATTTTAACACTTTTAGAGGCGGCGAAACGTACAGGCAATCAACTTCTATAAGTGAAAGAATGATGTATATAAAGCAAGTGACGTCATGCTGTGATATTACTACCATTTACAGTGCTATACTTTTTAACGAGGAGCTTTAAATATAAATATTTGTTATTGTTTATTTATCTGTGGACGTATACGTTTCTTCTTTTTTTTCAATCAAGACTCATCAGCATAGATGTACGACTATTCACCACCGGTCACACGATTCGAAAACCTGGATTACAAGTATTTTTCAACCCCAATCCAACGTCGCTAACCGATAGGCCAGTTCTGAACAGCTTATAAACAATGATAATTTTAACACTTTTAGAGGCGGCGAAACGTAAAGGCATTCAACTTCTATAAGTGAAGGAATGATGCATATAAAGCAAGTGACGTCACGCTGTGTTACTACCATTTACAGTGCTCTACTTTTTAACGAGGAGCTTCAAATATTATTATATATTATTTATATATATATATATATATGTATGTATATATGTGTGTGTGTGTGCATATACATGATTAAACATATATATATGTATGCATATACATGATTAAAAAGATATATATATATATATATATATATATATATATATATATATATATATATATATATATATGAATAAAAATGGGGATAAAATTATCCGACGTAATGTAAAATTTAAAAAAAGCTAAAAACTATATTATTTATGTATTCATCAACGTTTCGTCTTTATTGTAGACTGGACTTCCTCAGGATGAAGAAAAATGCAGAAAAAATCATAGAGTCATTAATTTTGATTTGCCTAGGAACGTTCGAGTTTCGGTATGGCTGTGAATGTTATCATTTTTTGCATTTTTCATTCACAGACATGCTGAAACTTGAATGTTTCTAGGCAAATCAAAATTAATGACTCTATGATTTTTCTGCATGTTTCTTCATCCTGAGGAAGTTTATAATAAAGACGAAACAATGATGAATACATAAATAAAATAGTTTTTGGCTTTCATTTTTCATTTTCCACACACACACACACACACACACCATATATATATATGGTGCAATCATGTGTGTTTGTTTTTTGGCGATAGTGATAATTGAACGAATTCAGACATCAAAAGTAAAGCATTTCCTAAGTGCTTAGCGGAGTTATTCCCTTACACAGAGTGTCGCCTACTATCCGGGGAGCGTAAATATTTTATTGTCAAAATATTATTATGCATGGACGAGCGTTTCGCCGTAATACAGCGCATATGCGTGGCTGCTCTTAAGATTCGAAACCGCGACTACAATTAAGCGATTCGACACTCTACATATATATATATATATATATATATATATATATATATATATATATATATATATATATATATATATATATATATATATATATATATATATATATATATATATATATATATATATATATATATATATATATATATATATGTATACTGCGATATATGGATATGCAGATATATACATACATATAGAGAGCGTTACATATTGATATTCAGCACGTTTGATATTATTGATATTAAGAGGTAAATATATCTATGTTAATAGACACACATGTCACAGATAGAATTACAAAGATAGTGTATACAAAAAGATCTCACAATATGAAGATTATTATCAGTAAATTTGAAGGATGTAAAGACTTTAAACGGTGGATCAAAAAAGTGTTCGTTCAAAACTAAAGCGAATTAACGTTTGCAAACGGAAACTGCCAGCTTTAAACAATGATAGAGATGGAGCAGACATTTTATTTTTAAAACTCAGCGAATGAATTAATTTTACCATTAAAATACAGCCATGAACGCTTATTCTTTGTATTTCAAATAGAATAATGAACGCTGAGAAATATTAATATACGAACATTAATAGAACACACTTCTCTAATCAATAACACAACGTCGGACGGAGACAGCAGAGTGTCACGTTCATTGAAAAGGTCAACTGACCGACTTATCAAATCTCACATATTTTTTTATGAAGAGAAAAATTAGAAAAATCTGAAAGGCGTGCATTGCAATGACCACTGCTGACCTTTCCTACTCGTCTGAACTGAATTAGAAAGCATAAAGAAAGTAAAATTAGATAAGAATCAGACAAAATACTTTATTTATTTTAGTTCAAAGCGATGTATAACAATTACACATTGCTTAATGCCATGCACGTCTATTTAACGTTGACCGCTAAAGAATAACAATGCAGACACACAATTGTGAAAACCAATTATAAACTCCCAAATGAAACTATAATTCTATTTAAATTAATTTCCGAGACAAGTTTGGTTTACAGAAACAGATTAATTAAGTATTTAGATGAGAGCCAAAGGCCGATGATTGAATATTTTTTCTGGTAAAAGAGCAATCTAATATATAAAGTTATTTTGATGATCTGTCAAAGTCAGACCTAAATAGCAATCCATCTCATATATCGATACTTTATTCAGACTAGACTTGTTTTTCGTGTTTTCCTTCCTTATTTTATTAGCACAAACATATTTAATTCGCGTCAGTTCTTTTTTAAATGTTTATTCCGACTCATATTCAATTGAATTCAATAAATTTCGCAAAAAATGAAACAAGCATCCTCCAGTTCCCATGTAAGGAAATGGAGGTATACATTTACTCAGAAGAGGGTACTATAGCTCAAGAACTGTTGAATTTCGCCTTGAATTGCGAGGTTGTGGGCGCATTTACTACATCTCCTGCAAGTCTGTTCCAGGGCTCCTGATTGGGAAGTGCTCTCTTTCTAGAGCGCGAAATAAGATTCGGCTCTAATTAAGAAGTCATACCGGAAACTGAGGCGGATTTTTGGAGGCAAAAGACAAATCGCTCGACTAAAAACGGGGTCGAATATTTGTGAAGAATTGGAAACTGTGTATCACTTAAAAGACCGACTGTTCATGAATAAAATCAGATTTTGGCAAACAATTGTTTTTTTATTAGTTGCTCGGTACTTATTGAGTGGTGTACTATCACTATTTAAGTATGACACTTGTCTGTAACACAAGGATAAGAGCCCTTTTTGTGGAACTGGATTTCCTCACATTAACTGCCGACCTTGGGCCTGAAACTCGCGACATTCATTTTATTCGCATTGAATCAATCATCTTTCTACTCGCGACTCTGAATTGACAGTTGTTTATAATATCGCAGGTTGTTGCGTACTCGAAGGGATGACGTCGGTCCCGAGAAGGTCAGAGGTCGAAATCTTACGCCGGCAAACCCGAAGATAATAGCAGGTGATTATTGTTCTTTCTCTCGTTCCCTTCATCCCTCCTCTCTCTCTCGCGCACACGCTTTTTGATGTTTTGTATTCCTGTTTCTTTTCTTCTTTTTTTTTGCTTAACGTTCTCTCTCTTCTAGTGTTGCCATAACAGAGACAGCACTTAGTGAGATGTCTTCGCACGGAGCTGTCGCGTACTAAACTAACCCGTTGATTCGAGATATGTATGCTTTTCATCACCCGTAATGTACAAGTAACTTCTATATATTTATATACAATTCGTTTTCTTTTACTCTACATAGTGTTCACTCACTTTGCAGAGCCGATTATCCCGCTCACAAGTACGGATAATTTATTATCTGGAGAGAATTAAGAACGCCATCCATACAACAACCCAGTAATACTCAGTCGGACAACATTAGGCCATTGCGTTTGAGGATCGAAGCAAATGTGGCTCAACGATAAACTGAAACTATTGTCCAGTTGATCAGAAAGGGAAAATAAGAAATATCACCTAGTCTAAGTAGATCACAACACTCTGACAGAAATCTTCGTTTTTAATGACGATAAGGGTGTCTATTTACTTTTGTCATCTCTTCACTGGCAACCTGAGTATATAAAAGATGGGCTTTTTATCTCTGTTCTGTGTAGCAGAAGTTCTTAGTTAGAGAGACAGACAGACAGACAGACAGACAGACAGACATAGAAGGGGCGAGAAAGAGAGAGAAACCCCATTAATGTACATACAGAAATATGCAAAGTGTGTTTCTAGAGTAAGGGGAGGCAAGAGAGTGATAGAAAGCATAGAACAAACGCGAGTAAAGGAACCGAAGAGGCCAATCAGAAGCAATTGGATTAAGTTGGTCTAATCGAATCAGGACTTTAGTAATCGGTTTCTCATGACAAAATGAGATTTCGTCATCGGCTAGAATTCCTATTACAAGTAATTGGCCTAGAACCGTTTCCAACCATTCCATTAGACAATTTTTTGTATTGTCTGCCTCTTTACTTCCTTCTTAGTCTTAATCAACTACTGTATTTTATCTGTCGATCTATCAAATCCAGTGTTCACAATATATTGGTCAATCGATCGATCTTTCTCTCACTAGTTGCTGGTTTACTTATATCGATCTGCTTAGCGAAAACAAGAGCTTGTTTTGTAACGACGTCAACGTTTGTCGTCGGATATTGACTAAATTTGGCACGGAGTTACATGTACCTCCCAGAATAACGCACCAAAATGATTACAACGTCTTCTGAAACTTAAGTCAAATAACTCATAAAGGGTAAAAAAATTATTATATTGATGCTTTTATACTGAGTCCAAAATCTTGTCGGACCCACTGTGTACAATGCACACTAATACTCCTTGTAAAGGTATGAACCGAAAATCCCTTTCTATCTATGGTGTGAAATTGTATATAAATATTCGATTTAAATATATATTATTCATTGGCATTAATTGACCTCAAAAAGGGGTAATAGTGCAGTGCAAGAGACAAACCAAGTCAAGCGAAAAGCAATCATAGCACATGCACTTCTTGTATACGCTTTTTCCGTAATTGTCTTAGTGGCCTAATTTTGAATTCCCAAATGTGAACTATGCCTGAGTCGCCATTCGTAATTCGTTGGAATCGGCTTTAGGAATTAATTGATGATAATGAACTTTATAGTATATTTAAACCAGCAGGTCTACCTGAAGTACTAATTTCCTTAACTTACAGACTTAAATCAAAGCGGTCATTGTTGGGATTTACAGAATGTCATGTCAATCCACATTAGGTTATTTTATTCCAAGATTGTACATGCTTTTGTATACGATGTAATTGTTAGGTTAATTTTAATTTGAAGAGGTTGTGTTATACATAGTACCTGGACTTCCAAAATGGTCACTAATTTAATACTGGCCAGGCTCGATGTCTCTTAAATTATCTGAGCTTACCTAGATCGTTATATAAACATGATACTAGCCGTATATAAAATTAAAATAAAACGGAACATTCTACAAAATAATATAATTTTTAATTTTTTAGTTCATTTCAAGAAAAAATCAGAGTAAAATGAATTATAGTCAGGTGTGGGCGAACGCAATACCTGTGTTTTTAATTTCTTCATGAAAACTGATTGCGCCACTAAATCAATAAACTCTCTTCCATTCGAATGTATGCTTAAACCAAAGCAGGCGGCATTTTTTATGCCTTCGTTCCTTGTATCGCTTTATCTTCTCTTTCACCATGCTATCAGACAAAGGCAACGACAAAAAGTAAAGAAAAAAACCTAAAAGTACAAATCAAGATTGTTACATTTTTAACCTGTTTTTTGAAAAATGTAAAAAAATATGAATTAATAATTCAAATAAAACAAACTCAGACACACATAAACACAAATAGTAATCAAACTTATTTGGACATTCTCTAATTTACCCTCTGTATCTCACTTAACTCATATAAGTGCCGTGAGTTCTTTTTTACGTCCTTTCTTATAATGGCGAACGCTAGGCAAGCAAAGTCATACAGGAGAAAGTGTCCTCCAATATAAATAGATAGAAAACGGGGAATTTAGCTCAAATAAGAAGCGTTACGATAGAACCACAAGAAATAAAAATAAATAACGGTGTTAGTCAGTTACTGGGTACGGCTCACAAAGGCAGAGACCTTAAAATGAAATATCCGGAAATAAAATGTACATTTCAACCTGCTCGTGGACATCCAAACAGCAGTATGACGGGAATATTATCATCTCCAAACAGTAACTAAGAATATACACAAATACAGAATATCAACAAAACCGAAGTGTCTGAAAGAAAAACTACGATTTATTAATTTGTTACAGATAAATGCAATTCCAAGGAATGTTATATGTTCAAATAAGAAAATACAAGAACAATTTTGGAAAGATTGGAAATCCCTTAATATGATAATTTAAGTAAGAAAACGAGAGACTATATGTCACATGGATAAAAAAGAGAAAGAAAACAACAAACAATAGAAAAATATCTAGCTTAGTGTTTTATTACAAACTAAACTAACGCATGCTCGCCGTCATCCTCTTACTACAAAATCCTGTTCATTTCATGGCATTATTTCTTTACGTTGTTTGAATAAGTCACATTTATTCATCAGACTTGTATTTTCTGTCGATCACTATTTGGTTGTTGTCCACGTAAATATTAAAACCTGAGTAAAACATATATATATATATATATATATATATATATATATATATACAGTAAAATTGAAAGTTGAACACTGTCGGAAATACTAAAAGCTTCAGTGCAATGCTCCGATCTTGTCGTAGAGTGCTATCGAATGTTTAGGTGTCAACACTCGCCGCTTCCAGTGTAAACATCACTTAATTTTTCCGTTATTACGTGACCTAATGGGACTAGGTGGACGCCTACAGATTAAAGGTGAATCTGTGAACGGGGTTCGCGCCCTATGACCGTCTGATTTAGTTATTTCTCTGCGCTGATGAGAGCTATAAGCTCGATTCGACGTCGTATGTAAGTAAAAATATTTTTTAAATATTAAAAATAATTATGTATATATATATATACATATATATATATAAATGTGTCAGTGTGTTTATACTTAGGCAGCAAGTCATTATTCAAGCAAGCATTGTTGAACGTCACGGAACTTTCACGTTTGTAAATCTTGTTCGTGAGGTTCACAAACCGTCGAGCTATCTTTTTGGCTTCGGGTGGCAATCCGTAGAGTATTTCTCCGATTGTTCTTAATTCGGCCATTTTTTTCGAGAGCTTTCGACCTTCTTAGTCGTCTTCAGGATTAGTTTTTTTTTACTATTTATTCATACGTAAAAACCATATAAAATGTGGCACAAGGCCAAAAAGGGGGATGGGAAATGTTAGGTCTTCACTAACAAATTAAACTAATCTTATTTAGCTAGCTTCATTCGGTACCATGATTCACCGAAATGCCGCATTTATACTATACATCCTTCTCCAATCACCAAAAGAAGTCGCACCATGAAAATCCTACTTAAAACCCATACATGTAAACTATGCAACGGGGGGGGGGGGTATGGTAATAACAATAATATGTACAAATATATATATGAATATTTACCATGAAAAAATTGAAGTTTATAAAAAGGCCCCCATTACTAAACTGTGGCAGATACGCAGATTTGCCAGTCGAAAATCGAAAAAAGGAGGTTGATGCAGGCCCCAACGCTTTATTTAACAACACCACTTTCGAAAATACCAATGGGTGACCTGCATCCTGGCAAATCAAGCGCTTTGTCACCTAGTTGAGGATGGAATGGGGTGTTACGAACTAAATGGGGGCAAAAAGAATTTAGGGAAGGGAGAAGGACAAAAATAAAAAAGGGCCATGATGAACTCATTCACTAACTAGCTAAATTCAGAACTCAAATTAACAGAAACATGTCTTTTAGCTAACTTATAACTGGGTCATAATCGAAGTTCGTTTTTGTAACCCAATATCCTATACCTAAGGCACGTCTAAATATCACTCTTTTCTAGCTCATGTCACTCTACACAGTCGCGCACCTTTCACCCATCTTTCACCAAAATCTGCCGGAGAAAGTCTCACCCTCTCGGCTCTAATGCGAGCTTTCATGTAACATTTGAAAATCGTAATAAGGTCGAGAGAAGTGAAGGTCTCTGCTCCGTAGACTGCCTTCATACGAGTTTTCCATATCGCGTCTCTCATAACGGCTAGTATGCTTAAGAACACAAAACGTGTCAGCCTATCTCTTGTTGGAACCCAGTTGCTACATACATTGATAGGTTCAAGGTCAAAAGACGATACGTTAAGTATGCGAACCATGAGACCTGTAACGGGCCTAATCAGTGGCACAACGATGCGGCAATAAAAGAATGCGTGACTCACGGTCTCGTCTTCATCGCACATCTAACCCAAGTCGGTGAACTCACCAAGCCAGCTGAATGAAGCTTCTTACCGACCCAGAGAGCATTTCCTATCATCAGCCAGGTTAGCGTTGCCTCGTAATTATCAAAGCACCGTAACCCAGGCGCCCAAGACCAGTTTGAGCGTAGCTCCCCCTCGCCAAAGCGAGTCCCTCAATCCTGTCATCTCGAACAGTCAGCCTAACCATAACCCGATATAATGCCTTTCGTGACAACAGCAGGGTGTCAGACAGGCTTTCTTTCACCCTTAAGAAGAACTTCAAAGCATGTCTACATTTGCGAACAAAGGAGCACTCGCTTCGGGGTAACCTGTGTGCCTCCCCCTCATCCAAGTGTACAATTTTAAAAGCCGGAAAGGCTTTCTTAGTGTCTTCCTTCCAGAAGACACCATTTCCCTCAGATTGTGACCTCATTCGATCTAGATAAACAAAGCCGAAGTGTATGACGTCGAATCTCGACGTTTGGCATACCTAGACCGCCTTAAGAAGGATGGAGATAACAAATCTCGCGACGGACCATAGGGGCCTTGCCAAGCAACAACATACTTGAAAAGAGCCCGCTGCATCTCAAGCAGTGTATCGGACGGGAGAGGAAGCACTGATAGTCGATATAGGATGATCGGATAAATGTGAGAGCAACACACCTCCGCTCTCCCCTTTAACGAAAGATTTCTACGGATCCACAGACCAGCTGCGGCCCGAATCGCTTTCAATACTTCCGACCAATTTTTCTCCAGCCGCAGATCAGGATAAAATCAGACGCCGAGTAGCTTGTAAGGCCCGTCTGTCCTGCTAAAGTGTCCCTGCAGGGGTACACCCCTCCAGGCACCAATGCACAAGCCCACAGACTTGTCGCAGTTAATTTTGGCCCCTGTTATCGTTTCATACATTCTGATTTATCTGTCGACAGCACTAATCTCGGCACTGCTCGTTACAAGCACAGTCAAGTCGTCGACAAAGGCGGAGTACTTTAACGTAGTGCAAGCACCTGCCAAAGTTATCCCATTTAGGACCGGATTAACCCTTAGCCTGTGACGGAAGGGCTCCAAGACAAGCACATAAAGCATCGCTGACGAAGATATCTGGATAATCTGAACGGCTCAGACCTCACACCATTCATCTCTACCCGCACACCGGGGTTCGCATACAAGAGGCGAATTCAAGAGCAAAACTGCAACCCAAAACCGGCCGCAGACAAGACAGCCTCCAAATAACGATGGTCCACCCTATCGAATGCTTTTGACTGATCAAAATAGATCAGCGCGGCTTCTGTGTCGACTTTATCTATGATCAGGCGTATCGAGTGCAAGTTATGTTTAATGGACCGACCATTTACAGCACAAGTTTGTTCGGGGATAATTAGACCAGCCAAAACCAGCTGCACTCGATTGGCTAAGAGCTTGGCCAAAATCTTTAACACAGCATTTAGCATCGTTAAGGGCCGAAAATTATCTAATCCATCCCCACCATTTTTGCTTTTGCGTAACAACTTCACTATACCCATGGTCAAGTACTCATGAATAGTCCCATTCCTAAACCACGAGTTAAATAAAACTGTCAGCAAGGGAACAAAAATGTGCGACATCCTCAAATACACCTCGTAAGGCAAACCATCAATACCGGGAGACGTGTTATGGCCCACCCGCTTTAAGGCTTCCTGAACTTCTTCCTCCGTTATGCAACATTTGCACGTAGCTGCTTCGGTCGCATCGAGAAGAGAAAAGTCAGCTAAATAGGGGTCGAATTGTGCTAATAGCAGACCGTGTTCCCTGATAGAAAGATCCTGGAAATGAGAACGAAACGCCTCCAGAATACTTTCGTTTGTGGTCACGAGACGCCCATCCGGCAATGAGACACGTGCGATATGCCGATCAGCAGCTTGTTGACGTTCCTCTGCACGCAATTCAGCGGACATACTTGTTGCTTCTTGAGGCATTCTCTTTAACCTTGCCCTAATCACTAAAGCTTGATGCTGATGCATAGCTACAGACGCAAGCTTTGCCTTAATTATAGTAACTTTAGCACTATCCTCCACCTCCACCGCCCGATCTAATCTAGAATCCAGTGCCACTTTAGTTGCTCTAGTTGGCAGATTGAGTCGTCAGCTAAAATCAGCAGTAAAGGACCTAATTACCTTCTTAAAGTGAACCCACTTCCTATTCCCATTACGTCAATTCCCACTGTGAGGTTAGTAAACATTTCAAAATATCACTTTTAAAAATAGCCATGGGCTGAGTTAATTGAAAGTTTTCGTTCGCCTTTCTTATCATTTTCCAGAACCCCTTAGCTTCTTCGGGTTTCCTGATAACGGTTAGTACTCTGGCAGCGTTAGGGAAGTTTAAGGGATCCTCAACGGACTTGTTTCCCACCTCCCTAAACTCTAGAAGTTTTTTTAAGTCGGCAACTTTGTAGTTTTTTACAGTTTCTTCTTGTACTTCGTTTGTGACACATGTATTGATTCCAGAGAGAAATACAGTTTTTTTTTCTTTTTTTCTCCAGCGAAGGGCTTCTCTGCTTTTTTTAGATGGAGGTGGGTGGAGGTGGCATGTCTTCTTTCATTGGGGAGTGGGAAGGAGTTGAATTTCTGTTTTGAAGAAGGGGGAGACGGGAGCGAGCTGTTTTGCAGAGGATGCAGGGGGAGTACATTTGGGAGTGTTTTGCGAGGTGACTAAAGGGGAAGACTTGGGAGAGGAGACGGCTTTGCTTTTTTTTAACAGGGCTAAGAGGGATTAGCTTGTATTTCCTATCTTTCAAGTGAGCGGTGAGCGGTGGGGGCATATCTTTTGGAGGGGAACGTGGCTTTGTAAGACTGGGAATTTCAGTGGTTGACTTTGTTTTTTTTGGGGGGGGGGCTGAGGGCATGGTTTTGGAGAGGTCGATTTGGCGGGAGACTGTGAACTTGTATTTTGGGGGCATTTAGGGCTTCCCAGCACTTTTTTCTTGTCAAGTTTATTTTTCAGGTCGCGAACCTCTATATATTTGTCTTTCCCAGGATCCTTTGAAAGCATTTCTTGTTCCCGCATTTCGTCCCGGGCTAGTCGACTAGGTGTTTTTCCCCATGTACAATAATCCATTCGTTCTGCTCCCTGTCATCCAGTTTACTTAGATCAGAAAGCACTGGGGAGTCGTCGTTGTTAGTAGATTTTGAAGGGGGTGAATTAATGTGCATTCCCACTCTTCTCGTCATTGGTACCCCTAAGTGATGGCCCACTCGTGTCTTTATCGTCGTAGATTTTCTTTGTGGGCATTCAACGGTGAGGTGACCGACTTCCTCACACGCCCAACAAACAGGCCTTCGTCCAGCCACAATTACAGGAAGTTTTTCCTCTCCTATTACCATAAAATATAGGATGCTTTCAAACGCCTTCTTATCTAATAATATTTTTAAAGTCCATATCCCTGGGTGCTCATCCCTGGTTACGGACGTAATATCTCCATATTTAAGGAAAAATGCTCCTAAGTGTTCCGCGTCTACATGGAACGGAACGTTGAAGATTGATACAGCTGTTCTCCGTTTGCCCATATATTCCATTCGAAGAATGTAGTCTTTGGTTATTATCTCCGTTTGGGACAGTTTTAAACAGGTTTCTTCATTTGGAAACAAAATGTTCCAAGTATTGTATCCTTTGTATCTTATAATACTTTGCTGTTGTCAGGAATTTCGAAATGAGATCTGGAGACGTTCTAATAACTTTTTTTGTTTTTTTTGTCAACGACAAACATTATAATGCTTTTCTTTTTATATTGTTCCCGTTTTGGAATATCAACCAGTAAACCTGTATCAGTTACTATATGCAAGCACTGTTTCGCCTTCTGAATAAATTCGCTGACATTGATTACAACTTTAGGAGGCTTACTCCATTCCGAACATCCAGGAGTAGCCTCGGCCGGCCCCATCTGCTCCTCGGTAATTTCCATCACGTCTTCGGGCGTCGGGCTATAAGTAGCCGTCGCCATTATGGTTATTAAACTTGATAACCCAAAAAAAAATAAGTAAAAAAAACAACAAAAACCAACAACAGTGGTAAAAAAGCAAAAAAAAGCTTCACCACAAAAAAGTCAGTTCAATAACAACAACAATAACAATAACTGCAGCGATAACAACAGCAACAAGTAAATAACAATGGTAACAAATGGTAACAAATGGTAACAAGGCAACAATTATGCTTAACAGACGAACTTTGAAATAGAATAACACAATTAAGCAATCCGAGGATTAGTTTTTTTTTTAAATAAGAAGACTGGAGTTAATATTTTATAGGTATCATTAAGGGTGAATGAAAGAGAAGATTGGTTGAGTTAATTTTATTCTATCGTTTGTGTGTCTGGTTTTATTGTTTATTTATTCAGTTTATCGATTCTTATTTTTACTATTATTTATTTATTTATTATTATGTATTCCTATTATTACTAGTATTACCATTATTTATTTAACATTTTTGTATTACTTTATTTTCATTGACGATGTTATTTTTAATAAATAGGTTATTTTTTTTATTTTCGTACATGTTTATCACTCTTCTTTTACCTATCTTTATATAATATATATATATATATATATATATATATATATATATATACATATGCATATACATATACATATATATATATATATGTATATATATATATATATATGTATATATATATATATATATATTAATGAAATCAGATAGCAAAACAGATTACACGATGATAGCTTTATTTTCAAATAAATGAAACATTTATGTCCTCTATTTTAATCAAAATATTTCGGCGAAATTTACGTTTCTCAATGGCAAAAACATTTATTTTTATTGTCGAGATATATCGTCGTCGTCGAAGATAGCTGATTGCTCCCGATATTATTTAAGAGGCAGTTTTAAAAGTCCAGATAGGTATAGTATTCACGCTGGCACGTGCATATGTATTGAAAGTAGTCTACATTTATAATCATCGATTAGTGGTAAATATTAAATGAGATAGAACACCAGAGTGCACGTTTTGAGAACGGCAATGTTTGTTGAAATATTTGATTCAAATTAAGAGAATAAATATTTCATTTATTTGAAGAAAATGCCGCATCGTTTCATCTGGTTTTCTACCTAATTTCATATTTTACTCTTATCGATGCTAATTAAGTTAGCTCGACAACTTTATGTGTCCTTATAACATTAAAATGATATAAAATTACATAAAAAATATTGAATATAGCATAGCTCTGGCCTTACACTATTTGGCTATTATAATCACTTTATGTTATAAAATTTATATTTGAATACAAATAATTCTAAATATAGATTAAAAAATACACACATATATATATATATATATATATATATATATATATATATATATTTAACGGAAATAATTATTGGTCCCATACACAACGCGTTGATTTCGCGACGTGATAAAGCGTTTGCTTACCAACCATACGTAAGAAGACTTCCTTTCCCCTTTTCTTAAACCAGAACAGATGGCATTTAATCTGTCTTTCCCTTTCTCCATTTACATTCTCTTTCTTTCCTTTTGTCAGCTAAATGCAATGTTAGAAGTGAGAGAGCAGAAAAGTAAAAATGGCAAACCGGTGAAGTTCGAAAAAGGTATATCTTATTAAATTAGTACCTGGTTATGGTAAGAACTATTCCGCATACCTTCATTTTCGACTAATGAAAAATGAAATATTAACCCGGATTAAATATAGAAATAGCTGAAATCGGGTGAATATTTTTGATTTTAACAGCACCGACCAATGTTTGCCTCATTTAACTTAGGAAACTGATTTATGTAGCTTGTATTCTAAAGCTATTGATCATAAGTGCGGGGGGAAATTGATTTCAATTTATCTATAAGATGTGCATTTATTAATTTTACAGATCAGCCCATGTATGTGTGGGTTGCTTCATGAATTCTTATGAGCGTATAGTATGGTTTCATTTTTTAGACGGCCAGGGGAAAAAACATCCCCATTCATATCCCGTCAACTCTCTCTATTCACCCCATCTCTCTCTCTCTCTCTCTCTCTCTCTCTCTCTCTTGTATCATGTGATCCTGTTGGACGAATTACAGTTGTGCATCTCTTAGCCCTGCATTAAATTAACATAAATACACTCTATAATACCAACACACGCTAATGTAACAGCATCAACTTTGGCACATAAACAAATATGACAGTCAGCATGAAGAATGTATAACGCAGTATCGCTGGCCGAGTGTACAAATTACAAATAGTAATTATTACAGAAAATTTATACTTTTATTACTAAATTATGTTCGTTGATAATAACAACATTTCTTAAGTATAAGTTCAAATGATATACCAGTTATCTTACCATCTACATGATTTTCAACGTGAATGAACTACAGACTAGGGGAATATCATCAGGAAAATAGCATTTTTAATTAATAACTCATTAAAAATAATTGTTCTATTTAGTAGAAAAATTGTATTTATAAAAGGAAATAAGAGAAAGAAATGTATAATAATGTCTGCGTTATTTAACACATTCAATCGTAATTCGTAATTCTGTGAATTTATTAAAACCGAGTAGGGTTACACAGCGCCGTCAGGGATCCTAATTTTCGTAAGTTAAGTAGGTTACGGAAAAATAACAGTAATAGTAAACAATCTGCTTAAAATTATAATTTGACATGTGTAAGTACATTTGGCAGCAAGATCAGAGTACAGATACGTGTCCCCTGGGTAGGCTAGAACTCAATAAATCTATCTCTTTCGCGCGCTCTCTTTTTCTCCCCTCTCTCTTTTTCTCCCCCCCCCCTCTCTCTCTCTCTCTATCTCTCTCTGTATGTAAGTACGACGGTCTAACCGAATTAGTAAACGAGGTAAGCATATTTGGCGACGCTAATGAATACATACATGGAAACGACTCATTAGGATTATTTCTTTCTTCTTATCCCCTGTCCCTCACTCACTCTCTCCTTCTCTCTCTCTCTCTCTCTCTCTCTTTCTCTCTCTCACTCTCCTTCTCTCTCCTTATAGTATAATGCGGGTCAGTAAAAGGGAAATAAAAGACAAGAGAGAAAAAAGCAAAGAGTACAAATCAAATCTTACTTTCTCCTTTTTTTTTCTTCACGGTGGATCTCTAAAAGCTTCTTTTATTAAAAATATTCCGGTTCATATAGGGCAGTGGAGGTATATAGAAGTAAGACAGTAAAAGCTTCTTCCACTCTCTCTCTATGTCGTGTCAATCAAAAATAAAATATCGATCAGAATTAGATATTCAAATATTAAAATCGATCTGAGATACAATTATCATTTCTTAATAACAAAGACAAAGTATCTGCCTTATTAAGGATATCTTATGTTGGAGCTTATAAAAAGAAAATATATATCGAGACAAGAAAACTGCCTAACTGCCTAACTTCATACGTAAGATGTATTAATTATTTATTTAACTATTTATATTATTTATTGTGTAATAATTCATATTTATTCATATATTTATACGTTGTATGTAATAAAATATTTTTACTTAAATAAATAATTATTTATGAATAATATTTTCAGATATACCCATATACAAATGTGTTTCATGCCAAACCTCCAATTATCAGTATGGTAGGAGACAATCCCTTCTGGTAACACGGTTCGAACCCTAATACGAAAACTATATTTGACTCAGTAGTCGAACCGCGTACCGATGTGTCCACGACGCACTGTCATAGAAATGAAAAGAGTAAATAAACGTCTTAATATAAAAGGTCGTGCTGAATAACAAGTAGTGCTGTATTTACGTATGGGTATTCATGTTTCAGCAACTACTAAGTTCATTGTCAACCTTCTTCAGTCCACCGACAGAGAAAATTCTCTTATTTTAGCGGAATTTAAAATCGTTCAACAAGCACGTTGTGCTGCATTACATATATTTTTTAGGACAAAAAGGTTTCCGGCTAAAGATCACGGTAAACACATGGAAAATTGGCATCGCTTTTCAAAGGGAGACATATAAAAAATATTTTAAAATGTGTCATGCAACACAACTTGAGATTCTTGAAAGATGTTGAGGCCTTCTAAAACAACAAAGCTTCTCGGTCGTTGGCGTTAAGAAGCTTGAAATTTGTAGCTGAAACATGCATGCAAATGTGTAGACAAAAATGTTTCTATAAATGAAAATGTAGACGTATATATATATACATATATAATGTGGAAAACTATTCTGATATATATATATGTATATATATATATATGTATATATAATGTGGAAAACTATTCTGATATATATATATATATATATATATATATATATATATATATATATATATATTCTATGAATATAAATTCGAATAAGGATATGTAATTGTATTTGTGTGGATGTGTTTTAGCAGGTGTATATAGATATATATTCTTTTATGCATGTATGCGGTGTGCAGTGTGCGTTGTTGTGTTAGCTATATTGTGTAAAGTTTTAAGACGGTAAATGTTTAAGAGGGATTTGGTATTGGCGAGTTGAAGTTGAAAAATAGTAACATGTTTTGACACCGCATCGCGTTCCCATCGTTATGAATTTAAGCCTAGTGACCGTGCCGGCTTTTAAAAAGCGGCCGTTAGTGATTTTGAAATGTGACTGTGTGAAATCTTTCCATTTGGTCTTTGGGCGATTTATTTGCATTACAACTTCTTGGTCTCCATGATGTACAATAAGTATCGGAACGTAAGTGTATTCATGTAGGCCATTTTAAATGTTTATATCATATATATTCATGAAGCCATGCCTTGTTTTGAGTAATGTTTAAAAATATTGTTCATTTTATAACTACATTTGAACTTCTTTAATTATCTATCTATCTATCTATCTATCTTTATATATTTCTATATATTTATCTATACATCTATCTTTCTATATCTCTATATATCTATCTATTTATCTATCTATATATCTATCTATATCCCGCTTTGTCTTTCTCGCTCTCTATATATATATATTTCTCTCTCACTATATATATATATATATATATATATATATATATATATATATATATATATATATATATATATATATATATATATTCATGTATGTATGTATTTTCGTTTCAAATTTTTGATAATTTATTTTAAACAGCCAAAACACACGAAATTAATTCGTATTGGAAACGCGTGGTTCCTACAGTATATTTAATATGCGCATTCTTTAGGTCATCTTTTTTTGTTCGATTTTTCGATGTGGGCTGATCCCTATATTTATTTATTTTATCTACATCACGTTTTTCTGAAGTTTCAACTTGTATCCGGCTATCTTGCTTTCGTTTCTTGCCGGTTTACAACATTTTGAACTCAGAGACGGATTTGCTATCGTACAAAGGCAGATCTTTTTATTTAAATCTCAGTACAGATACTCGTTAATCAATGACACATTTTCTGAATGAAGCCAGTGGCACTTATCTGACAAGACGCTGCAGTCATCATGTATGTATTAGAATAATTTACAACATAACTGTTCATCCCTACCACAAACTGGATCCACATAACCTATAATGTGGTAAAAATGCCGAGCTCAAGTTATATCTGAAAATATTTTTACAGTGCCAACTAATGCGGTTGAGTGAACATTTTTAAATAGTACTAAACATATCCGTAAGACGTCGTGTGACAAGCACTGCCACTACTTATTTTATTACAAAACTCATAAACTGTGACATATATGTTCACATTCTTCGTGCCTAACTAAAAATAATACGTCTATTTACTTCTATCTTTTCATTGATATTCTATTGTTGATGAGTTATTACTATTCCTATACAGAATAAGTTTATTCTTAATTATTTGTATATAGGTAGTAGTAACAGACTAATATTTTCCCCATTTAATTTACATGCCTGTTTCTGGTGTGAAAAACACCAGTATTAAAAGTTGATGGCTCAGATTACCAATGAGTCAGTCTTTCTCTACATCCCCGCAGAAACTTTAAGAAAAATTATAGAGTTGTTGCTTCAGCATGGAGTGAGAGAGGCGATAAAAACAAATTGAGAGTTAAGATAGATATGGATGAGCCTTTCTTTTAATTATGAATGTTGGTGAATTAGAAAATGTTAAACTGATTTTTAGTAATAACTCAATTCCATAACTAAGCAATATATTTTAGCATATATTTTGTGCTATTACAATATATAGGAGAAAAGACTTAGTGAAACAAACATTGATAATCTCACATGTAATATAATAACATAATATTAGTCAAGGTAAATATTACTTGTCTTGCATGGATCCTTATCAGATACGAATCTGTTAACTAATCAGTTTAATATGAATGAAAAGAATTGAGTAGAAACACCGTCATAAATTGGAGGCCAGCGAAGTTCGAAAATTTAAAAAAAAACATGTTTAAAGTTAACGGGTAAAAGAGCCTGCTGATATTTCATAAGAAAATATACACTAGATAATTTAGAATATATTAACTCGTTATACGAGTATTACAGATTATGTTTAATTGAAGGATAGAAGGAGAATGGACAAAAATCTTTGATTGACTCGAGTTAAGAAGCATCCTTAATGAAATTAGTGCCATTCAAACATATTTTTTTCAAAATGTAGATTAGATGCTTCAGATCTAACGATAAACCTCGGAATCGTTTAGGGTATTCAAATAAATGTCATGATAGCCGTTTTTTTCTGATGGGGTAGGGGTGCTGTAAATCTGGTTAAAATTGCATGTATCAGATTTTGTAAGAGGCAATGGATAACGTTAGGTGGTATAACGAGTTCTAATCCCATCTCAATCTGATACTTTTGGAACATTTATGACTCTGCAATTACCTATCATATCTGTCTTAAATAGAAACATCGTTGTTTATTCTAATTATTGTTCGTGACCCTGCTATTTTATATATCGATTACGTTTCGAGTTGGTGGAACAATAAATAGCCACTATGGAGACAATAATACGACAAAGACTAATGCAAATAATTATAATTCCTCATCTATTTAATTAAGACTAAATTAATTGTAGACAATAAATGTGTTTTCAAACGATGTTGTATGTTAGAATTAAATAAAATTAACATACTTGATATGTCGTAAAACAATAAAAGAAACAATAGACTAGAATGAGAGTGCAATGTTATTAATTAAATACTAAACAATTTCAGATTAACAGGAATCCAATTATGTTAACAAATCGAGGGCTAGTAACTACAGTTTAATAGCTGAGTTTGTAAATAATGATTGGTAAAATAAGCAAAATATAGTGAATGACGTTCTGGTAGGTTAGACTTCTGCTCTGTCTTCAGTGCGTTGATGGAAAATCTTCATAGACGCAGGAACTTATCAATTTCTCTTTTCAGTACAGACTGCCCATCTTGGGGAGCTGAATTGTCCGCATTGAGAACGACCATGTGGGTAATATTGCCAACGATGTGCACAATGTGTATATTATGTGTGCACAATGTTCACAGTGTTACATAACGAAGACTGTTTTGAATAGAAATGTTTGAGTTACACGTTTAAATGTCAGAGGCCCCAGACAGAAGTCGCAGAACCACGAGACTTCCGAGAGAAGCTTGTATGTCTCTTAGCTGGCGAGGTTTCAAGGAGGAAAGATGTGTCTGAGCAGCGGTCCACACTGGAGATCGGGCGCGTACAATGTAACTAGATGTATAGAGACGAGCTATCGGTCAATCTATATGTATTTATTTCTCATTCTCTCTCCCTCTCTCTCTCTCTTACACGTACAAGTAACCCGTCGTTCTGATGTTGTGTAAATGTCCGTATTTTAAAATAAACCTTTTTATAAACCAACATCGGCATCTGAGTTGTTTTGTATCCATAGTGAAGCAAGAACCTGTGTTCCCGATGATGACACTGGTGTATAAGAGTCTATAAACCGTCGATAAGTGAAAATATAACAATATGAATTAAGTAAATACAGGACATCTTTAAGACAGACTGAAGTAATGTGCGTAGTAATTCATGTTGGCCGATATTTACCAGATATAGGAAATTACTCTGATATAGGTTATAGTTAAAACGAAAAAAACTACACTGGGTAAATTTCAATAATGTTGACAAACATATATTCAACATATGATGTTTGTCAAAGTGTCTCTTTATTATACATTTTTCTCCCGCGAAGGAAGCACAGAATAATATCCCTTAAGAAAATATAAAGACTATCTTACTGTTTAAAACGTTATTATACCTCGTCTACAAAGATTACGCTATTGTTTTACAGATTTAATATAAGAATCATATTTATTAAATAACGCTGTTTGTATTAAACGTATACTATCTTGGAAATTATTGTACAGTATTTAATTTAAATAGTTACGCGTACATTTTATTTTACTATAATAAAAAATAGCAAGAAATTGAATTGTCATGGTACTATCGATTAAGGCACCGAATGTGGACATCTCCAATTCTAAAATTCCTATTATTTATTCTTATTCTATTTTAATTGGTTAAATATGATATTAGTTGAAAATTTTAATCCAGACAAATAAAAAATGTGCCGTGATTATTTTTTACTTTAAAAATTTTATTAAATTTAAACTATACCTTGCCATAAGCTATTGCATCTGCGTGTGCATCCCCGATGTGCTTCTGTCTTCCCTGTACCGAGGATTGTCGCAAATATGCATACAGCTATCTGAACCTGCTGCTGAAAATCGAACTGTCGTAAAGCATACATTTTATATAAGTTTGCAATTAATTCGGCAACACATACTTAAAGAATGAAGAGTTTATTCGCGCAGCACAACGTCAATCACGTCCCAATTAATTACCTCGTTTAAAAGCGGCAATCTTCTCGGACGGAAAGAGCGGAAGAGAGAGCAAAAGAAAGAGAGAAAGAAAGATGCAATTTGCAAAGTCCGTTGCATTACAGATTTTGATTTCATTAGACCTTATTGATCATGTATTTAACTCGTGATGTCTCATTCGTTGTAATGATGGATGAATGTAAAGGTGTTGTTGTTAAGTTTTGTGCGAAACTTATTAAGATCTGTTATCGTTTGGGGGATTTCAGAACAAAAAGCAAAAGTAAAAGTTCAACACACTATAAGACGTGTCTCATTTGAATATTGTTAAAGATAGAGCACTATTCTCGGTGTTCTTTTTTTGCTCTCGTAATGGCTCTATGTCCATCGCGTGGGTCTGCCTGTTTTGATATGTGCTCGTATGTGTGTGGGTGTTTGTGTATAGGTGTCTCTGCCTTTATATCCGTATTTTGTAGTGTTAAATAGCAACAAAAAAAATGCGGAAGTGACTTGGATTTGCGGGCCAACGTTGACATGTACCCAGAAAACCAGAGTATCCAGAAAACGTACACTCTATGTGATTTCGACCTGCCATGTACTCGAAACGGACGTGACGTCACATGGCTAGAAGAGAGAAGAGCGAGAGAAATCAACCAGTTCTTTGGAAATACCGGAACGAGCCAGACGCGTACAGAATGATTTATGATCGCCGATAAACTAAGAAGTCCCAAATAGCCGTAGCTCTTAACGTCCGCTGCCGTTAGCAGAAGATAAAGCAACGAAACATTATAATAAAGGCGCCTTTCTTCAGATTCTCCCTTTGTGCTGTTGTGAGACATTAATTTCAGATTTCCTAGTCAGTGGCCGGCACGATGTGGGATTAGACTCCTATGATTCTGATTTGAATTCGATGACAGGGTATGTTTATGAACAAACAGGTATTTTTTATTGATTGTGTCTTTCGAGACATTGGATCTCCGTTCGGAGGGGATCCATGTGCAACAGAAGTAATAGTAGTAGTATTGGTAGTAGTAGTAGTAGTAGTAGTAGTAGTAGTAGTAGTAGTAGTAGTAGTAGTATCTTCATAAGATTGTTTGTAAAATGGCTCTACTCTCGTGTGATTATTTTTGCTCTCATAAAATCTCGTCATATTCTTTCTTCGGTGGGTCCGTTTCAGTGTCTTTTACTCATGTGTGTAATCGTGTGTTGGTGTTGATTTGTTTCTATCTGTTTGTTCTCCTCTACATGTGTGTGTCGGAGGAGTTGTTATAGAAGTAGTTATAGTAGTGTTTCTTAGTTAGATCCTGCTACAAAAAAGTCCCTATTCTAGTGTAATTCTTTTTATTCTGAACATTTTCCTGTTATCCCTACTGTGTGTGTTGCGTGTGTCTTTTAACATCTCTGTATTTTTTTATTTAGTCGTGGGGTGTTGCGTCTGTGTGATTGCATGTGTATAGGGATGGACATGGTGCAGCAGAAGTAGAAGTATCAATAGTCGATTTATTTTGTGTTGATTTGTTTCTATTCTGATTTTTTTGTTGAATATTGGAAGTATTCTTATCTGATGAAGGTTCATGAAAGGAATTTCACAAAAGATAAATGTTTTTCTGAAGATACTGTCTTCAAGGTTGTTTTATAAATCAATAATGCTATGATCTCCATTAGTTAAGCCACATCTTGTTTAACGGAAACTAACAAAAAAGTACACCATTGGTCGATGCAGAATGCATGAAAATAAAGGCACAATTCTTCTTAGTATACTTAGGATACTCTATTCCCCATTGATTCTTTTAGTTGCTTCATGCTGTATTCTAAAGTGTTAGCAATTTCTGGGTCGCCATCTTCGATGTAGTTCTTAACAGTGTTTCTACTGCATGTGTTGAATAGAGTAATTGTGTCTAAGATTGGTTGTTAGCCCCTTCCACGACCAACGAGGGAGTGGTTATGCTAGAACCGGATGAGAGTAAGATGATTTTCGGGTCTGTCTTTCTCAGAGCTTTTCTCTCTGGGACTTTTCAATAGCCGATCACCTTTTCCCATAGCATGTACCTAGACTGCTATCCGCTCGTTTTTTCTCATATTAAGGTACTTAAAACAACTATGGCCTACAGCTTTTGTTTTCCGAATAACAATAATAAACTATATAACCGCGAGAAGAGGTGTTGCTGATTAGTTGAGAGCAGTTATCTCAAAGTTGAGCAACGTTCGTGAAATTCGAGGTGGCTGAATTGAATAAACAGTTTACTACTACCATTATCATCATCACTGTCATTAGCACACTCGTCACCAGACGAGAAGTAATTTAATTTACAGTATTGGGCCGATTGTAATTGGCATTCATTCGGTGATGTAAAACATAGATAAACTGATCACTACGAATGACATAGATTTTTTTAAATGTCAATTGATTAACTACAGTTAAAACAAATTACCGGAATCAATTAATAAGATTTTGTCTTTAGACACACACCTGCCAGTATCCTATATATATTCAAAGCCACCATCCACCCATGCATGGGATATTGTTATCACATCTGAGCAGGTGCACCATCCCCTGGTCTCTCCCTCTCAGACAAAGTCCAAAAAAAGTATATAATCGAATTAGTCACTCACGAGCATTCAAGCTCCAGCCCCTGTCCATTCGCCGCAATGTTGCATCTTTGTGCTTGTTTTACAAGTACTTCAATAAAATGTATTCCGATGTATTTGCTGCTCTGGTGCCACCTCCACGTAAATACACTCGAGAACTCGACAATGTGCTAAATCGCATCTTTCACTGTGGAGGTCCCTATATGCCAGAGAGCCTTCTACTCCAATAGCCTTTTTTCTCGAACTGCCAGCCTTTGAAACCTCATCCCTGCTCCCTGTTTCCTTAACTGCACCGATATGCAAAAATGTAAAATTAATCTGAACAAGCATATTGCTGCACAGCTCCCAATTTAAGATGACCCCCTAAACTTTCAGCCAACTTCTTAGTAGCCCCTAGCGTCTACATTTGGAACTTGCCTTTTGTGGGGTGAACTAAGTTTTTAAAAAAAGACTGCCCATTCTCAATTCAATTTGGCCTCGCGGAAGCAGAGTTTCACACGGCCAACCGTTTGGTAGCTTAGCATCGCACAAATTGCTAAACTGAGTAGTTTAATGTCGCTTAATCAGAGTTCTTTATTTATCAGCCTGCTTTATTATCTAGGATTTTTATATGCATTCCGAAAATATTAAATATTTACATGCAGAGTATACACACACAGAGACACAGACACACACACACACACATATATATATATATATATGTGTATATATATATATATATATATATGTATATATATATATAGTATGTCTGTGGATGACGATATATATACATATATATATATATATATATATATATATACATATATATATATATATATAGAGAGAGAGAGAGAGAGAGAGAGAGACAGAGAGAGAGAGAGAGAGAGAGAGAGATGAAGGTACATTATGAATCAATGTGTTTATACTATTTATAACTATCCTGTATATATGTATATACATATTCACTGTATCGTTGATAGTGTAAATGAACTAATTTGACTTGTGTATGGAACATGAATGTGTATGAATTTTGAATTGGTGGCGATATAACTATGTATGCGTGTTAGCTGGGCGATTGAAAGAAGTGGGAAGCTCTACCATGAAAGGTAAATTTTACATTGGCATGGCAAATGTGTTGTAGTAAGTGGGGGGTCGTCTACTCGTAGGAAGAATAACTGACTTGTTTAATGAGGTTTAATCTCTAATGATGCTCTCCTTTTTCGGTCTAACTAATTTTAGATAATGTCAATTTGGTTTTCTTAAATAACTTCTGTGTTGAACGAGACGTGTAATCGTCAAAACGTTGTTGATTCACGTAGACTATGTCTAATGTTTGTTTAATATTATTTATAAATTCCCTAATTTGTATTGAGCAGTTTCATAAATTATATTGGTTTTAAGTTTCTGTTAATATATTTGGACGTATTTTATTAATTAATATATATATATATATATATATATATATATATATATATATATATATATATATAACGAGTATTGTGGATCACAAAATTGCATGGCTCTCTATTCTGCTTGTAATCTAATTGTGACTATAATTCAAATCCATGTTTAAAGACTAAATCTATTCTCACTTTAACAGAAGAGGGTTTGAGGAGACTAGATTCTCGCGTACAATATCATGAATGGAAATATAAATCAACCTTTCAAGGAGCTGTTCACCCTAGCTTCACAGCGTGGCATTAGCAGGCACTCGCTAGAGATGACTATGGTCGCTAACAGCTTGATAAAAGAAAAGCAGCATTTACTCTCTATGTTTCTGCTCCGTCGAATAACCTGCCGAATACGAATACAACATCCACAATTTAAAGTGGTTATATAGAACCCACTGGATTTGAACTTGGTAATCTCAGATCTAGAATTAACTTTGATGTGTGCTTAACTATCGTCACCTCTCAGCGAACTAAATAGTGCGAATAATGTGAAATAGCATGTATTATATAGTTATAGGAGCTAGTGCGAAGCAAAGGTGAACCTCCCTGATTGGTTAATAGCTAGTTCCAGAAGCTTGTTTTAAAGATAGGAAATTGTTCAGTTCAACTCAATGGATTTATATGGCTGGTTCTGCCATCTATACAATCAACCAACTCCTTTGCAAATAAAATCAATATAGATCCAAATATAAACAATAAAATTAAAATGGTATTACCTACATTTCTCTTCAAAATATACGAAATACCAACAACGCAACGAGCGATAGTCTGGCTGGAACAATGTAACAGCAACCTTGCTTGACGCAAACAGCACATGTCTGAATTCCTGCCTCATGATGTTTGACTTCCGAACAACGCGAAATCTTAACTTTAAAAGTTTCACGAATCTAATATAAATAGAGAGTTTGTCCGTCTCTCAGTCACTATTTTTTAAACGCAATAAATACGTTTCAGATTTTATTTCAATTCGAAATATCAGAGATATTATAAAAACATTTAGATATTGAAAATATTGCATTAATAGTAAATAATGAATTCCAATCAAATGAAGAGGTTGTCATTACCGGAAATCCAAATCGGAACATTTCGATTTATAGTCTTAGATTCTACCAACTACACTATTTGGACTTTCTTATTAATAGAGCCTGAAACAGTACCATACAAAAATAATTATTACTCTGGCGTGACGTCATGAGTTTATGATTGACGAGATGTTTCAATACATGAATTCAAACATGAACGATACTAAATAACATCAATACTTGATTTTACAAGTCCTTCAATGGAGTCTGCTCTGACGAGATTGCTGCCATGGTACCCCCACGACGTAAATTCACTAGACTCACCCGACAATTTGCCAAATTCCATCCATTCATTGTGGAGGTCCCCAGATGCCAAAGAGCTTTCTACTCCAAAAGATTCTTTTCTTCGTACTGCTGGACTGTGGAACTCCCTCCCTGCTCCCTGTATTCCTGACGGTACTGACATGCAGAAATTTAAATCTAATGCAAACAGACATCTCGCTGCGCAGTTCCCAATTTAGGTTGAGCCCCCCAAACTTTCACCCTTTTTCTCAGTAGACCCTTACGTCTACGGTGGCGGCCTGCCTTGTTTTGGGCGAACTATGTTAAAAAAATGAAGATAAAAAATAGAGTGGAAATTTGTTTTATAGTTTAAACGATTTATTTTGCATTAAATACGTTTTATAATTTGATCTTCTACATATACTAAGATTTGGGCTAATACGGCCAATAATTCTAGTGTTCTAAAAATTAATTTTCAATAGCAAAAATGTGTCCATACTTCAAAATATTATTGTAAAACATTCAATTTAGTAAAAATGTTTATATTCCAAACAAAAATGTATTTGTGGCACAGTAAAAGTCAACGAGAGTCTAAAAAACGTGGACAATTTATTGGTCAGATAAACAAAATATTTATTTAATAAGTGGAAAATTGTGAATGGTCATTACTGTTATAAAATAGCATGAGACCTATACATAAAATGTGTAAAAATCGAAATGTATTGGTGTGTCGCTATGTTTGTTTGTGTACAGCTTAGCATCTATATCGATACAACACTTATCACCAAACTTAGTAAGAATATCGGCCATAGTTCTAAATGAGAATATATGTAATGTTGAGATATCTAGTTTCATGATAAAGGTCAAGATCGAAAAAAGGTTATAACTTCAATTCTGTTCAACGTAGAGACTCGTTACTTGGCCTATATTGTAGCTAATGAAGTCCTGATTACATTGATGTTGACACTTAACCTACATTTTCAAATGAAGATCAAGTTTGAAATTTTGACGGAATTTCTAAAATCCGACTTTTCCAAATTTGATGTATAGGTATCATGGTTTTTTATAAGAGTAATGACCATGTACAGTTTTCTGCTTATCAAATAAATATTTTTAACTATCAGTGTTTTCATGGAATAAATTTGCTAATACGTTATACAATATGAAGAAGTAAAACACTAATAAGAAGTTGGCCCTTCCTTACGTTGTCAGGCTAGGAATAGGGATACACTCGAACGATAAACTTATATTCTTGTTTTTTAATGTGTTTATTATACCGACTTCAGTTTTCCTTCCGTTTCACTATCGTTGTCTTGCTATATAAAAAGTGTTTGACACTCACAAACATCCAAAACAGTGAGCATGCGCTTTTGACAACTTACAAATAGCAAACTGACAAGCAAGTCATCGGGGTCGTTTTGGACTGAAAAGTTAGAATCTCTATCGTCACAGTTTTAGAGTCTACGCTTGATTTTGTTAAATAAAATATATTTTGTCAATGTTATATTATACTAACTATTTAACATGAAAACCCGAATTACATTAACCAAATTAAGTTAACATTCAAGAATCCAATAAATCTTACGCAGCATTCCAGCAATATAATTTTTATTTCTGCTCTTAATTAAGAAAAAAAGACATTAGCCTGTATTTTTATAGAGATTTAAAGTATCTAATTATATTCCAAACTAAAGCTGGAATATCGGTGTTCAACCTATAATAATTATAGCATTAATAATAATAACATTACTAATAATAAAACTACTCTTACCCCTCTTCCTCCTTCTCCCCCTCCTCCTCCTCCTCCTCCTACTACTACTACTACTACTACTACTACTACTAATAATAATAATAATAATATAGTTAGCATTATGATGATGATGATTTTATCTACTTAGTTAATCGAGGTATTAAGCCGTACTGTATGAAATTTCGCATTCGAAATTTGTGTTTTAAATCTATAAATCAATAAAACAATTAAATATTTTATCAAAATATAATTCGCTTGGAATTATACCATTGCCAAAAGATACAAATAATTACAATACCCGATCTATCTAATAATAAACTGAAAGGTAGTTCATCATCGGTGGTTTCCCTAAGCCGTTGTACCTATTATTTTAATAACACAAAATGCATACTTAAATATGATATTAAAAAAAACAATTCTAATTGTTCTAATCGACGGTTAATAGTAAATATCTCACCGTGTGACCGATCTATTAAGAAATGTCTTTCTATCACCTTCTTCCTCTCCAATTCTGATCTTGTTTGACCTCGCTCGTATTTTTACTTTATCTATCATTCACGCGCCTCTCTCCCTTTCTTTCTCTCTCTGTCTCTTTCTCTCTCTCTCTCTCTCTCTTTAAATGTAACTCGAGTTTAATATGTAACCGAATGGGTAACATTTTTTCTAGTATAAATACAAATGTATTTTTTCTAGATGAGGATTGAAATTTGGATTATCTGGATGAGTTGAACTACTATCTTATCTGTGATGTTATTCTCACAACGTGTCGGCCGATACAACCTCCGATCTTTTTAGGTGCTTGTTGTCGACCATCGCAAATATATACGAAATTGTCACAAGATAATAGATGAGTGTATAAAATATAGTAAATTTTCACGTAAAGTCTAAAATATGTAGAGGTGAATTTTCTAATTAGTATTAGAGTAAGGCAATGTGTCCCGGCAGTGCTGTCACACAGATAGGACACACCTATTCTTACGTGACGAATGAGCAGAAGGAGATGTCTCTTTCGACTGAATGACCCGAGAAATCAGTCTGGCTTTTAGATAGCTGTTGCTCCTCATGGGTGGATTGGTTGTATGTTTTATGTGTATACACGTATACTCTCAAAGAAAAAGAAGTCCCCAAAGACATTTAAAAACCCATTTCTATATGTCGATGTTTCTTTTTTTCATAACGCTTATGAAAGATTCTATTCAGACAGAAGATACGATGGGAACTTTGTCTGCCTAATCACCACAGAGATATGATGAGCTGATTCTGCCGACAAAGTGGATGCGCCGTAAGGATCGAAAAGAACGCACAATAGGGAATGATGAACACGCCATCTATGCTACAAAATGTGTTATAACTAATATATCATGAAGATATGCTTAAAATCAACTGCACTAAAATATAATTAATTTCCAGATTCTTGACATTTTAAAAACTTTTTTGTTTTTATGTTCATTCATTTAACACCAGTGGTTGATTAAACAGAAGGGATTAAATAATTGCTTTTTATACAAACTGACTAGTGTATCTTTCATTTAAATGAGAAATCATCCATCATTAATGATATAGCTATATAATCGTTTTTTCAATAAGGGATATCCATTAAATTATAAATTATGTAACATGTTATGTTGGTATGTTGTGTAGTAGTTACAGGCGAAGACTGTCAACTCGGCGTGTTGAGTTCTAGTCTGTAATAATCACTGCATTAATTTCACTAATACTCATGGGAAAAGAACGAATCAATATATTCTAACCCCCAGATATTGATGAAACAGTTGTAGAGAGTAGACACTAAAGAATTGTTTGTGCAGCTACTCTGGGAGAAGGATATTTCAAAATAACGGCTGGCTTTCTCTGCTTATCTCCAGACATAATTCCAGTCGACCTGGTGTTCTACTTGTTGCACGACTTAAGCAATGCCGTTCTAGAAGAGGTGTACGTGTTGATAAAGCAACCCTTGTTTTACTTTGAATTCCCCGCACAGCATACTTACAGGGGACATGCAGTGTCTCTCGGGACAGAAAGGGTGTATTTTTATTATACGAAGAAAAATATAAATTAAGTAGAATTGGTAATAAATTATTGCGTATGTTAACATTTGGAATCCACAAAGCCATTCAAAAGGCGTCTGTATATCTACAGCCCACAGAGGGTTGTTGGAGCTTTATTAAAGCATTTTAATTAGCATTGCTATTGGTATATGCATGTCTCTGTCTCTTTGGCAGTGTCTATGTATTTCTCTATTGATTTGTCTATCTATATCGCAATATACCCATCTGTGTATGTCTATCAATATATTCGTATAGCTATTTCTACCAATATCTCTCTATCTATCTATACATTTCTGTATCTATCAATATATATATATATATATATATATATATATATATTTGTTTATATATCTCTGTGTCTATTAATTTACCTATTTGTTTTTCTCTTTGTATCTCTCACCCACATTCTCTCTTCATAACTCACACTCCATTGACCTATCCCCTATCGCTCCACCCCTCTACACATTACCACACTCTTTCCCCATCTGTTTCCCAGTATATCGCAATTTCTGTCTCTATGCACCTTCATTAACTCAGTGACTCTCTCCTGTTCTCCTTTTCTATTGCTCGCTCTTTAAAAATAGATAATATATATATATATATATATATATATATGTATATATATATATATATATATATATGTATATATATTATTTAGCAATTCTTATGGAGTACACCTTGCATTGGACAATTGAAGATGAAATACATTTGGCATCCGCACATCTTAATCTCTATTCCTTCATTTATCTTTATAATTGCTCTATCTCGTATATTGAGCTTAAATCATTTCACTATGGGTTAAATTCTGTAAAAGTATACTTTTAATCTCATATTTTATGTATATATATATATATATATATATATATATATATATATATATATATAATGCACATCATATAGACAAATATACATAATACACAAAACTCATCTCTTCCGGTCTCATCTTGTTCGATTCCAAATTGTACAACTTGCGATGGGCGGTGAAAACTCCGTGAAACTGTTACAGCTAAGTGACTTTGTTATTATCCATTATATGTGATTATAATTCAGTACACACTAGGAGTTCTCAAACAATTCATCATCAGTAATTGTTCACTGATAATAATTGTGGGGTTCCATTGAGTATGAGTAACAATCAGTATACTAGGATTTTCAGTATCCCATACCTCGTTCGATACTATTGCTAATTATATTGCGTTTTCGCAACAGCTGCTTACCATTGATTTCTCGCTAACAACGACCATTTGTCTACTCTGGGATTTAGGTCAGAATGTCCCAGAACTATTAGCACTATTCCAGTGGAGCTCTGGTTAGTGATCCCCCTCTTCGGTCTTCTATCCTCCTTGACTGTTAACGACTATATTTTGTGGTATCAGCCTAGGTTTTTTCGGAGTCGTGCATTGTATGAAATTTATTGCAGTTTAAGTTGTCTTGGATTCATGTGAGTGTGTTCTTTGTATGTTTTTGTTTTATTCCTATATCAACATCCCTGTGGACGGTGACAGTTCGTAGTTCATGCGGGTTGGTTTCCACATTTAAGGATTTTCTTTCAACTTCCAGATGTTTTCATCATTGTCGTTCGTTGTATGGTCTCAGACTTCCCTTTGATTCCAAGTTCTCCGAGTATTTTCCTAAGTTTTTCGGGACTGTTCATAGTGCTCCTACGATTATTAGCATTATATTGACTTTCGTCAAGCTCCATATACCTTACAGTTCTTTAGCCTGTTCCGTGTATTTTTTTCTGTCTCCTTGATATTGACCCTGTGAAATGATGGGACGGCAAAATCTACTTTTTGACAAGTTGTTTTCCTTTATATAGACTATTATCACAATCGGTTACCTTACTTGGATGAAGTCATATGTTTCTACCTTACTGTCCTAATGGATTGCTTTTATTTTCGTTGTTCAGTACTGTTTGGTGTTTGTGTCTGTACCAATTGTCTACATGTTCCAAATGCAGTCATTTTCATAGTTCCTAGTGTACTGGCTTCTTCACTCAGTTCTGTGTGATCTTATATTATTTTGGGGCTCGTTTGCTGCATTCTCTTATTTACTGTTTTGTCTTTTGCGTACCGAGTGTGCATTTACTGTTTTATTGAGTTCATGTCAAGATTAGCTTTGATGTATGTGTTCTGTGCAGCTGTCAGTAGCGATTCGTTTCTCTATTTTAGCGTTCCTTTCGTAGTCATGTGCAGGTGTTTTTATGAGTCTCTTCTCTTGTCATACTTATGAATCGTACATGTAGCTGTTTCTCTCCCCACTTTTCTTTTCTTCGTCTTTAAGGTGCTCGGTTGGTTGCTTCCGTAGTGTTAATGTTAACCGTCTTTTGCTGCGGTGATCAATCTTTCTGTGTTTCAGGTTGCGTATTTTTCTAATACATTTTCTATGTACTTATCTATCTTATTCTCACTTTTTCCCTTTCACGTAGAGTCGGTCAATATACCTCTTTGGGTGTAGTGCATTGTTAATGGTCATTAGTTACCAAGTTGTCCAGTAAAGATGTCTAAGGTCTTCTATTTGTCCTGCCAATTAATGGAACAAATTATCTTAGTAGAGACACTGCTCCAGTGTTAATTCTGATAACTAGATTTCTACTATTTAACTTACGTTCTATGAAGTGTTTGTTGTTCTCAGGTATTCTTTTCGAATCTCTTCTTTTATTTCGAATGATTTAATAGTGTCTGCTTCCAGAAATCCAAAATATTTATAGATATTACGTACACCAAGTGCCCTCGTCTTCTCTTGGTTGGACAGTTGTTGTTATTATTATTATTATTATTATTATTATTATTATTATTAATAATAATAATAATAATAATAATAATAATAATAATAATAATAATAATAATAATAATAATAATAATTAATAAATCTGAGTAAAAATCGTTAGTTTCAGTAATACTTTTCTATCATATACTCTAATCACAAAATACATTCTAAAGTATAGCTAAATAATGGGATTAAAAATGTGCGAAAACTGTTCAGTCTAACTTTTTCAAATCTGTAATGAATTGAACAATATTTCAGTCTCTCATTAAGTTATATGTGTATTCCCCTAGCCTATCTTTCGTCTATGTTTATTAAACCAATCTCGAATATTTTTTAATTCACCTGTGAGCATTTAAAGAACGACTGCTGTTTTATCCCAACATTTATGCTGCTTAACCATAAATAAAGAAAACGCCAATAGTTCGGTGGAATATTATTAGTAAAACTAGTACCTGTACATCTCCATACACGCTTTTTATATTTGCCTAAATGAGAAACTTGTCATAATTAGATTTAGTGCAGAGGTAAAAGTTATTAATAAAAGATCTGAAGTCTCGATGAATCGTGGTCAAAATAAGTCGCACACTCTTAGTAATATGCATACACTACCTTAAATCTATAAGACGCTCAATAAAACGAAATAGAAATAGCATTAATAAAAGAAAGCTTTTATTTACTAATCTCGAATTTCTATCCCACCTACTAGTATATATGCTGTTCCCTTCATACCTCTTCTTTCTACATGATACATATTCTATTGATTTTGGTACATGGGCGTGGGTGGGCATATGTATGTGTTGATATATGCATGTGCATATGTATGTTTAATGCAAAGCCATTCAATGATTGATGTTGTTTTGTAACTGATACGTATGGTTACTAATACGGTTGTATGCCGGTTAACTGTATTTTTGGCCGCGCTCATATATTCTTACCCGTATCGTGTATACCCGGATTTGTGGCTTATTTTGTTTTATTTTACATGATGTACCTCATAGAATTGGATACTGATGTATCTAGATGGGTTGCTTTTATATATATACTAGCGGGGCTACCCGGCGTTGCTCGGGGTCATAAAAACATAATTGAAGAAAAATCGCGTGTGTAACATCTTTATATTAAAACTTTATTTCTCTCCCTCTCTCTCTATAGCTGTCTCTTTATCTTTCTACTTTTATCTACCCTGGTCGCTACTTTTAAATTTTGCCTTTTGTGAAAGCTGTTTCTTTCCCACCATTTCATTCTACGTTTCACAGGGCAATAGTATGACTTATTTCTATAAAAAGTACCACCACTGTCTGCGCCTTCTATATAGGTACTTATAACCGCACCGGTGTTTATACTATATATTTTGAATCCCCTCATGATATCCTTCATCATTTTAACTCCCCTCGTTGTATTCATCATTTTCGATCTCCTCATACTATTAATCATTTTCAAACCTCTCATAATATTCTTCATCATTTTCAATCTCCTCATACTATTAATCATTTTCATTCCCCTCATAATATTCTTCATCATTTTCAATCCTCTCGTAATATTCCTCATCATTTTCAATCCGCTCATGATATTCTTAATAATTTTCAATCCTCTCATGATATTCTTCATTTTTTCAATCCTCTCATGATATTCTTCATTATTTTCAATCCCCTCATGATATTCTTCATCATTTTCAATCCCCTCATGATATTCTTCATCATTTTCAATCCTCTCATGGTATATTTCATCATTTTCGATCCTCTCATGGTATATTTCATCATTTTCGATCCCCTCATGATATTCTTCTCATTTTAACTCCCCTCATGATATTATTCATTATTTTACATCCCCTCATGGTATTCTTCATCATTTCCAATCCTCTCATGACATTCTTCATCATTTCCAATCCTCTCATGACATTCTTCATCATTTCCAATCCTCTCATGACATTCTTCATCATTTTCAATCCTCTCATGACATTCTTCATCATTTTCAATCCTCTCATGACATTCTTCATCATTTTCAATCCTCTCATGACATTCTTCATCATTTTCAATCCTCTCATGACATTCTTCATCATTTTCAATCCTCTCATGACATTCTTCATCATTTTCAATCTACTTATGACATTCTTCATCATTTTCAATCCTCTCATGACAGTCTTCATCATTTTCTAATCCCCTCATGACAGTCTTCATCATTTTCAATCCTCTCATGACAGTCTTCATCATTTTCAATCCTCTCATGACATTCTTCATCATTTTCAATCCTCTCATGACATTCTTCATCATTTTCAATCCTCTCATGACATTCTTCATCATTTTCAATCCTCTCATGACATTCTTCATCATTTTCAATCCTCTCATGACATTCTTCATCATTTTCAATCTACTCATGACATTCTTCATCATTTTCAATCCTCTCATGACAGTCTTCATCATTTTCTAATCCCCTCATGACAGTCTTCATCATTTTCAATCCCCTCATGACAGTCTTCATCATTTTCAATCCCCTCATGACAGTCTTCATCATTTTCAATCCCCTCATGACAGTCTTCATCATTTTCAATCCCCTCATGACAGTCTTCATCATTTTCAATCCCCTCATGACAGTCTTCATCATTTTCAATCCCCTCATGACAGTCTTCATCATTTTCAATCCCCTCATGACAGTCTTCATCATTTTCAATCCCCTCATGACAGTCTTCATCATTTTCAATCCCCTCATGACAGTCTTCATCATTTTCAATCCCCTCATGACAGTCTTCATCATTTTCAATCCCCTCATGACAGTCTTCATCATTTTCAATCCCCTCATGACAGTCTTCATCATTTTCAATCCCCTCATGACAGTCTTCATCATTTTCAATCCTCTCATGATAGTCTTCATCATTTTCAATCCTCTCATGATAGTCTTCATCATTTTCAATCCTCTCATGATAGTCTTCATCATTTTCAAACTTCTCATGATAGTCTTCATCATTTTCAATCTTCTCATGATATTCTTCATCATTTTCAATCCCTCATGATATTATTCATCATTTTAAATCCCCTCATGGTATACTTCATCATTTCCAATCCTGTCAGTCTATCCTTCTTCATTTTCAATCCTCTCATGAAATTCTTCATCATTTTCAATCCTCTCATGACATTCTTCATCATTTTCAATCCCCTTTATGATAGTCTTCATCATTTTCAATCTTCTCATGATAGTCTTTATCATTTTCAATCCCCTCATGATAGTGTACATCATTTTCAATCCCCTCATGATAGTGTACATCATTTTCAATCCCCTCATGATAGTGTACATCATTTTCAATCCCCTCATGATAGTGTACATCATTTTCAATCCCCTCATGATAGTGTACATCATTTTCAATCCCCTCATGATAGTGTACATCATTTTCAATCCCCTCATGATAGTGTACATCATTTTCAATCCCCTCATGATAGTCTTCATCATTTTCAATCCCCTCATGATAGTCTTCATCATTTTCAATCCCCTCATGATAGTCTTCATCATTTTCAATCCCCTCATGATAGTCTTCATCATTTTCAATCCCCTCATGATAGTCTTCATCATTTTCAATCCCCTCAGGATAGTCTTCATCATTTTCAATCCCCTCAGGATAGTCTTCATCATTTTCAATCCCCTCAGGATAGTCTTCATCATTTTCAACCCCCTCATGATAGTCTCCATCATTTTCAATCCTCTCATGATAGTCTTCATCATTTTCAATCCTCTCATGATAGTCTTCATCATTTTCAATCCTCTCATGATAGTCTTTATCATAGCTCTATCTAGGATATTGAGCACTTTTCTCTCGGACAACACCGAGTACTTTGAAAATCAAGGAGGCCTCATGAGTACTACTGAAATCACTTAGGTATCCTCTCTCCTTCTGATCTGCGAAATAGTCCAAAGGGGAACAAAGATGGCGTTAAAATATTTTCCAAACCTATCACTACAGTAGCTCTATCTAGGACATTGAGCACTTTTCTCCCGGCCAACGCCGAGTACTTTGATAATCAAGGATGCCTCCTGAGGACTACTGAAATCACTTAGGTATCCTCTCTCCTTCTGATCTGCGAAATAGTCCAAAGGGGAACGAAGATGGCGTTTAAATATTTTCCAAACCTATCACTACTATAGCTCTATCTAGTACATTGAGCACTTTTCTCCCGGACAATGCCGAGTACTTTAATAATAAAGGAGGCCTCCTGAGGACTACTGAAATCATATAGGTGTCCTCTCTCCTACTGATCTGCGAAATAGTCCAAAGGGTAACGAATATGGCGTTAAAATATTATCCAAACTATCACTACAGTAGCTCTATATAAGACATTGAGCACTTTTTTTCCCGGACAGCGCCGAGTACTTTGAAAATCAAAGAGGCCTCCTGGGGACAACTGAAATCAGTTAGGTATCCTCCCTCCTTTTCATCTGCAAAATTGTCCAAAGGGGAAATAAGATGGCGTTAAAATATTTTCTAAACCTATCACTACAGTAGCTCTATCTAGGATATTGAGCACTTTTCTCCCGGACAACGTCGAGTACTTTTAAAATCGAGGAGGCTTCATGAGCACTCCTGAAATCCCCTTAGGTATCCTCTCTCCTTCGGATCTGCGAAATAGTCCAAAGGGGAACGAAGATGGCGTTAAAATATTTTCCAAACCTATCACTACAGTAGCTCTATCTAGGATATTGAGCACTTTTCTCCCGGACAACGCCGAGTATTTCAAAATCAAAGAGGCCTCCTGGGGACTACTGAAATAATTCTTATCCATTCCCCCATCCTTTTCAGTGTAGATGCTGTTAAAATATTATCCAAACCTATCACTACAGTAGCTCTATCTAGGACATTGAGCACTTTTTTCCCGGACAACGCCGAGTACTTTGAAAATCAAAGAGGCCTCCTGGGGACAACTGAAATCAGTTAGGTATCCTCCCTCCTTTTCATCTGCAAAATTGTCCAAAGGGGAACGAAGATGGCGTTAAAATATTTTCTAAACCTATCACTACAGTAGCTCTATCTAGGATATTGAGCACTTTTCTCCCGGACAACGCCGAGTACTTTGAAAATCGAGGAGGCTTCATGAGCACACCTGAAATCCCTTAGGTATCCTCTCTCCTTCGGATCTGCGAAATAGTCCAAAGGGGAACGAAGATGGCGTTAAAATATTTTCCAAACCTATCACTACAGTAGCTCTATCTAGGATATTGAGCACTTTTCTCCCGGACAACGCCGAGTATTTCAAAATCAAAGAGGCCTCCTGGGGACTACTGAAATAATTCTTATTAATTCCCCCATCCTTTTCAGCATAGATGCTGTTAAAATATTATCCAAACCTATCACTACAGTAGCTCTATCTAGGACATTGAGCACTTTTTTCCCGGACAACGCCGAGTACTTTGAAAATCAAAGAGGCCTCCTGGGGACAACTGCAATCAGTTAGGTATCCTCCCTCCTTTTCATCTGCAAAATTGTCCAAAGGAGAACGAAGATGGCGTTAAAATATTTTCTAAACTTATCACTACAGTAGCTCTATCTAGGATATTGACCACTTTTCTCCCGGACAACGCCAAGTACTTTGAAAATCGAGGAGGCTTCAAGAGCACTCCTGAAATCCCTTAGGTATCCTCTCTCCTTCTGATCTGCCAAATAGTCCAAAGGGGAACGAAGATGGCGTTAAAATATTTGCCAAACCTATCACTACAGTAGCTCTATCTAGGATATGGAGCACTTTTCTCCCGGACAACGCCGAGTACTTTGAAAATCGAGGAGGCTTCATGAGCACTCCTGAAATCCCCTTAGGTATCCTCTCTCCTTCGGATCTGCGAAATAGTCCAAAGGGGAACGAAGATGGCGTTAAAATATTTTCCAAACCTATCACTACAGTAGCTCTATCTAGGATATTGAGCACTTTTCTCCCGGACAACGCCGAGTATTTCAAAATCAAAGAGGCCTCCTGGGGACTACTGAAATAATTCTTATTAATTCCCCCATCCTTTTCAGCGTAGATGCTGTTAAAATATTATCCAAACCTATCACTACAGTTGCTCTATCTAGGACATTGAGCACTTTTTTCCCGGACAACGCCGAGTACTTTGAAAATCAAAGAGGCCTCCTGGGGACAACTGCAATCAGTTAGGTATCCTCCCTCCTTTTCATCTGCAAAATTGTCCAAAGGAGAACGAAGATGGCGTTAAAATATTTTCTAAACTTATCACTACAGTAGCTCTATCTAGGATATTGACCACTTTTCTCCCGGACAACGCCAAGTACTTTGAAAATCGAGGAGGCTTCATGAGCACTCCTGAAATCCCTTAGGTATCCTCTCTCCTTCTGATCTGCCAAATAGTCCAAAGGGGAACGAAGATGGCGTTAAAATATTTTCCAAACCTATCACTACAGTAGCTCTATCTAGGATATTGAGCACTTTTCTCCCGGACAACGCCGAGTACTTTGAAAATCGAGGAGGCTTCATGAGCATTCCTGAAATTCCTTAGGTATCCTCTCTCCTTCTGATCTGCGAAATAGTCCAAAGGGGAACGAAGATGGCGTTTAAATATTTTCCAAACCTATCACTACAGTAGCTCTATCTAGGACATTGAGCACTTTTCTCCCGGACAACGCCGAGTACTTTGATAATAAAGGACGCCTCCTGGGGACTACTGAAATCACTTAGGTATCCTCTCTCCTTCTGATCTGCGAAATAGTCCAAAGAAGAACGAAGATGGCGTTAAAATATTTTCCAAACCTATCACTACAGTAGCTCTATCTAGGATATTGAGCACTTTTCTCCCGGACAACGCCGAGTATTTCAAAATCAAAGAGGCCTCCTGAGCACTACTGAAATAACTCTTATCGATTCCCCATCCTTTTCAGCGTAGACGCTGTTAACATATTATCCAAACCTATCACTACAGTAGCTCTATCTAGGACATTGAGCACTTTTTTCCCGGACAACGCCGAGTACTTTGAAAATCAAAGAGGCCTCATGGGGACTACTGAAATCACTTAGGTATCATTCTCTCCTTCTGATCTGCGAAATAGTCCAAATGGGAACGAAGATGGCGTCAAAATATTTTCCAAACCTATCACTACAGTAGCTCTATCTAGGATATTGAGCACTTTTCTCCCGGACAACGCCGAGTATTGTAAAATCAAAGAGGCCTCCTGGGGACTACTGAAATAACTCTTATCGATTCCCCATCCTTTTCAACGTAGACGCTATTAACATATTATCCAAACCTATCACTACAGTAGCTCTATCTAGGACATTGAGAACTTTTTTTCCCGGACAACGCCGAGTACTTTGAAAATCGAGGAGGCTTCATGAGCACTCCTGAAATCCCTTAGGTATCCTCTCTCCTTCGGATCTGCGAAGTAGTCCAAAGGGGAACGAAGATGGCGTTAAAATATTTTCCAAACCTATCACCCCAGTAGCTCTATCTAGGATATTGAGCACTTTTCTCCCGGACAACGCCGAGTATTTCAAAATCAAAGAGGCCTCCTGGGGACTACTGAAATAATTCTTATCCATTCCCTCATCCTTTTCAGCGTAGATGCTGTTAAAATATTATCCAAACCTATCACTACAGTAGCTCTATCTAGGACATTGAGCACTTTTTTCCCGGACAACGCCGAGTACTTTGAAAATCAAAGAGGCCTCCTGGGGACAACTGAAATTAGTTAGGTATCCTCCCTCCTTTTCATCTGCAAAAATGTCCAAAGGGGAACGAAGATGGCGTTAAAATATTTTCTAAACCTATCACTACAGTAGCTCTATCTAGGATATTGAGCACTTTTCTCCCGGACAACGCCGAGTTCTTTGAAAATCAAGGAGGCCTCCTGAGCACTACTGAAATTACTTAGGTATCCTCCCTCTTTTTTATCTGCAAAATAGTCTAAAGGGGATCGAAGATGGCGTTAAAATATTTTCCAAACCTATCACTACAGTAGCTCTATCTAGGATATTGAGCACTTTTCTCCCGGACAACGCCGAGTACTTTGAAAATCAAGGAGGCCTCCTGAGCACTACTGAAATTACTTAGGTATCGTCCCTCCTTTTTATCTGCAAAATAGTCCAAAGGGTAACGAAGATGGCGTTAAAATATTTTCCAAACCTATCACTACAGTAGCTGTATCTAGGATATTGAGCACTTTTCTCTCGGACAACGCCGAGTACTTTGAAGATCAAAGAGGCCTCCTAAGCACTAATGAAATTACTTAGGTATCCTCCCTCCTTTTTATCTGCAAAATAGTCCAAAGGGTAACGAAGATGGCGTTAAAATATTTTCCAAACCTATCACTACAGTAGCTCTATCTAGGATATTGAGCACTTTTCTCCCGGACAACGCCGAGTACTTTGAAAATCAAGTAGGCCTTCTGAGCACTACTGAAATTACTTAGGTATCCTCCCTCTTTTTTATCTGCAAAATAGTCTAAAGGGTAACGAAGATGGCGTTAAAATATTTTCCAAACCTATCACTACAGTAGCTCTATCTAAGATATTGAGCACTTTTCTCCCGGACAACGCCGAGTACTTTGAAAATCAAGGAGGCCTCCTGAGCACTACTGAAATTACTTAGGTATCGTCCCTCCTTTTTATCTGCAAAATAGTTCAAAGGGTAACGAAGATGGCGTTAAAATATTTTCCAAACCTATCACTACAGTAGCTCTATCTAGGATATTGAGCACTTTTCTCTCGGACAACGCCGAGTACTTTGAAGATCAAAGAGGCCTCCTAAGCACTAATGAAATTACTTAGGTATCCTCCCTCCTTTTTATCTGCAAAATAGTCCAAAGGGTAACGAAGATGGCGTTAAAATATTTTCCAAACCTATCACTACAGTAGCTCTATCTAGGATATTGAGCGCTTGTCTCCCGGACAACGCCGAGTACTTTGAAAATCAAGTAGGCCTTCTGAGCACTACTGAAATTACTTAGGTATCCTCCCTCCTTTTCGTCTGCAAAATAGTCCAAAGGGGAACGAAGATGGCGTTAAAATATTTTCCAAACCTATCACTACAGTAGCTCTATCTAGGATATTGAGCGCTTTTCTCCCGGACAACGCCGAATACTTTGAAAATCAAGGAGGCCTCCTGAGCACTACGTAAATTACTTAGGTATCCTCCCTCCTTTTCATCTGCAAAATAGTCTAAAAGGGATCGAAGATGGCGTTAAAATATTTTCCAAACCTATCACTACAGTAGCTCTATCTAGGATATTGAGCACTTTTCTCCCGGACAACGCCGAGTACTTTGAAAATCAAGGAGCCATCCTGAACACTACTGAAATTACTTAGGTATCCTCCCTCTTTTTTATCTGCAAAATAGTCTAAAGGGGATCGAAGATGGCGTTAAAATATTTTCCAAACCTATCACTACAGTAGCTCTATCTAGGATATTGAGCACTTTTCTCCCGGACAACGCCGAGTACTTTGAAAATCAAGGAGGCCTCCTGAGCACTACTGAAATTACTTAGGTATCCTCCCTCTTTTTTATCTGCAAAATAGTCCAAAGGGTAACGAAGATGGCGTTAAAATATTTTCCAAACCTATCACTACAGTAGCTCTATCTAGGATATTGAGCACTTTTCTCTCGGACAACGCCGAGTACTTTGAAGATCAAAGAGGCCTCCTAAGCACTAATGAAATTACTTAGGTATCCTCCCTCCTTTTTATCTGCAAAATAGTCCAAAGGGTAACGAAGATGGCGTTAAAATATTTTCCAAACCTATCACTACAGTAGCTCTATCCAGGATATTGAGCACTTTTCTCCCGGACAACGCCGAGTACTTTGAAAATCAAGGAGGCCTCATGAGCACTACTGAAATTACTTAGGTATCCTCCCTCCTTTTCATCTGCAAAATAGTCCAAAGGGTAACGAAGATGGCGTTAAAATATTTTCCAAACCTATCACTACAGTAGCTCTATCTAGGATATTGAGCACTTTTCTCCCGGACAACGCCGAGTACTTTGAAAATCAAGGAGGCCTCCTGAGCACTACTGAAATTACTTAGGTATCCTCCCTCTTTTTTATCTGCAAAATAGTCTAAAGGGGATCGAAGATGGCGTTAAAATATTTTCCAAACCTATCACTACAGTAGCTCTATCTAGGATATTGAGCACTTTTCTCCCGGACAACGCCGAGTACTTTGAAAATCAAGGAGGCCTCCTGAGCACTACTGAAATTACTTAGGTATCGTCCCTCCTTTTTATCTGCAAAATAGTCCAAAGGGTAACGAAGATGGCGTTAAAATATTTTCCAAACCTATCACTACAGTAGCTCTATCTAGGATATTGAGCACTTTTCTCTCGGACAACGCCGAGTACTTTGAAGATCAAAGAGGCCTCCTAAGCACTAATGAAATTACTTAGGTATCCTCCCTCCTTTTTATCTGCAAAATAGTCCAAAGGGTAACGAAGATGGCGTTAAAATATTTTTCAAACCTATCACTACAGTAGCTCTATCTAGGATATTGAGCGCTTGTCTCCCGGACAACGCCGAGTACTTTGAAAATCAAGTAGGCCTTCTTAGCACTACTGAAATTACTTAGGTATCCTCCCTCCTTTTCATCTGCAAAATAGTCCAAAGGGGAACGAAGATGGCGTTAAAATATTTTCCAAACCTATCACTACAGTAGCTCTATCTAGGATATTGAGCGCTTTTCTCCCGGACAACGCCGAATACTTTGAAAATCAAGGAGGCCTCCTGAGCACTACGTAAATTACTTAGGTATCCTCCCTCCTTTTCATCTGCAAAATAGTCTAAAAGGGATCGAAGATGGCGTTAAAACATTTTCCAAACCTATCACTACAGTAGCTCTATCTAGGATATTGAGCACTTTTCTCCCGGACAACGCCGAGTACTTTGAAAATCAAGGAGGCCTCCTGAGCACTACTGAAATTACTTAGGTATCCTCCCTCTTTTTTATCTGCAAAATAGTCTAAAGGGGATCGAAGATGGCGTTAAAATATTTTCCAAACCTATCACTACAGTAGCTCTATCTAGGATATTGAGCACTTTTCTCCCGGACAACGCCGAGTACTTTGAAAATCAAGGAGGCCTCCTGAGCACTACTGAAATTACTTAGGTATCGTCCCTCCTTTTTATCTGCAAAATAGTCCAAAGGGTAACGAAGATGGCGTTAAAATATTTTCCAAACCTATCACTACAGTAGCTCTATCTAGGATATTGAGCACTTTTCTCTCGGACAACGCCGAGTACTTTGAAGATCAAAGAGGCCTCCTAAGCACTAATGAAATTACTTAGGTATCCTCCCTCCTTTTTATCTGCAAAATAGTCCAAAGGGTAACGAAGATGGCGTTAAAATATTTTCCAAACCTATCACTACAGTAGCTCTATCCAGGATATTGAGCACTTTTCTCCCGGACAACGCCGAGTACTTTGAAAATCAAGGAGGCCTCCTGAGCACTACTGAAATTACTTAGGTATCCTCCCTCCTTTTCATCTGCAAAATAGTCCAAAGGGTAACGAAGATGGCGTTAAAATATTTTCCAAACCTATCACTACAGTAGCTCTATCTAGGATATTGAGCACTTTTCTCCCGGACAACGCCGAGTACTTTGAAAATCAAGGAGGCCTCATGAGCACTACGTAAATTACTTAGGTATCCTCCCTCCTTTTCATCTGCAAAATAGTCCAAAGGGTAACGAAGATGGCGTTAAAATATTTTCCAAACCTATCACTACAGTAGCTCTATCTAGGATATTGAGCACTTTTCTCCCGGACAACGCCGAGTATTTAAAAAAATCAAGGAGGCTTCTGGAGCAGTAATGAAATCACTCTTACCGATCCCCCCACCCCGCTTTTCATCTGCAAAATAGTCCAAAGAGAAACGTAGAAGCTGTTATTCGGCATTCCCCGGTAGGGGCGCCTCAGGCAGTAAGCAATAAACTTATTCCTCCCCAAAGAGGGGAGGCAAATCCTGGGAGTGTGGACCTCCTAGAACTGCACATGACAAACTCATAGACCGGCGGAATGAAGCCCCGATGGCCAAGACGATTCCAGTTTATGGGGTGCAGTATCCATCGGAAGATACTACACCTTGATATTAGCCAAAAGAAGTGAATTAATGTAATTTTCGGTAAAAAAAAAAAATGGCGTCTAAAAGCTATGTTGAATTAGAGAAAAACGGTCTGGGGGAGTTTAAAATTATTTGTTGATATTCAAAACTCATGTAATAAGTTGTTAAATAGTATGATACAATGTTTTTTGAAAGAAAATCATAGTTATTATTACTTGTTAATTTATTAACGTAATTTAAACAGTGTATAGTGGATAGACCGCTGTACTGTGGTAGATTCGTTATAAATACTGATAGAAATCGTGCCCAAAATTTTAATTTCGGATGCTTACTTGGTCTTTTGGCTAAGATCAAAGTGTAGTATCTGTTCCCCATAGACTGGTATTGTCTTGGCCTCCGGGGCTTGATTTACGCCGGTCTATGGGATTGTCCTGTGCAGTTCTAGGAGGTCCACCCTCCCAGGCTTCGCCTCCCCTCTTTGGGGAGGAGTAAGTTTATTGCTTACTGTCTGAGGCGCCCCTACCGGGGAATGCCGACGGGGCTGCCCAGGCAATTTTTAAATGGCCAGAGTGCTCACCTCTCGAGCGCTGGCTTTTAACCCCACTTTCTCGACCCAATCTGTGGTCACATCTTACTTGTGGGAGTAGGATAAAACTGGCCTTGTGCCTAACTCCTGGGGAGGAGTAAATACCTTTTAATTTCGGATGCTTTCCTGGCCTTTTGGCTAAGATCAAAGTGTAGTATCTGTTCTCGGCATTTTTGCCTTGAGATCAAGTGTATTATCTAGTCCTATCCAGTAGGTGTCGGTTTTACACTGTCGAATCAAAAATCAGATTATCATTTTTTTTTTAATCCCTTTTCCTTTTGGGCATTTCTTCTCCCCTAAAGTACAGGCTGAGGTCGTGATCTCACCGACGATTACTCATACTCCCCCTCCCCCTCCCGTGAATTTCACCTGAGGCGTTCACACCTGCGAATGCTGGAACTCCACCTCCTCAAGTTTCGCCTGAGGCCCCACTGGCGAATACTGATTTCCCCCCCGATTTGGCCTGAGGCGCTCATACCGGCGAATGCCGACACTCCCCCTCCCCAGATTTGGCCTGAGGCGCTCCCCCTCCCCAGATTTGGCCTGAGGCGCTCATACAGGCGAATGCCGACATTCCCCCTCCCCAGATTTAGACTGGCGCCCCACCGGCGAATACCGATACTCTCCTCTGCCCCAAATTTGGCCTGAGGCGCTCACACCGGCGAATGCCGACACCCCCCCCTCCCCAGATTTGGCCTGAGGCGCTCCCCCTCCCCAGATTTGGCATGAGGCGCTCATACCGGCGAATGCCGACATTCCCCCTCCCCAGATTTAGCCTGGCGCCCCACCGGCGAATACCGATACTCTCCTCTGCCCCAAATTTGGCCTGAGGCGCTCACACCGGCGAATGCCGACACCCCCCTCCCCAGATTTGGCCTGAGGCGCTCCCCCTCCCCAGATTTGGCCTGAGGCGCTCATACCGGCGAATGCCGACATTCCCCCTCCCCAGATTTAGCCTGGCGCCCCACCGGCGAATACCGATAGTCTCCTATCCCCCAAATTTGGCCTGAGGCGCTCACACCGGCGAATGTCGACACTCCCCCCTCCCCAAATTTGGCCTGGGGCGCTCATACCGGCGAATACCGACATTCCCCCTCCCCAGATTTGGCCTGAGGCGCCCCACCGCCGAATGCCGACACTCCCTCTCCCCAGATTTGGCCTGTGGCGCTCACATCGGTGAATGCCGTCATTCCCCCTCCCCCCCCCCCTATTTGGCCTGAAAGGAGGAGGTAATGCCTGGAAGTATTATATCAGGATAACAGAACGGCCATAGTGAGGAAGGGAGGGGGGAAGGAATATTAGCGTCTATTAATAATTAAGAAAGAAAGTGTGGGAGTGAGAGGGGAAGAAGAAAGAAAGAAAAAAAATGGTTGTAGTGTGAGTGAATTTCTACCCGCCACTCCCTTACTCTGACGTCATATCTAGTTTATCGTGACTTTGCATTATTTTTCTTCTCAAATTAGTATAAATAACGTTGAAAAATGGAGTTAAAAGCCACCCCCCATTGGAAAAAAGTGCTCAGTCGACCCCGGAAGAGTCAATTTTTTTTTTCCGGTTCCGAGATATTACACGCGTCTGGGCTGGCCGGTGGGAATGATGTCACCCGTGTGACCGTGTGTTGGGTACTTTCGGAGGAGAAGCTTTACATACATACATACATACATACATACATACATACATACATACATACATACATACATCCATACATACATACATCCATACAGACAGGTGACGTTTATATAATAGATGGGTGTGTGTATGTGTGTATGTGTGTATGTATGTCACCTTAGTATGAGTATGAGTATATTTAGTGCGTATAGTTTTTTGAACATGTGCAAAAGTTTCCGTTTCTCGCACATATGTATTTATATGGATTTCTTGAAAGAATCTAAATATATTGAGTGATGTGTGTATTTTACCACATATATGTCTATTGACTTATGTATTATCTCTGTATTGGTTACTTTCCCACACTTATACGAGATAATACAAATTGCTTGCAATCTTTCATTTTAAATTAGAACGAAACCGTAATCTTACCCTACTCTTTTTTCTTTTTATTTATCCCATCCAACCTTACCTATAATTTTAATCATAGTATGCATTATTATTATAATTATTATTATGGTCGAATAATAATTATTATTATTGTTGTTATTACCAATATTATTCATTTCATCCTTAGCAATATCAATATTGTTATTTGTACTCACTAGACGTTATATCACAAATAATCGTTAGTGATTTCACAACAACCGGTATGTTCCCTGGATTGTTGAGTGACAACAAAAGTCCCCAGATTACCCGTCCTCTCCGCTTCTTTTCTATCACCACCGCAGATAACTTTGCGGTTTCGCAACATCCGCCTAATATTGATGTATCGCTGCCAACGATCATTGGTTTCCTCTGGGATATGGATGGAAATAAGCCTCCCAAATGTGCCAGAACTCTGCGCATAATGCTAGTGGGGGTCTTGTTTGTGATCTTCCTCCTCGGTCCTCACCTCCTCATTAAATTTTCACGACTATTTCCTGTGGTGTCAGCCAAGACTGGCCAGGGGAAGTTACTGATATTTCTGGCAGTTTATGTTCCTTTGTTCGTGTGGTCGTTTTCTTCCTGTTTATATCTTTCCTGTTGTAACATCCATGTGACTGGTTACCGGTCGTAGCTTATGCACGTTGGTTTCCGCAATCTGTTTTTTTGATCATTGTCGTTCTTTCTATGATCTCAGTGGTCTCTTTGTTTCCAATTTCTCCCAGTCTTTTCTACTAGTTTGTTGGTACTGTTCCTACTGCTCTTACGATTACTGGTATTATATTGACTTTCTTTATGCTCAATATCCCTTTCAGTTCTCATGCAAGGTGCGTGTATTTTTTTTCGTTTTTCTGTATTCTAGATCTTCACTCTGCGGTCTGCTGGAACGGCAAACCCCACAATTTAGACGTTTTTTTTCTTGTTGACTATTGTAAAATCCGGTCTCTTTGTTTGTATTAGTTTATTTGTTTGCACCTCTATATCCCAGAGGATTTTGTAGTTTTCATTTTCCAGTAGAGTTTCTAGTTTATATTTGTACCATTTGATTGAGTGTTCGAAATCAAGTCGTTTACATAGTTCTCAGTGTACTGCTTTCCCACGCAGTCGTGGATGTTCTTGTATTCTTTTAAAACTAGTTTGCTGCATTCACTTATTATGTCATTTACTGTTTCGTCTATTTGTCCACACAATCTGCATTTACTGTGTTCCGGGGTTTTACATATTTTAGCTTTAACGTAGTTAATCCCAATCGAATTGCTCTGTGCAGCTGTAAGTAGCAATTCCGTTTCTCTGTTCAGCCGTCTTTTTCTTAGCCATGCCCAGGAATGTTGGCTGATCCTTTCTCTGGTAATTCTAATAAAACGTTCATGCAGATGTTTTCTTACACAATTTTCTCTTCCTGTCCTTTTGTTTCTGGTTTCGGTGATTATGGCTTGTTCATTGAAACGGTGTCTCTTGCTGTGTTGATTAGCTTTTCTCTGTTCTTAGTTATTTATTTATCTAGCTCTTTTTTGTCCTCAACACACTATTATATACTTACCAGATCTATTCCACCTTCGCTTCTTTTCATGTAGAGTATGCCCGTATCGTTTTTTCTATTTACAGCGTTGTGCATGGTCATTAATGTTCTAGTCTTCTAGTCTAGGTGCCTGAATTCTTTTTTAGTCCAGCCTATGAATGGTCAAGAGTATCTTATTAGGATATTGCTCAGGTGTTTATTCCTTTTACTAGGTTTCTGCTATATAACTCCGTTTCTAAAGGGACCATGTTTTTCCCATGTATTCTTTTCCATCTCTATCAGTGCGCACTTTTCCATTCCTAATTCCATTGTAATGTCCTGGATGGCGATTCTGGTCGTATTCATCAGCTGTTTCAGTTCATTTTACTTTTTGCAAATAGCTTCAGGTCGTCCATGTACATAAGTTGGTTTATTTTTTTGTTCTGTGACTGTAAACTTGTATCCTGCATCACATTACCTAAATGTATAGTTAAGTGGCATTATGGCTATGATAAATAGTAGTGCTTAGAGAAAGTCTCCTTGGAAATCCGTATACGTATTTTTATCTGAGTCAAGTACTAGTAGTAATAGTAGAAGAAGAAGAAGAAGAAGAAGAAGAAGAAGAAGAAGAAGAAGAAGAAGTAGTAATAGTAGTAGTAGTAGTCTTATTACATGCTATGTATCACCATTATATTTATTGTTGTTATAATAATCATTATTAGTTTTTTATCCTCTTTTTTTAAATTTTTATTTTTAAATTTTTTTATTACAATGGATTATTATTATTACCAATATCATAATTATTATCATCATAATTTTGATTATTCAGTTTTTATTCAGATTATTGTGTAATCGGCTAAGCGATGTAAGGCCATTAAAATTTTTATTGAAAAGTCTTATTACACCTTACTTAAAAATATTACCCTTCTCGATTTACGAATTGCGAACCCCTGTGTAAATGTAGATGCATTCGTATTTTACGTGCAAAAGATGTGTATGATACATGAGCGATTTTATTAGACTGAGATATATTTTATTTGGCAGATATATATTCATTCCGCCAACATGTCATCAACTGAGATGTATAATTTACCCCCACAGCATGCCATCATGCCAACTGGTTAATATCTGAACCACTTAATTATAGCGTTAGAAACATCATGTAGACCGATTAGACCTTAATCGGACGACGTTTGAAATTTTAATATAGAAAGATTTAACAGTGAGAATGTTCAAGAATAATATGTTTGATTTAGTTACATTACCCTTAGGGATAGTAATATTGCTCCTTATTTTTGGTCTAAGAAAATCGAGCTTATCAAAGTGACGTTATATATACATATATATATATATATAAATATATATATATATATATATATATTTTAATTTATTGTATGTAATTGTTTTTAATTGTGATCCTAGCGTTTGTTACTTTGCTTACTATTATTATAAGTGTTCAGTTCCTTCGTGATACGGATTAATGCAGGAGATTACATTATTATTCGCCTTTAACTTCATAGGACGTATTTTTCGTATTTTTTATGAATTTTATTTTTATTTTATTTTACTATTATGTACGTATAAAATTAATAAATAAATGTATATATATATATATATATATATATATATATATATATATATATATATATATTTATTTGCAGGAAAATGTTTTATTTATACAAGCATAATTTTTCTACACATTTAAACATGTTTCAGTTACAGCTGTAATAAACCTGCCACTCTTTATCAGCCTGTCCTTTGTTATGCTTTTATTTAAGCTGAAACTGAAACATGTTTAAATGTGTAGAAAAACTGTGTTTGTGTAAATAAAAAAAATATTACTGATAAATAACTATCTAGTATTGAGCACTATTATATAAATACACACACAGAGAATGAAAGTTTATGAGCGAATCCTTGCCCCCAGAATACAGGAAATTGTCACGAACACTAAAATTAGTGCGGTTTTGTAAAGTGCAGCACAACAGACGCAATCTATGCCGCACGGCTCTTGACACATGAGCATGCAAAGAAGTCCCTCGAAGAGCTGGTTAGCTGGGTCAGACTACTCTAGGACTCATCGAAGAGTCTGGTGTGAACTGCCGCGCATATGTCCAATGACTTTTCCATCACAGTTGGAGTGCATCAAGGCTCGGCGCTCTCCCTGCTTCTCTTCATTCTTGTCATGTATGCCATTACTAGGGATCTGCACTAGCCCCTTCCCTGAATACTTCTGCATGCAGATTATGTTCTGATCGCCTCAAAGAGTAAATCTGACCTTAAACAATAAGTCTAGTCCTGGAAAGACAGGTTGGCGAAGTTTGGATTAAAGCAAAATGCATCGCTGGATGAGCGGAATTAAATTGCTTTAATACGTCTACAACTAGGATATTCGAACAACACTGATCGCGGGGCGATATGAGTGAATGGCGTCTCAGACTGTTTGGACACTTGCTGAAGGCCAACGACGACACCGTTCGCACTGGGAGTAGCCGGAAAACGACAAAGGGCTAGACTGATGATGAGATGAGAAGACACCGTACACCTCTGTAAAACCGGCCGTTATCGGGACCAAGCCTGTGATCGTGTCAAGTGGTGAAAAGTCCATTATTGCGGACCCTGTTGCTGCTCAGAATTAACGCATAAGAAAAAGAAAATAGATATATTAGAGAAAATAATTATAAACAAATGTAAAGTTACATACTTTACATGTTTAATAGTTTCAAACAGTAATTAAAAGAATATCATTAAATATGAAAAAGTCATTTAAACCTAGTTTTTTCAAGGAAACAATGCCTCTGTTAGGAAAGGTATCATCTATTGGAAGATTATATTATAAATAGTCAAAAATAATATATTAAAATATATAGGAAACATGGAAACTGGATGAAAGAGTCAGAATTTCACCTTTTTCTGGATTCCATAAAGTTCAATATATGTAAAGGTATTTTACCTCCGTTTTCATTTATCGTATTAGGAATTAATATAAATTAATAATGGTTGTATGGTTAATATATATATATATATATATATATATATATATATATATATATATATCATGGATATGCTGCGTTTACAAACGCTTGTTTCCCTTATGCTTTTTTCCTATATATTTAAATAGCACAAATATATGAGAACATATTATTACTGTTAGAATGTAGTCATATTAATTTTAATCCATTCTAATTGTTAGAATTAGCGATAATTTGAGATCCACCCACCCACTCACCAATTACTAGTCTATTACTCTTACTAAATCTCATTTCCTCTTATTTTAAACAGCTTCTCTCCATATCTTTTCCTCTGTTTCTCCCTGTTTATTAGAAGTCAAATATAACAAAACGAACTATTAAACGGAATGTTGGAAACAGTCGATTATAAACAATAGGGGCTATGATCACAAGTAAAAATACAATGTTACCAATAGTGTTAGAGATGAAGATAAATAAAGAGGGATAGATAGTACGAAACAGAACAATGCTGATATATCAAACAGAAAGGCCAATTTAGGATGTTCTTCTTTTTTTTTTAAATTCAATTGGCTTTGAACACTTACGTTTCCTCATTCAGACAATCTCTACCGAGCCTTATGGGTGACCCAATGAGTCCCATTTTTCTTATATATATATATATATATATATATATATATATATATATATATATATATATATATATATATATGTATATATATATATGTGTGGGTGTGTGTGTGCGTCTGTGTGTGTATGGGTATAGGTGTGTGTATCGCTGAACCACTTCTTTCATTTGGTAGTGATATTTTCCCCTGGGGACAGACTTTTCTGGGCAACTGAATGCTTATCTTGACTAATTCTACCAACCATAAATCGAACCTGACATTTATAGATTAGAACAGAGACTTTCCGGTCAGACACGAAATTGGTTTGAGCGGAAGAACTCTACAGTGAAAAGAGAAAAGAATGGGCAGGATTTCAATGGCCCGAATTGGCTTGGAATAGAAGAAACCTGAGTACATCATGATGGGCAAAAGACTTATCAAAGGTCTTACAGAAGAGTTGGACTTCATATATATATATATATATATATATATATATATATATATATATATATATATATGTGTGTGTTATTTTAATTGACATTCTACATTAGTTTCAACTTCCATTGATACCTTCGTTTAGTTTCACGGACACATTTAAAACTTAGCTCTTAAAGTACCGAATGTAATCAATATTTGTTTCGGTTTCGATAGTGCATATCTATCTAAGACACTATAAAGCACCAAGTGAAGTATCGATTACATTTGGCACCTTTAACACTGCGTGCTTATTTTTCCAGTGTTATATATATATATATATATATATATATATATATATATGTATATATATATATATGTATATATATATATATATATATATATATATATATATATATATATATATATATAGGTTAACGCTGGTTTTCTATCTTCATCAGTGCGGAAGTGGTGGTTGCAAGCGATCGCATGGACTCGAAGATTAAGCCTAGAATCACGAGCCTAACGCTTATGCCCACATGGCCGCACGAAAAACGCCAGACATAATTGAAATTAGTGTACACTTACTCACGAGGCGGGCAAAACGTCGTGTTGTCGATAGTGTTCTACGCTCGAACGGAACTTTGCATAATCGCTACAATGACAACAATCTTGTAATACTAAACAGGGCGCTACTAACACGACTATTAAATATTAAAGAGACATTAACTTTTAATATATTTTTAAATATTTAAGTGTTTCATACCTACAGACGAGGTCGTCCAGGGTTTTCTACCTCATCAGTGCTGTTACAGGCGTTAGCATTGGCTCGAATCACGAGCCTAATGCCTATGCCCACACGGCCGTGAGAAACATATATATATATATATATATATATATATATATATATATATATATATATATATATATATATATATACATATTAGGTCGTTCGGAAAGTTATGAACGGATTGGCTCATATTGCCCATGACTTTCCGAAAACCCCAATAGTAGCTAAGTCCGTTCATAACTTTCCGAAAGACCTAATAGTAGCTGTCTGTTCCTTTAACTTTTCGAACTACCTAATATATATATATATATATACATACATATATATATATATATATATATATATATATATATATATATATATATATATATATACATAAATTAATATATATATATATATATATATATATGTATGTAGGTTTAGATACTGTGGTTGAGGAATATAAATATCTTATCAGATTTATGTTTTACTTTTAATATTTCTTAACCCGATAAAAGGATTAAATATTCTTGAAAGCATATAGATTAAAACAAGACGCCACACAATTATTAAGTACGAAACTGGGCACGAAATGTTAAAGTTCTAACGTAGTAATTTAAATCAGCAAATTATTTGTCGTCAGACATTACCATTTTGAATTTGGTATGCGCATTTCATATTCGCATGCACCATCTAATCACTATAGACGTTCGTTTTACAGTTGGTAAACCGCGGTACGATTCTGAAATATGTAACGTATAGTTTTTCAATAAATTATTTGTATTTAGCACTCGCTCTTCTGCGATCGAGCATTTTATCGATTTATTTTCAATATAACTTGACACACACACTATATATATATATATATATATATATATATATATAGAGAGAGAGAGAGAGAGAGAGAGAGAGAGAGAGTGTGAATGGTAGTGAATTGTCATACTTCTAAATAAACAATAACAAATATTTATATTTGAAGATCCTCGTAAAAAAGTAGAGCACTATAAATGGTAGTAGTAACACAGCGTAGCGTCACTTGCTTTATATGCATCGTTCCTTCACTTATAGAAGTTTGAATGCCTGTACGCTTCGCCGTCGTTAATGTGTTAAAATTATCATTGTTTATAAGCTGTTCAGAACTGGCCTAGCGGTTAGCGACGTTGGACTGGGGTTGGAAAATACTTGTAATCCAGGGTTACGAATTGTGTGACCGGTAGTGAATAGTCATACTTCTATGCTGATGAGTCTCGATTGAAAAGAGACGAAACATATACGTCCATAGATAAATAAACAATAACATATATATATATATATATATATATATATATATATATATATATATATATATATATATATATATATATATATATATATATTGTCTTTGTTTGTTAATAAACTATTTCTTATATTTCGATGATCGGTCCCTATAAAGACATGTTTTGAAACTTCAGTGCTCAAGGTATTTAAATAAGTATATATCATTTTGCTTAAAGACTGTAAAATAATATTCTGTGTTCAGCATTCGCACCGGACATCCACGAAAAGGAAATACGAGAGTTTATGTTTACTTATATCTACAAAATTATAGAAATAAAAAATATAATTAGAAATGACAATATGTTATTTTTTTACTTGGAGCAAAAGTACACATGTCCTCTTATGCCTTCCAGGGAAACGGCAGATATACCTTAATGGGGTTAAAATCTATTAATATACTGTCACTATACTTACACTTCTTTCCACTTTAGTAATGTTATGATTACATACTTGGGCCCTATCCTAAAATGTAGTTATATAAAATGTAAAAGAAATTGTTTTCATTCAATCTTGGACAATCTATGCTAACACATTTTTAGCTTATACAATAACCATGTATGCTGTGAATGTAGATTACCCAGTGTACTTTTATAACTATGTTTGATTTTGACTTCCCGGTTATTTAGACTCAACCTATATTATAGGAAAGCGACATCTTGGCATTTTTTTTACTGATAAGTGACTACTCTAACATAAAGGCTCATAAGATAGACAGATTGACGGTTGAATGATGACGAATAATATGAGAGGAGTGAAAGTATGTACATACTGATTACTCAAAACAACAGCCGACACAGAAAACAGCCAGTCTCCTCTATGTCACGAACATCGCTCATGGAATGTGAGGAGTAATGAACAGAATATGAGTTACGAGTCTAATGAAACTGAACCCAATGCCTACTCACCATGTTGAAATAACTTCATAATAATGAATTCTTTAAACAAACACTAAATAATAAATAAAATAAATGTTGTTGTATTAATGGGGCTTGCCGACTTTCTTCAGGTCTCAATGCCTTAAATGTTCCCTCCTACTACCAGTTAGCCGCATTTACTAAACAAATTACTAATTATCAAAGAAAAGTTTTACTTTAATTATTTCTATATATTTTATTAATTTATGACTATATTGTTACAAACCCATCCGTTAAAAGAATTGTAAAAGTACTTGAATATGCTTTAAAATTTCTCATAAATGTAGTCATGTAAACCACGCAAGTCTATCGATTGGAATTACTTTATAAAATGTCTGACGATAGACAATGTATTTCCCACGAGAGAGTTTCAACCAAGGGAGATAATTTATACTTATTTAGTTTTGTTTTATCTTCCGTAGAATGAAAATGGGAAAATAAAAATACATTAAGTTTGTAATTTAATCTTAAAATATTTAGATTCTTCAAACACATCTTCAGTTGTTTAAAGGGTTTATTCATGCTTGCAAAACGAAATATTTTTAATGCATTTAATTGAACTCACGTTCACTTTGAACTTGCACTCAAAATTGTAAATAAGTATTTTCGAATAAAAAATAATTATCGATTTTTTTCTGATCGAGTGTAAAATTAAATTATATATTTTATGTAATTATGAATAAGCACGTCCGCAATAAAAAAAATACTAATGAGTAACGTCTCCAAAATAAATTTAGTAATAAAGTAAATATTATAAATATATTTATCAAGGCCACAAGCCTAAAGGATAATTAATTGACGCACTATTAGTGGAATTCAATGAACAAAATTTGATTACATATTAGGACGGTTTATGTCACAAATTTAGTTGCTATTTATTCACATTGAAGACGACCAGGAAGCAGCCATGTGGTAATGTGTTCTACAGATGGAAAAAAGTATTCTCCTGGAAATTCCCGAGGAACAAAGGAAAGTGATTGCAATTGTTGTATTATAATAATGGTTACAAACACTTTGAGCATATTTTTCCACATTGAATAAGTGGATAATTCAATCGTTTTTACTTGAATAATATATTAATTGATTATTCTTTTTAAAAAATATTTGTCATTTATCCGATATAACCGGTTTGTATCTCTTACCACAAAAGTATTTCTCCGAAGTGTTTATAAATGAAAATAACTAGAGCAATATATAGTTCAATGGTTAATAAATAAATGCTAAAATTCTATCTAGATGTTGCTTGCTTGCTTGCTTGCTTGCTTGTATGTCTCCTTGCCCTTTTATGACGTCACCCTAATGATGATATCACTAAATGAGGATATCATTAATTGAAACTATGATGGAGGTTAACCGAGCACAGTGGATGACGTGAGCTCAAATAAAAGAGAGATTGAGGGGAAAGAGATACTCTATCCAGACGACACGTAACCATACAAGTAGACAAAAGTGAAACAGCAGGTGGGCTAGTATATAACACAAACTTTGTGGATCTTGTTTATTTGTTCGTCCTCGATACACTGGATGACGTCGTCGTTTTGTGACGTCATCCATTATGGTGTACAGTCACCAAAATAACCGTCATCTTTTACAGTCGTCATCCATTAATAGGAAGAGAAAGTAATAATCGTGGACAGTAGATGACATTACGAAATGATATCTAACAAACTAGGGAGAGATGAAAAGAGATCATTTAATGTGTCTGATAGACAAATCGTCTTGATAATCTTGTTTGCGTGTTTGTTTGCACATTGACTTTCTAAGTGGATGTGAGGAACGCCGAATCAAACGAGTTGGAAGTGTGGAATTTAGAAGAGTAAGTAGTGAAAAGAGAAAAAAAAATAGTGTAGTTACAGCAGTAAATAAATAAATGGCGTAAATAAAGAAGAAAATAAAAATAGAATAAGAATAAAAAGGTTTCGTAAATAAATAAATGACGTAAATAAAGACGAAAAAGAACAAGAAGGAATAAGGGTAAGATGGCGTCGTATATAAATAAATGACGTCAATAAATAAAAAGTAAAAGAAACAAATAAGAGTGAAAGGGTGTGGTAAATAAATAAATGACGTAAATAAATACGAAAAGGAAAATACGCAATGTATTTAATAATGCACGCTACTAGTACAGCTTTTGAACCAGACACAACCAACTTTTCGGTCAGCTTTTTCCGACTGTTTACGTAAATAGCTGGACGATGCTTAATCGTTATCCAATCAGAATGTGAGAAAAGCAGACGACGAAGTGAATTGTAAATTGATTATATAGTAAAGTGGCGATTGTAAAGAATTTCCAATGGGGAAAAATGTAGTGAAAAAACAACAACAAATAGTCAAGAAATAACTGTTAGTCAAGGCAATAAAAGTAGGGTAAAGTTAATTTATGGTTTGGTTAGAGTTAGTTTAGGGGTAGTTTAGTGTTGTATTAGGGTTTGGGTAAATAACGGTTCGGTTTTTATCTGGTTTAAAAGCTGAATAAGTACCGAAAAAAAAATATTTAAATTTAACTTTCTCATGAACAAAAATTCATAGCAGTTGTTTGATTAATTTTCTTCATCAAAAATTTTTTTTTTAATTCCTAAAAATAAACATAAGGTAAATGGTTTTCTTGCTTTAAATGTTTCGTTATTTTTTTCTGACGGAACTCGGCTCGTTTTGATTTTGACGCCGGATTGTTTTCTATCGACTTTTTCCGGTTGTTTACGTAATTCTTCGTGGGCAAAAGTCGGTGTTGTCGTATTCAAAAATTGCATCAGTACCCAATGTACAATATACTGATGTTGAACGTGATCCTGAAATCTCCCTGATATCCCCCTTATGTAGAATATAGCAACATTAACCAAGTGAGACACAGATTGTCTAGTTTCATCTATATCTAAGAATATCTGCTTATTCTAAGACGTGAGAAGACAATAAAAGAGCTAGATACAACGTTCTTGCGCCAGCTGTCAGAATATGCGCATTTGTTTGCCGATACCTCTTATATTCTTGTACCATTTTTGATTCTTAAAATTTAGATTGAGATTCTGTTTAGTTTACTCTGAAATGCTTTCTGGTTCTTTTTATTATTTTCCGGCTTCAAACATCATCTAGCCAGAAAAAACCCCGGAGAAGTTGAGAGAGAGAGAAAAGAAGACTGAGTGACTGATTGGCCATCGATGTAAGCAAAACAAAACAAAATAAGTACAAAAGCGTTTCGTAATCACTAAACTAACCTCGGAGTACAAATTTGCTCAACGCTGAAAAAAAGTTGACTGTTTTATATTTATTTATTTGTGTGCGTTTGCTAAAGCACAATAGCAAAAGAAACATATACAAAAACAAAATGGACGTTAAATCTAGGATGGTTAGTCTCGTGGCTTCTCTCAAATATTGATTTGTCCTTATTAGCCGAACAAATATGTAATCTGATTGACAAATAAAATGTAAGTATATATGAACGCCCGCAAAAACATTTGAAGCAGAAAAGTCTGACACAAGGTTGTCTAATATTTTACAAGGCACCAATATTACAGGGTGTTTCCGTATAAACGTAACTCATATAATAATATATATTAATAATAGAGATTTCGTATCTATCCGTCTGAATCCGATCTTCTATGCCTGAAGAGGAAATTTAACTATTAGTATCTTTCAATGTTCAATTAAGTGGGGCCAGTGTAGTACGTGTTCTGTTAAGATTCTAACCTCCCAGGCAGTACTTCCTATTAGGTGGGGTATGTGATATCTGTTCTGTGGTCATGATACATCTCTCCCAGAGATTACCTTCTTCTTTTCTTTTTTTTTTTTGGGGGGGGGGGGGGGTAGTGTATATTTGTGTTGTTGTCATGATACCACCTTCCAAGGAGGTAGTGTAGTATATATTCATCCGTCATGATACCATCCGCCCAGGCTTAACCTCTTCTATTTTTGGAGCATTGTAGTATATTACGTTCCTCATAAATACTTGCAAAAATATACGACCGGAGGAAGTTTACTACTACTACTACTACTACTACTACTACTACTACTACTACTACTACAGATAATAATAATAATTATTATAATAATAATAATTAAATGACATTATATAATATGTTTCCAAAAACAAAAAAATCTACAAACGTTGACTACAGTGGTTACTGGCGCATATGGTACCCTCCTGTCCAACTCCCTAATGTATTTATTCTTCATAATAATAAGAGATGAAGAGAAAAAAAACAAGATAAAATATTAGAATGTAAACGACAATAGTAACATAATAAGAGATCAGTAATCAATCATATTACAACATACTGTAATTGTGCACTTCTGACTAATACAAATATACACACAGGCATATACACATACATACACTTGTACATAGATATGGGGACTACTACTTCTTGACACAACTTGGGCATCTCTTCAATTAGTTGATGTGCAGCCGTGCGCGAGTAGGTGGCGTGTTAACCTAGATTCAGTCTTACATAGACGTTAACATATGTGACACAACAAACATTGTTTCTGGTAAAGCTGTTTACACGTTAGCTTCTTTCCATTACTGGTGCTTAATGCCATGATTGCTTGTCACATCTTTATATGGACAGCCATTGTTTTCGGTATTTTCGGATGGATCTTACATAAGTCAATGCAGCGCAATATCTACGCGTGAGGCGCACTTCCATATGCCTTTTGGTAATCCTTTTAAACCATGCTTAGGTTTCTTTAAATCTTCTTACAGTCCTGAAGAATGGTCTTAGTAATCAATAACTCGTCTTTGTTGCCTAATCACCTCTACCTGCATTCTGCTGATTCTTCTTCGAAGTACGCTCCAGAACAGAGGTGTTCGTAGATGCTGTCTGCAACCATGCCAGTGAAGAGATTGTAGGTCGTAATGAGACAGCAGATGAGGCCGTATTTAGTAGGGTGTTATAGTTCACTTGTTTTTGGTATGACGGTTGTATCACACTTTACTAGCCATGCTGGTGTGACCGCCTCACCCCTCACCAGTCTTCATTGTGAATCTTTGGATGCCTTGTCAGGCCACTTGTAGATTTGCAGACTAAACCATAAATAGGAATATGATAACTTATCACTGGGGGGCGTGTCGATATCCCTTTCTGATAAAATTGTGCATCTTGTCTTTGGTTGTGTAATTTAAGATGATTTACAAGTTCATATCTTGACAGAAGAAACTTATCCAATATAGTGCAATTCAGTTATTGTTCTATATCGTCTGACACTATACTGTCATCCTGCTTTCTTAAAACACGCATTAAGACAGAATGATCTACACGTCGCTCTTCAAAATATTTACATATTTCCCTGATGTGTTTCCTCCATAGTGGGCGGTCTTCCGACTGTGCTTCATTGTTATCTACATCAATTTCAAGTTGTTTTTAAAGCATCCTTAAATATTTTACTAGGTTTATGTTGTGGTCTATTCCCTCTATATATCTCGCCATAAAACAGCTGTTTAGGAGTCTTTCATCCTCGATCCTATCTAGGTATCCTGTCCAGTACATATGATGTTAAATGACTTACATCTTTATACTAGTGCTATTTGATTGCTCAATGACTACAGTGTCAAGTGTAAAAGTCTTTAAGTTTATGTCAGTTATTCTCCTAATATAACTTTGATTATTTTCTTCTCGTACCGTCAGGTGCTTTCATATTGCTGTCTAAGTTCCATGGCCTATGTAGCAGAGTAGTAATAATGCATTCTTCACAAACACAAATACTTGTCAATGTAATTTCCCGATCTAACCATACACGTTTCTTTAGTTTGCCAAATGCAGACATGTCTTTTGCTATTCTGTGATTTATTTCAGAATCAAGTGTGCAGTCCTTACTCAGCGGACTACCAATATACGTGAAGCTTTCTGTAACCTTTAACCTCTTCCCATTAACAAATATGTTTAGTTCCATATATGGCACTTCAATAGGCGGAGAACATATAACATAAGTTTTTTTGAGACAGATGGCAAGTCTAAAAGTTTTACATGCACTGGATAATTTGTTCATAATCCGTTGCATGTCTTCCTCTTCATTTGTAACAAGATTTTCATCATCTTCATATAGAAGTACAAGAACAAGGTGATGAAAGGTTTTCCAAATTGCCTTGATACATCTAAGGTTAAAAAGTTTGCCTGATGTACGAAACTGATGTTCACTCCAGTATCGCAATATTAAAAGCATGCACCAGCATCACAGCAAAATATGTAGAAGAAATGTGGGAGAAAGGATATCACCTTGTTATCTACTGATCTTGGATCAAACAGTGAAACATTAAAGTTCACTCGAAGTTTCATGTTATGATGTAACTGCCGAAGCGTCTATATAAAGATTTAAGGAGAGCCTTGTTTCCCGAGACTCTACCAAAGTGTACTGCGATACATGGTACTAAAAGTATCAGATAGATAAATACCTTGTATAATTGAACACGCTACTCAAAATATGTTTACATTGGCTGTCGAGCAGAAAACATCATGTTCATTGTTCCCAGGGTTACTCTTGGATGATAGCGCGATAAATACATATCATCAACTGATTCAACAGAAACTTTGATAGAACCTTCACCACTGCTTCAAACAAGCTAATGCCTCTATCATCACCATACTCAGATGTCTAACCATTTCATTTATAAAGTGATATAATTATTGCATGGATCCAATCTGAAGGGGCAGCATTACCACGTCAAACAGCAAGGATGAGTGCATGGATTGCGTTGACAACGTTATCACCTTCAAATAAGAAAAATTCGAACGCTATTCCATCTAGTACTGGTGCTTTCCCGTGTTAATTACTTTTATGGTGCCTTTGTTTAATTAATGTCGGGATACATCATCATCTCTTCGACAATATATTATTGAGGGATACTATCAATAACATGTTCATCTATTTCAAATAGGTTATCAAATAACTTTCAGGGGTATAATTGATGGAGGTTGCTTTAACTGGGATGTGATACTTGTCCTGGTGAGAAAACAAACTCTTCCTACCTTTTTTAACTCCCTCGGGTTTACCTTTCCAGAAAAAAGTGCCCTTCACATTTTTCAGTAAGTGTATCTCCAGCACTCAAATGAGTCCCAGATAGAGTAAAAATATCAACTTTGTATCCCGCCAGATCTCTGACAAGAATAGCTGTGCTCTGTTGTAGATTAATTCACCCTTTCCCGATCAAGGGATGTATTTACGTTCCAGGTAGCAATATTTAATTCAACTATATCAGCATGAATCCCATTTCTTTTTTTGTATAAATGAACAACAGTTAGTCGCAGGTATTGAGCAGCTTGACAGAAGTATAGACTATCTTTAGGTCACTTTTCTTGACTATTCCGATGACATTGGCGAGCTGTAATGTCCTAAAATGGCCTGCTTCGTCGCAAAAAGCTCTACCGAAGCCAGTACATGTTCCTCAAACATATAGCGAGGTCTAAGCCGCCTGTGTACAGATTTATGACTGTATACTTCAAATTTGTTAGGTTTGTTCACATTGCCCCACCTCTATCTACACAGGACTTGTGAAGAAGAGATATCTGTACAAAACGATCTCTGTGATAAATGCCTGTACTACACATATATAACATACTAAGGATCAAATGAGAAACAGGTGCAAAATCACTGGTAACTGTATAAGTCTCAGGTTTTCCCGGGTGCCCTTCTCACAAACATGAATGATTTGCCGAAGATACTTTCGTCAACAGAGGTCAAGCCTCCACTAGTCGTGAGATACTGAACAGATGCATCATGGATTTAGACAACAAATATTCACCGTATAGCTGACAGGTATTATGCCTTGCCAAAGGGCTAACCGTGGTTTTGTCCGACACTGCTTATTTTATATTTGCAGCTAACATTTATATTTAAAGGTTGTCCCCTTATCAAAAACCTGTACATATACGTACACATATACATAATATATCCATTCTCATACAATTAAAATAAAATAACTCCACCAAAAACAAATACAATTATAATTCCGGATAAATCAATAGATGAGAAAACAGATACATATAGAATGATTCAGAATGGCCTCATAGGGAATTGACACCGACCAGACAAGGAAACCCTTTAATAATCATTTATAAAAATGTAAATTTACTGTATATTAACTAAATATTATTATAGTATTCGCAATATGTACAAAGAAACAATTTCAATATTCATTGAACTTAATACATATCAAAATACAACGGCATTCTCTTTAATTTTGGGAAAAATAAGGATCGATTTACAATCTATTTCCAGTGAAATATATGTGGATTGCTTTACGAATCATAATACTGTCTAACAGATACGTGATGTTTTACTAGTTTCTATAGTTCATATTAAAACAAAGCTTTGTTGCAATCTCCTGTATATACTAATAATAATAACTCTAACAAAAATCCAGAAATATCTATTAATTGTAGACACAATAAAATACACACCGTGAATAAATAACACATATCCCCATGGATCTGTGAAACGAGTCACAATTGACATACGTTTTCCGACTACTTTTCTGGATTTTGTACCTTTCATTATCATGCATGTGTTTTATGTATGTGTTGTTACTTTTGTTTCATAGACATATATGTATCCTCATTATAGGTACTACTATTTTTTATATCCCCCACAATTCTCCATGTGGTTATGGGCATTTGGGCAGGCTTAGACATTGATGCCACATTTATCATTGGGATTACAATTACGGCAGTGAAAATTACTATTTTCATTGTTGTCACTATTAGTGTTTTCATTGTGGTGATCGGTGACATTGTTGCTGGTTTTGAGTATTTTTGTTATGATAACGTTATAGTTATTGGGTGTTGATGATATTATTGCACCGTCATTAGATTTGGTTGCCGTAGTGAACTAGGATTGATTGCTAGTTTTCCACTTGGTATGATCATGATCAAATTGGAATTAGCTGCAATTAGAATTATTTTCATGGTGCTTATATTTCGGGTATCTTATTACTTCATAATAACGCAAAACTGGTTAATATTTGACGTAAGGGTGTGTAGAGGTGTAGGTGGGTGGGATGGTAAATATCATTATTGACTTGGGGACTGGTATTTAATCTTTACGTTACGGCTGATATTATTATTATTGCATCTATTTCTGATAAGAGTTTAATTTCTTGGTGAAAGATGAAATTTAAAAAAAATTATTGCCTAACATTCTGACATGGTATCGGCATGGCACAGAGCCAATATTAGTGCGCGTTTTGGACGTACATTCCTTAGTGTGTAAGTTTTTTTGAAAATTATATTTTTCATAGATAAATTTTGCTTTAACCTTAAGTGGAAACCTACATTTCCTTGACAAGAATACTCATTGAAATCTGTTTTTGACTATTTTTGCTTAATAAATAACTTTTAATTGTGTTGTGAATTTTGAAATTAATACGTACCAGTAATTAAACATTTATTTATTTCATTCCTTTGGAGGATAAGTGTAAGTCTTTGAAAATCAATTTATTAAAACTAATTCTCATATTTGATTATAGTTTTTGTTAAAACACCTGTGGTTGTCATAAACTTGTATTGTATGTAACTTTACATTTTTTTCATTATTTCAATATTTCTTATAACAATGCTCTATCCCCAATATAGATCATATCTCTATCACGATAGGATTTAATAGAAAATAATCATCTTTATATTATTCAAATAAATACGTATTAAAACTCCCCCTTCTTTGTATATTTACTTTTCATGACACCGGTAATCTCCTACAATCTACAAACAACACCTTAAATAAAAATAAAAGTACCAAGCTACAAGAGAACAAATAAATAAAACACTAAGTAGAATAAAATAAAAACCTTCTTAAAACAAAAAACTATAAATAATAAATTAAATAAAACTCAATTAATTCCCAACCAATATATTTTTCCAGAGAGACTTTCCAGGAATGCACCGGGTTTTTATCGATATAACGCCATTTCTCATCGTGAGTTGACCTCATTCAGAACGCTGACGATTCCACTGGGCATAGCATTTGTTTTAATGTCAAAATCACCCCATCTGGATGAAAGCGCGGTACTTTTCTGAAATATTGTTTTCAAATAAATTATATTAGCTCTCACTCCTCTGCGATCGAGCAATTTATTGATTTCTTTTCAATATAACCTGACACACTATATATATATATATATATATATATATATATATATATATATATATATATATGTATATATATATATATATATATATATATATATATCAGTAATTTAATTTTACTTACCTGACTTTAGATTTATAATTTTTTGTATTTCATTTTTTCTGTGAAGTTAAATTTTATTTTTGTTCACAACTAACAGTATGACCGCAGTTTGCAATAATCTCCGAGAAATATCTCTTTGAAAGCGAACGTGACTTGACTTAGATCACTATAGATTTTGGAGTTAAGGTATTTTCGGGGTCCTCGAGGGGGAGTAGTTTTCAGTTTGCCAAGAGTGAAGCCTGGAATAATATCGATGTTTCAAGATTGAACTAAATCTGCGGGTGGGGGTGGGGGGTAATGCAGAAAGATACGATCAAACAAATGAGTTTCATTTACCTGCAAAACACGATTCAATCGTCTTGAACTTTAAATTAAACTGAATGATCAAAAGACTGCAATTTCAGGGTTTTTTTTTTAAATATGCACTAATTTCGATGCAAAAATAATACTTGTTCCTGTAACAGAACTGTTTTACACCACGTTTATGTCCTATTATGATGATTAAAACTAAGATATACTGATGTTAAACCTTATGTCAAGAATCCTTTTTCAATTTTGATCTGATACAATACATGATGTTGGTTAAAATAAATGTCTCAAATGTAAGAGGCATAACAGGGCTTAAGAAGAAATTTAAATTCAAGGAATTTTGCATAATTGGTGTCAAATAACTCTGAATCAATGTTAATGTTGATCTGAAATATTTGACTTTTCAAATGAGCGTTTGAGTTTATATTATTCCCCTCTTTATCTCTTTAAAATGGTTCAAGAAAAATCAAATTTGTGGAACATTTATTAATTGATGTTGAATAAATATTGTTAAAATATTTTTTAAAAAGCATTTATATCTGAATTTTAACAAAAAGCTTCAACTACCGTTTAATTCTTTTTTGCGTAAAACTAAATTAAAATATAGACTATATTACGACACTTTACACATAGAAGCATTGTTCCAAAATTCACAATAATAGGTTAATTAGTTTAGGACAAAATTATGTAAATGTATCAGAATATACACACACCTAACTTTATATAGTTAGATAACTTGATTTTCTAGTTAAGGATGGTCAAAATAGCATATAAAAAAGAACGAAGAAAGAAAACGCGAAAAGTAACATGTCAAAAATACTCGGATATGACATCGTGAGTGTATGTTTATGCAATTGTCACTACTGATTTATTATTTTTAGACTGGTGTACAGTTTATGAGAGCTAAGGTAACGTAAAGTATTATACGTTGTTCAGACCTTCCGTAACTAAATACAGATTTGATTGCCATAAAGATACTAAATCAATTCATGAAATCAGATCTTGGCTGGTCGGCAAAATCTGGTTGGGTAAGTCGGTTGGCGGAGGCCGTTCTGGGGGGGGGGTTCTTTCTTTGGTGCTTGGAGACTGGATAACGACGATCCTAATATATATTCTGATCTTATAGTTGCAGTGGGGTTAAGGTTTATTGGAGTGTAGATGATGGAAGGCAGCTCTGGATTACAACAGCGCATGGCGGACGAGTCCACAAAAGCGAAAACAGTGGGAGATAACTGTCCGTGAAACGGATACACTGAGTCAAAAAGCAATGGCAACCTACGAGCTCAAAGTTACTGCCTAAACACCTACGTGACAACTCGGAATAAATCGTGACCGGTCGAATGTAACTATGTGGGCGGAAACGACTTAAACAGGTAACACTGATTACTGAAATAAACTAGAGTAAATATGTCACTCTTCAGTAACCTATCGAGCTCGGATTAAATTAACAGAATTAGAAATTTTCTAAGGAAAAAGATAAAATCCAAAAGTAGTATACTCTACTCACACACACACACACATTCTCTCTCTGTCTCTTTCTCTCTCGCTCTCTATATATATATATATATATATACATATATATATGTATATATATACATATATATATATATATATATATATATATATATATATATATATATATATATATATATATATATATATAAATATAAAAAGAGAGAGAGAGAAAGTGAGACAGAGAAAGTGAGAAAAAGGTTACGAATATTTACATCGAGGGTTCAATCCCTGCCCGGGTAAGTCATGCTGATGACGGCTCATAAGCAGAAACATGTGTCCATGTCTTCTTTTTGTGCACGCAAAAATTAATTTATAAATATATTAAATAAATCTGTATACAAAAATAAATTTATGAATTAATTAATTAAACAATCTATATATACAAAAATTGATGACTCGTCTGATAAAGGACGAATAAAAATTCGGTCCTCTGCATATTCGTAAGATAAAAACTAACCGCTCAGGGTAACGATATATAATTTTTTAAAACGCATCGGTACACACCGGTCGACTATAAAAAAAACAATTATAAGCGATGAAAAGTGGAGCACAAAATGTTACAAGTCATTCTCTGATCACGAATCATGAGCAGAAACACCTATCTTTTGTGAACGCAAAAAATAATTTATAAATATATTAAATAAATATGTATACACAAATTAATTTATGAATTAATTGATGGAAAATCTATATATACAAAGATTAATGACTCGTCCGATTATTTATATATATATATATATATATATATATATATATATATATTAATTATATATATATATAAGATAGAGAGAGAGAGAGAGACACGATTTTTCTCTATATATCTCTCTCTTTTTCTCTTACCTTCTTTGTACAGACACAGTTTTAATATTATTAAAACATATTATAGTCTATTCCAATCTATGTATTCCTTCCTTTCTTTTTACCTTCCACTGGTAATAGATGGAGGGATAGTGACGGAAACTTGAGTAATATATAATATTAACAGAAAACCAGAAGTGTAAGAACATTAGAGAGTAGTAGATAGAAAGTAAGTAAGAGCTGGGTCACTTAATGCGAATATTTAACATAATAAGAATTACAATTTTCAAAAAAAATAGGCCAATCCTAAAAGTGAGGAATATTTTAGCATGTACTTTGTCTCATTAAAATATTTTTAAAGATAGAGAAAAGAACGGTGATTTACATAACTTTAGTATATTAATAGATTCTTATAGGATTATGTGTCATTTTTTTCTAAATGAGTGTATTTACTGCAATTTTGTTAAACTGTTTCCATGTGAATTGCTGTAGAAAAATGTAAATCAGCTTTATTTTTCATGGAAAACAATCACTTATCTGTGTTATCAATAACTTATTTTTATAAACGCAAAACAATAGTAACGGAATAGTCATTCAATAAGTTTATTTCAAAATACACGAATCCTCCGCTCTATAATAAAGGCCAATATATATATATATATATATATATATATATATATTGTTACAATTTAACAAGAGCTAGAGACCAAGACTTACCATGACGACCCTTCGACCATCCAGAAACGCACCCGACAGCACGCAACGCCGACGCTTTAGCAAGTTCCGTAACCCACAGCTGCCACAAAACTTCAAGGAATCCTGTAAACGTCACTTTGCAGACCCTGTGGGTCAGAGCACAGTAGAGCAATATTAAACACCATCATAGACGCCATGACCCGTTCCATGGATGAAACCATCGGCTGCATAACTAAGAAAAACAGAACTGGTTCGACGAGAATGACGGTACTATCTCCTGACTCATCGCAGCTAAATACCAAGAACGTTTGATCCGAGCGAACCAGCCTAGAGCTGCTAATAATAGTGCACACACAAGCTATAGCAGCATATCTCAAGAGTATCCGAAAAACCCCAAACACCTGATAGCAAAAAAAGCTGCAGAGAGAATACTACGCTTACCAGCGAGACTTGCGTAGCTTCTACGCAGCAACCAAAGAAATTGTTAATCTTATCCGGTCATCAGTGGATGGCTTGAAGGACGTAGATGGGGTCATAACCATCACAGCGAGGGCATTCTAGCAAGATGGAGGTCTTATTTATAGAACCTCCTCAACGATCAAGTTAACACCGCAGATGATCTCTTGAGAATAAGCCCTAAGCATCCTGTCAATCACTGGATAACACTTTTACCCTCCATCCAGCAATTCAACAATGCCCTGAAGCAGATTATATTCGACAAAGCACCTGGATCTGATAGCGTCCCACTGGGGCTACTCACTCACAGTGAGGAACCGTCTTGTGCCCATCATATTTAGGATATGTGAGACGATAACACTCCCCATTGAGTGTCTCGATGCAACCATTGTAACAATTTTCAAAAAAGTGGAACGAGCGATATGTAACAATTACCGAGGAATATCACTACTGAGCATCGCAAGTAAGCCGCATTCTCCTTGATCGCCTCCTCATCCTCGCAGAAGACATCTTACCAGAGACCCAATGCGGGTTTTGAATTTCCACGAGACTATAGGCATCATCTTCTGTACACAAGAGAAGAGCCTCGAACGACAGCAGCCCGTCATGTTTATCTTTTGTGACTTTAAAAAAGATTTACATAAAGTACCAAGACCGGCTATGTGGGCAGTTATCTCCATGTTCCTCTGCCCACCTGATTTCGTCACTCTGGTGCTCGCTTTCCATGACGAAATGGTGAGGAGAGTATGTCATCAGAACTCTCTCACTTACACATTCCCTATAAATGATGGCTTAAAACAAGAGGGTGTTCTGACTCCAACGTATTTCTCTATCTACAGCAGCAATACGTAATGAGATTCCACCAGATACACCCTCAATCGACCTTCGTTTCTGCACGGAAAGACGTTTTCAACCTCGCTCGACTTCGCGGCAGAACTAAGGCAAACATGTGCTCAGTATGGGAACTGCAGTATGTTGACGAAAATGCAACTAGGGCAGGCTACAGAGGACCTCCAGACGTTAGCGGACACATACAACACAGCTTTCGAACATTTTGGGATGCAAGTGAATAGAGACAAGATCAAGACACTCGTCAAACATTGTAAATGATCAACCACTAAAGAAAGTGGATCAGTTTCCATACCTATGGAGCATCTTAACATCTACTCGTACATTAAGAAGGGTGTGGACAACATGATCAGGACAGCTTATTCTTCATTTAGAGTATATAAATGACGTATATTCAAAAACCACGAAAGGGCGATGGCTACTAAAACGATGGTCGTCCGGATAGTAGTTCTATCCACACTTTCATACGCGTGCGAAACGTGGACCTTATACAGATACGATATAGAAACCTAAGGCGCTTCCACCAACAAAAACTGAGGAAAATTCTAAAAATATCTTGGGTGAGCTACACACTTATCGCTGAAATTTTGCATCGGACCTCAGTGATCATAGTTGAGGCCACCATCATTCACCATTGCATCCGCTGCACAGGCGATATCCACAGAATGGATCCATCCAGGCTTCTCTAGAAAATGCTCTATGGCGAGCTTGCTAACTGGAGCAGACCACAAGGACACCCAAAAATGCGCTATAAAGATCAGCTGAAACGCCCCCTTTTAAACAAACATAGACCCATCCTCGTGAGAACAGACAGCCAGAGATCGTAACACGTGGAGAAAAAGAACAGGCCAAGGCATCGTGGACTTTAAGGAGAAGAGAAGGGAAAATGAAGAGGCAATACGAAAAAGAACAAGAGAGTGGTGTAAACAATCTCGTTAGCCCCATATCATTCTCGGTAAACACTGTCCGATGCTCTTCTAGCATAGACTGGGCTTTCAAACAACCTCACTCATAAACATTAGTAAAGATGATAACAGACAGACGATACAACCTGATACTTGAACATGAGTGGGAGCTGACGACGACGATAGTTACAATAATGAGAGACACTTACCAGCTGGAAAGAGAATGCGATGCTTCGCATGCCACGACACTCTATCTGCCAGAATTACAACTGGCTTCTCTTCGCATGTATAGACATTTATACCATAAAACTAATTATCATATGTGGAAACAAACTGAGGAAAATTAAAGGACTGATGGAAAGAAAAACGTCTATTTTAAGTGAGAGGAGCACAGAGAATGTGGTGGTGCTAGAAATCTGTTGGAAAGTCGGATTGTCTTTGTACCCTTTTCTCTTACAGTTAGACTACAAAGAACTATTTAGGCCTTAAATGGACAGTAGTTGTGACTTCAAGATCAGTCCTTGAATTGATTGAAAAAGTGAAATTAGTGTGGCTTATCTGGAGTGAAGTGCCTCGATCATGTCATCCCTCTTCGGCTAATTTAATATATATATATATATATATATATATATATATATATATATATATATATATGTATATATATATATATCTGTGTGTGTATGTATGTGTGTATCTATTGGTGTACATTGTTATAAGGGAGATAATTCACAACGATTTTATGAGAGTTGCTTCCATTTTTTCAAAGAAAATTAAATTAAATTTGAATTTTTTTTAAATCGTTGATAAATTAAATTCTGAAATTTAATAATACAATTTTACTTAAATCATAACAGCATTAAATAATTTAAGAGTTAGTAGATAATGATATCATTTACAGATAAATAAAACAAGAATTACTTCGTCATTTAAAATAATTTATTTTGTGTGTTACATTACTGCGGGCTACACACAATCTGGTCATAGTATCAATGAAAACATATTTACCCGTTAATCATAAAATATATTTTTTTAAATTAATAAATATATACTGTTAGAATAAAATAAAATTGCAATAGTATATAATTTACAAATATAGATAAATAAATAAATATTAAATAGATAATATTAAGGGAAAAACTCATTAAAAACCGCTCTTAGCTATTACCCCTACCCCTACACTCCTCCACAAAAATATATAATTAAATAGTTAATTTTATTTCAACAAATATAACACTTGATCAGTTAAGTCAAATATGAAATATTGAGGGAAAAAGCAATTAGTTATAGTGTTATTCCATTTGCTGCGGATATTGATATTTACTGCGTTATAAGCATACACCAATATTACCATTCCGCACGTGTTTTAGAAATGTGAAACAACCAGCATTTGATAAAGAAGTATTCCCCGACATATATTATGGAGAACGGTCACACACACTACATCACAGTATTGAAGTATTGCCTAATCAAATAAGATTTGCTATCAAAAATAAAAATACATTTTTTTAATATATATTTTTAAAAATCACTTGTTTTTGTCTTACGTCTCAACGCCGACATATTTCCATTTCTTGCATGTTGATAGCCTTCTAATACACCTTTATATACATATATATTTTTATATTAGAAAAAAGAATAGTATAAATTGTTGTAATACGAGTATTAATAGTATTTCACACAGTAAAACTCTGTTTTAATTTTTCTCGTAAATTATTAAAGCATAGTCTTGTCGAGCCTTTTTAATAGTGTTACGTTTCTATAACATTTCTGTTTGCATCTTTTCAATATGATCAATATGTCTTTTTAAGCCCTAATTGATTAATGTATTTCATTCAGGGTGTCTCTGTTCATATATATGTATATATGAATGTGTATTTATATATCTATTCGTATCTTTATCATACATACTTATCTGACACAACTTGAGTACGCGTTGTTCTTACCAGTCAGTGATAAATCCGACAGTGGCTTTCTTGCTGTCGAACTAAGGTATGGTTCTGTTACATCCTAGGTACTCGACTCTCCTATGCTTTACCTTCTATCTTAAAATGGATTCGTTGTTTGAACATAGCCTGAGGTGCTCTTACTAAGGAATGCCGGCGTAGTTGCTAAGGCATTTTTTGTAAACCAGAGTGCACTTCAACTAGTGTGCTGGCATTTCAAACCCACCCGACCTTGTGGCTAACCGCCTGCAGAGTAGGTAAATAAACATACATATCTTAAATAATGGTGTAAATCAGCTGTATTGATGTCACCGTCATGATAAATTCTTTCAACTTGCAATATAATCAAAAATATAAGGGGAAAAAGTACAGCATCTACAGTTCAGCCAGAATTTATACTCTGCTACCATAAAAATGGATTTATGTCCAATAAAGCTAACAATTACGCGTTTTTTATTCCTGGCAAACTCTATAAAAATGATGAACGACAAATATTCGCAACCACTTCTCACAGTTTTTCGTAATGAGATCATAAAATTGATACGATAATTAATAGCATAATTTCAATATCGAATTATTTTGTTGACTTTCAACGATTTTTTACTGTTTCATTTTGTGTATTTTTATGTTGTTACTTTTTTAGAGAAAGTGAGAGAGTCTCACTGATCCAAAAATAGATTCTAACAAACAAGAGTTTTCGAACAGGTTTAATTTCGTCTTGTTATCTTACAGCATATCAACATATTTACAGTCATTTCATGTCAGAAAAAAAAGAATGTTCAACAGTTGATTATATACAATTGATTTCTGCTTCTTTTGGGAGCGTATTTTTTACTTACAGACTAAATATAGATCCCATTTTTTTTAAATAGTTTTATATTTTGTTTTATATTTGTGTGTGTTCCACATCATATACAACATATTGATCAATTCTTTAGCTTTTTTTATACTTAATTGCAACTTACTAGGGACAAACGCCGTTCGAGGATATGGCTTAATGAGACTGGCAGTGGAATTATCAGAGAATTGAAAAAGGTGACTAGTACGGACAATATTTAATTACTTAAGAAGCGGCCTGACAAGTATATGTTTACATCAGATTTGAAGACGGTCATGTTGTAGTCTACCGGGAAGCAAGCCGGCAATAATGTGTTCCAGAGATGAGAAATTTTTGGAAATAATCTCTGCATAGGTACACTGACGTAGAAAGAAAAGTTATTTGCGGTGGCGATAGAGAAACGAGTTCTTGCTGTGAATAATTTAAATTCCCTTTGCTGACCGAAGCCACTTTTTAACCTGGTCATCACTCCATCCCAGGTTAGAGACATCATAAAAAAACTTGACATCTCCAAAGCTGGTAGGCCTTATCTTATACCTACAATAGTAATAAAGAAATGCTCTGCTGAACTGGCCCCTGTCCTCTCCAAACTCTACAATAAGTGTCTAGCTGAATCTTGCTTCCCCGATAGCTGGAAAATTGCCTCTGTGGTACCAGTCTACAAGAATTCTGGAAATAGAACCGATCCCCAGAACTATCGCCCAATCAGTCTGCTGCCGATCTTTGCTAAAATCTTTGAATCCTTAATCAATCTAGCGATAGTACAACACTTAGTTAATGCTAAACTTCTTTCTGATCGCCAGTATGGATTTAGACAAGCACGATCTACTACAGACATCCTAACGGTCATCTCTGAACGCATGTATCATACACTCGACAAGGCAGGTGAAGCTAGGGCAGTAGCGCTTGATATATCCAAGGCCTTTGACAAGGTATGGCATAAAGGGCTCCTCCTGAAAATACGCTCATACGGTATTATTGGGCAATTACTTAATATAATTAGATCCTTCCTAGACTATAGAAAAAATCCAGGTTGTCCTCGATGGCCGTTCATCTAAGCAACATGACATAAATGCTGGTGTACCCCAGGGATCTATCCTTGGACCTTTGTTGTTCCTGATCTATATAAACGATCTCCCTGATGATATAGAGTCTGAGATTGGTTGATTTGCTGACGACACCACGCTTTACTCTCGCCATGTTGGCAAAACAGACGCAGTCATATCCGAGGTAATGGCTGAATCTTTAGAAAATGACCTCCAGGCTGTAGTGGATTGGGGTCATAAATGGTTGGTAACTTTTAACGCCGCAAAGACAAAGCTCCTTTCCTTCAATAACTACAAGAAACCTCTTCAACCACCGATTGTCATGGCAAATAACACCCTATCTGAGAGTTCATCATTCAAACTCCTCGGCCTAACCTTCACAGGTAACATGAATTGGAACAAATACATTGAAGACATTGCCAAGGCTGCCGCAAAGAAGGTTGGCTCCCTCTACCGTGCTAGTAAACTCCTCACACCTGACATTATCCTGTATCTCTACAAAGCCACCATCCGCCCATGCATGGAGTATTGTTGTCATATCTGGGCTGGTGCATCATCTACTAGTCTCTCACTACTTGACAAGGTCCTAAAAAGAATCGCCAACCTAATAAGTCCCTCACTGTCAACCAAGCTGCAGCCTCTGTCCAATCGCCGCAATGTAGCATCCTTGTGCTTGTTTTACAAATACTTCAATTGATTATGCTCCGATGAATTGGCTACTCTGGTGCCCCCTCAACGTAAATTCACTAGACTAACTCGACAATCAACTAAATCTCATTCATTCACTATGGAGGTCCCCAGATGTCGGAGAGCCTTCTACTCAAATAGCTTCTTTCCTCGTACTGCTCGCCTCTGGAACTCCCTACCTGCCCCCCGTTTCCCCAACAGTACAGACATGAAGAAATTTAAAACTAATGTAAACAGACACCTCGCTGCGCAGATCCAATCTAGGTTGACCGCCCCCTACCTTCTCCCCTTTTCTTGTTTCAGTAGCCCCTTACGTCTACAGTGGCGGCCTGCCTTGTTTGGGGTGAACTATGTTAAAAAAAATTTTTTTAAAGGAGGTACCTGAAATGTGAGCCCAGTCGAACATATTACATTTAAATGACCATATAGTAGAAAAACACTAGAAACGTTTCTTCTGTGCTGACTATTTAATGTCTAATTTCAATGATAAATTGAATGCTATTTGTTAAACACAAGTCTATATTTTCCCATATATGTGATTGTACCTTGTAGGTTTATAAGTTTTCATATGACATCGGCGCCTTTCTTAGCCTAATGTATAAAAAGGATGTTGATCTCGTCATAGCCTATTCCATATCCGAGGGAGTTTATTTTCATTTATTAAATCAATGTGTGTGATGTTTACTCTAAGAAGAGTTTCATCAAGTATAACTGATACATGTTCACTTACCGATGCGTGTTTAAACCATTATACACCCGTGTCGTTGTTGTTGTAAACTAGGTTCTTTTCGTCTGCTGATAAACATACTCGGACGCCGATGTTTATAAAACGTTTTATTTAAAAAGAGAGACAATAACGTAAACATTAGAACGACGGGCTAATTGTGTACGCATTATATAGAGAGAAAAGTTGACATATAGATAAACGGATAGCTCGTCTCGGTACACCCAGATAAACTGGGCACACTGCTACCCCCGCCACCACGGCGTCAGCACCTAGACAGGTCTGTTTAGCTTGCAGTCTCACCAGTCAAAGACACAACAAATCCCGAACCGAAAATCTCATGCTTTTATCTTAATCCCGAGTTTAGTTTATCTAATATTCGAAGGTATACCTCTTTGCCCCGCTCCTCTTTGAAATGGCTGAAAAAAAAATTGAAGAAAGGAACAAAAACTGAAATTAATATAGAAACTTTATCGTTGGTAATGGACAAAGTGTCTCTAGAACGTCTTACATAATGGATACCCTTATCCAGGCATCGAGACATAGGATAGAGAGATTGAGGAGACGTATTGTCGCTCAGATTAAGCAAAAAACACATGCAGTGTTCAGCAATAAATCACTGCTATGTTTTACGTATTTCGAAGATGAGTTCTACTCGGAGGCCGGTTTATATACAACAATCCATTACATTCCAAATAGACTTAAATAGAAATAACTAATACAATCAACCAAATACAAGAAAAACTGGACCCGAGAAATAATTTAATGATGGAATGTTATTATAAAAGAATCACACAAAAAGAAGTTACATAAACATAATGATGAACCTATGGAACATCTCTGCTGTCCTTCTTACTATAAAACACATGGTCACATATAAAGCAATACATATCTTTACGAGAGGATGATTCTCGGAGAAAGAACTAATGGAAATAATTGGAAAGTTAAAGCTTGTAATTACAGAGTCGGGCTTAGCATTTATTAAGTTGTTCAGCTTTCTTATACTGTCCGTTTTTCATGTGTGCGTATTTTCGTCTATTCGTTTTTTACATTCTTTTAATCTTCGTTCCTTGGAGAAATTAGTTTTTTTAACCTTGTTCATGATTCCCTGTATACGTTTAATTTCTACTGTTAATAACTCTTTAAGATATGAAGTCATGTGGAAAGTGGTTTCTGCAATTTTCGTATTTATGTTGTGTTCTGCTTCTGTTATATTATAAGAGGCCCTATTTTTCAATTATAGATTGTGACCGAGGTCAGAATTATCTAGCTGGGTGGATGTCATATTGAAACAATTTTTGAGGAGACAAATCTGTTTTTCCATGTATCAGTAACAGACAGGGTGACCTTAAGATCAAGAAAATAATCGATTGGGTAAATAAAGGTCACAATGGAGACCGACAGATCGAGACACGATGACGTAATTTGTTGTTATTCTCACACAAAGAAACGATAGTTTCGAGACAGTTCTACCATGGAGTGTGAGGCGAGTAGACGTGAGAAAAGACGATGTGTAAAGTATAATTTAAGTCGGTAAAAACATACAGTAAATCCCCCTTGCCGGGCTGTCTAGTATAAAACTGCCCTCCATTTAGCAAGTTAATAAGTAAGCAGTTGCAATAAAGTTAACAGGTAACTATAAAAATACGAGAGACATCGGTTAAGGTATCGCAGACCTTTCTCCGACGTTCTTCAATACAGACAAAATCTATAAAAACCTCTTTGAACCTCTCAAAATATGTCTTTGACTCACCACTGTCGATAAATTCAAATTTGTATTCAGGAATAAGTCCACTATAACGATCACGGTATAACATAGACGGACAAGAAGAAGAAATCAGCGCGGCCGCACGAAGAAAGAGAGAAATAAGATATCAGCGCACAGCTACCACGACGACAACGACAACGACAACGACGACGGCCAACGAGGAGATAAACGAAGATGACAAAAAGTAAATTTCTATTTGATTTGCAATGAGCATTTCTAGACGATAAGAAAAGGGAGAAAAGAAAGTGATACTAAATCCACGGCATACACACACATATTGATATGCGTTAAAAGAATTTGATGGTTAAAATCCAAACCCCGCACACACTATACACATCCCGTGATATGTAAAAGAAAAAAGAAAGAACAGAAAGGAACATATACACGTAAGAGAATATTAGCTGATAACGATTGTAACACCCATACGTAAAACGTGTAAAACACGCCATATAGTAAGATCCGGACCTCCACATACTCACACATTATGAGGTATTCGCCCATCTCATCCCCGATTTAGTTATGTGGAAAAAGAACTATATAACTAGTTTGTAAAAGTTTTAAAACGGTTGTGGTAGCGCTTCAAGTTTTTCAACTTTTCGCCAGCCTCACATATATTGTCGGTTTAGTAACATTTAAAAGAAAGAGATAGTTAAAGGAATTTAATGATTGAACACTCTCCCGCATATATAATAAAGAAACACGGCCACACGCCTACCCACACATACGTTAAGTCTAATGTACGCAACTATTGTGAAACACACACATCCATACGTTAAAATAAATTACGCGAAAAAGCGTGTATGTTATAAAGAACTATGAAAGAAGAAAGACAGTTTAAAGGCTTATAATAACTTTAATCACCTTTAAAAAAGCCTTATTTTTACATATTGTTTTAATCACTCCTATAAAAAAGGCGTTAACGTTTTATTATGTCTAAAAAAAAGCTTTAATGTTATACGTCTAACTGCGAATTTTCACGGAGCGGCATGTATTGGTGTTCTGTAACTTTTTGCAGCTATTCGGTTTTTCCTCATTTTTATTCTCTTTATTATTATTATTATTAGTAGTAGTAGTAGTAGTATTATTATTATCATCATCATCAGCAGCAGCAGCAGCATTATCATCAAATGACTAGAAATTCTCACACAGGTCATTGTCAGTGATTGCTCACTTATAAAAACCGGTGATGTTCCTTATAGTCTGATTAACAACAAGTCTCTTAAGATGTCTAGTCGTCTCAACCTCTTTCAGTAACGATTGCAGATGGGGTCACGTTATTTCGCTGGCAGCAACTATTGCCCTTCCCTGGGATTTGGCTAACAATATGTCTCCCCAAAGTTCCAGTACTATCTGCACTCTTCCAGCGGAGGGCTGGTTAGTGCTTCCCATTCTTGGTATTTCCAGCATACCTTAACCCTTCATGATTGTTTAGTGTGGTATATCATTTTGGAGGAGAGGGACAGTTTATAAGATGTATTGCTGTTTCAGTAACCTCGAGTTCACGTAGCGTTCCTTACATTTTTGTTTTGTTTTATTTCTATTGCAACTTTCATGTGGCTGATTAGTGTTCATAGTTTACGTTGTTTGGTGGCCGCAGTCGAGGATTTTTCTAAAGATTTCAGTTGTTTTCGTTATTGCCGTCCATTGTAGAGTCTCAGTATTCCATTTGATTTAAATTTCTCTTAGTCTTTTCTCCAGCATATTCGGTACTGTTCCTATGCTCCTACAGTTCTTGGTATGATATTGAATTTCTTTATGTTTTATATTGCTTTCAGTTCGTTGGCAATTTCCATGTTATTACTTCGTTGTTCCGTCTCCTTGATCGTTACCATGTGGTCGAGATGGGATAGCAACATTTACAATTTTGCATTTTTTTCCTTCTTATTTACTATTATGACGCTTGATCTCCTGACATGGATGAGTTTATGTCTTTCTACATTCATGTCCTAGAGGATTCTGTAAGTTTCGCTTTACAGTACTGTCTTCAGTTTGTATATGTACCATTTTTTCGCGTGTCCAAAATGCAGTCGTTAGCATAGATCTAATTATACTGCTTTCCCCATACAGTCGTGTATTTTTTTTGTATTCGTTTTGGGCTAGTTTGCTGCATTAATTCATTATGTTATTTACCATTTCGTCTTATTGCCCACAGAATCTACTTTTTCTGGGTTTGATCTAGTTTACCTGTAATGTAGTTAGCTCTAATCGCATTGTTTTGTGCAGATGTCAGTGGTGATTCCATTTTACTCTTCAAGTGCGTTCTTAGCTATGTCCAGATGTGTTCGTTTGTCTCTTTTCTTATAATTCTTATGAATTAGCAATATAGCTGTTACTCTTCCCACTTTTCTTTTCTTGCCATTTTGTTTCTGTGTTGAATTGTTCATTGCTACAGTTCATCTTTCTGTGGTGGTCAGCCGTTTTGTGTTTTGGGTTATGTATTTTTGCAATTCTTGTTTTGTGTCTTCCACAAGTATTCTATACTTACCAGTTATCTTCCTCCGTTCGTTTGTTTCACATCGCGTCTGTGAGTATCATCTTCCGGATGTAGTGCATATCCATGGTTATAAGTACCCTAGTCTTCTGGTCAAGGTGCCTATGTTCTTCTTTTATCCAGTCGATGTATGATCCAGAGTATCCTCTTACTGATACTGTCCAGGTGTTTGCTTCTTTTTACTAGATTTCTACTATATGAAATAATAAGCATAATAATAATAACAATAATAATAATAATTATTATTATTATCATTATGATTAAAATAATTATTAATAGTAGTATTATTATTTTATTATTATTATTATTTTATTATTATTATTATTAATATTGATATTGATATTATCACAGCAAGAGTCTGTCAATGATCCCAATTTTAGGCAATATCGTTTTATAAGATAGAAGTATCCAAGTTTACATCTATAACTACTTAAACGCGCGTGCACATACACACACGTGTTATATATATATATATATATATATATATATATATATATATATATATATATATATATATATATATATATTATTAAAAATAACCGACAACTCTTGTCTGGATATTTTTGTATTGATCCCTTCAATTTTTCGGATTAAAGTCTTAATCTCGGAAATACAGTTTCATATTTAAATTTTCCCGCCATAATTAATTATAAATCTCACTCCAGGTCTTTACCTGATTGACATTATTCCACTGAAGATGGACCCAGATGGGTCGGAATGTACTCTGGACCAAAATGTAAATTACGGCAGTTTCATCAGCCAATTCTCATCCGAGATTAAGACTTTAATCCGTAAAAGTGAATGGATCAATACAAAAGTATCCAGACAATAGTTGTCGGTTATTTTAAATAATACGTGTCTTAAGGAAAAAACTCTGCCCTGATACACATATATATATATATATATATATATATATATATATATATATATATATATATATAGATATATATATATATATATATATAGATATATAGGTTTTGTTATATTGATGTTTTAAGATAATAATTTCATAGAGAGCATTCCTTTTTCATCTACAATTTTCTTGTTAATTTAATTAATTTCTTGTTTATTTGAACTTATATTTTTGCTTTTGTGTTTGTGTTTTCTTATCGTCTGGGTGTCTATAAATCAAATCTCATTTGAATATTAAAAGTCTGTTCTATATCATGTATTATTACGTTCCTGTTGTGGAATTGAAGACTCAGATGCCTTATCATTTGTAAATCTATTTCTCATTGATAGTAGATATCTCATTTGACCATGATCGAACATATCGATGGATGTTTGTTGCATATTTCCCAATCACGATGCTTTGTTAGTTGGATTATCTTCCATCCTATAATAAAGTACAATGTGTATTTATTTGTGTATAAATGCGTCCCTTTACAGAAAAGTTAGTGATGAAAAAACATGTCATTTCTAAACCGCGAACCAAACCATCGGGAGGTGAAGCGAGAAAGCAAATATCGAGTCATACGAGTTCCGC
>OY744517.1:133095334-133215334 GCA_963556195.1 Sepiola atlantica
AATTTATTTATTTATTTATACAAACACTATTGGCTACAAATGTGCATACATGTTCAACTGCGATCGCCTTCAAAATCCAGCTTTATCGGGCCATCATACTAACTGAACTAACACGGTAAAAACAATTTTGCAAATCGTGTTGTCTTGTTGCAGGGGAGAGGGAGGGGAGGTGTAAAAGTGGATAGGGAAATATACGTATCTGCTCTCATTCAGTTACCTATTAATATGCTCACACTTATTAGTACATACATAAACATTCAGACCGTTCCTTTTTCTTTCACCATGTATTCCCGATTAATTACTTTCTATCTGTTGATTTTAATGTATATGGTGTTGTTTATTTTTGTTATTTGAAGTGCTCTGTCTCCTTTTGTGTCATAGTCGGTGTAATTAACTGTAGGACGACATGACTTTACTATATTATTAATCGAGATTATACAACTTACACACATATGAAATCTATATTTGTATATATATATATATATATATATATATATATATATATATATATATATATGTGTGTGTGTGTGTGTGTGTGTGTGTGCGTACGGATCTGTATGTGTAAAGCATGAAAAGCCAAATATATAATTAAATTCTTTGTGATGTTTTTTGTTTTTAAATTTATTTTTATTTGGATTTCTGTTGTTATTTTTTTTATTTATGTTGCTAGATATTTTTAGACATTTCGTTTCATTGATATCTATTACTTTGGGGAGTCTTCTTGGATGGCGTAGATTTGTGGGTATATATATATATATATATATATATATATATATATATATCTGTATATATATATATTTTGTATTTAGCCTGACGATTCCCCCCGGGGATGAAACACGGGAGCCTCTGTGTAGCTTGATTGCCATATATATTTTCATTGCTTACTACCTAGCTCTACTTACGTATCGAGCACTGTTGAAGTAAATACTTAAAACGGACACATAAAAAAGTATATCTCCTAATAATATTTTATGTGGATACATGAAGTACTAATATTTGTATATATATATATATAGGCATATATATATATATATATATATATATATATATATATATATATATATATATATGCATGTATATATATATATATATATATATATATATATATATATATATATATATATATAAATTCTTTGTAGAATGGTAGGAAAAATCCCAGCAGAGTGCTCGATTAATTAAGAATCAAAGTTAAAAATTAAGAGCATAATATTTATTCATTCTGGTACAGAAAAATTAGTACAACATTCGTACCGTCGGTTTCAAGCACGGAAGGTCTTACCCATCCGGCTCTCTTCAGCTTCTGTTGTCATCTGTTTTGGAAATGTGAGGTCACATGACACTCTTGTTGGGACGCGTTATTTGCTCAGTGTGTTGTGTGTGTTTGTTTAAATTCGAATTTAGTGTAATAAGACCGTTAAGATTTAAAACACGGGAGAAGAAAGAGAATTCAAGATTAAAGGGAATAAAAAAGGGGGGTAAAAAATAAAAAGATATATATGAAAAAATATATATATATATATATAAATAAATATAAAAAAATATAAAAAAAAAAATATATAAAAAAACATATATATATAAAAAATATATATAAAAAAACATTTCAATACTAAGAATAAAAGAATAAAAAGAAGAAAAAAAGGGGGTTAAAAAATATATATAGAGAGAATAAAATGTAGAGAATAAAAAAGAGCGAGAGAGAAAGAAAGAATAAAAATAGAAAGAATAAAAAGAATAAAAATATAATAAATAAAAGTAAAAGTATAAATAGAAATAAAAATAATTAAAAATAAATTTAAAGGTTAAAAATAATAATAATAATAATAATAATAATAATAATAATAATAATAATAATAATAATAATAATAATAATAATAATAATAAAAAAATTAAAAATTAAAAATTAAAAATTAAAAATTAAAGATTAAAATTTTAAAACAAAAATTATAAAAATAAAGAAAGGGTTTCTCTGAAATTCCCGTGAGCCAAATTATGAATTTGTATCATTAGCCGTTATATTTTTGAAGGTATGCGTTCTGAAAAACCGTTGATGTTACAAAAGACACCCTAGATAAGGCCTTAACATTTGCACTTTCACACACAAACATCAGTCAACTAGAAAGGGACACAATACTGCAAGCAAGACAAACCCTTCTCTTCTTCGAGGGAAGGGCTTGGGTTAAAAAATCAAACCCAGAGGACCCATTTGATGTTGCAATGGGGGCCTACGACAGTGCAGACATCTGTGACTTAGTCGGCTTGCTTATATTAAATACACTCCAAAATAAATTTCCAGACCATTTCTTTGGTCTCTATAGAGATGACGGACTTTGTCTGTCACGCAACCACAACGGAAACACATTAGATAGATTTAGAAAAGAATTAACAAACACCTTCCATAATCTCGGCTTCAAAATTACCATTAAAACAAATTTAGACCAAGTAAACTTCCTAGATACCACACTGAACCTTAAAAACAATACACACAAACCTTTCCACAAACCCAATGAAACACTCCAATACATACACAAGGGATCCTGCCACCCCCCCCACCATCTTTAAAAATTTAATCAATAATATTAGCTAAAGAATTTCAAACCTCTCATCCAGTCCCGAAATTTTCAACCAAGCAGCACCATATTACAACAAAGCGCTCCGCGACAGCGGGTTCAGAGAAGAAATCTCATACACCCCCAACCGAGACCAACCACGGGGGACCCGCAATAGAAGGAGATCGGTGATCTGGTTTTCCCCACCCTATTCGACCAATACCAAAACAAAGGTAGGCCAACTTTTCCTCAAGTTGCTCGACAAACACTTCCCACCCACAAATGAATTACACAAACTTTTTAACAGAAATTCTGTTAAGGTCAGCTATTCCACTGCCCCTTCAATAAGAAAAATTATCTCTGCAGAACCCAAAACAATTACAAACGCAGGCTGCTCATGCCAAGACAAAAACAACTGCCCCCTGGAGGGAAATTGCAAAATCAATTCAATCATTTATGAAGCAACCGTCACAGACCAGAATACCAGTAATGCAGAAAAATATATTGGGATGACGAAGGGAAACTTCAAACAAAGGCTATATGCACACAGAAACTCCTTCAGATACAGAAACAAGGCTAATACGGCACTCGCGACCCGAATATGGCAGCTTAAAGAAGAAAACACACCCTTCACCATCAAATGGAAAATAATTGAGAGAAAACCATCCTTCTCTCCAGCCATAAACAGATGTCCTCTATGTGACGCTGAAAAATACCACATTTCAAAAGCCATCATCGATCCGAATACAGCCTGTTTAAATGTCCGCGATGAAATATTCAGGGGATGTGTCCACAAGAGACAAGCATTGCTTATAAACTGGTCTGACCGATTCACATAATGTCTAACTACCCCCCTCTACTAATACGAACAAATACCTCATCAACCTATATCCACTTAAACTTCAAGAGCAAAAACTCCGACCTTCACAAAAATACAAAAATATTTAATTTAATTATCAGTTACTAGATTACTCTACAAATCCATTTAAACAAACTATATCCACATAAATTCCAAGAGCAAAAACTTCGACTTTCACCAAAATGCAAAAATTTTTTTTTTTAACAACCACTAGATTAATCTACAAACCCATTTTAACAAACTCAAATATTTCATATTTCCATCTTAGTTACCTCCCTTAGTACCGAATTTCTTCATTAAATCACTCCAATCTGGGGAAATGATTCTTACACATCAACGGTTTTTCAGAACGCATACCTTCAAAAATATAACGGCTAATGATACAAATTCATAATTTGGCTCACGGGAATTTCAGAGAAACCCTTTCTTTATTTTTATAATTTTTGTTTTTAATTTTTAATCTTTAATTTTTAATTTTTAATTTTTAATTTTTAATTTTTTTTATTATTATTATTATTATTATTATTTTTAACCTTTAAATTTATTTTTAATTATTTTTATTTCTATTTATACTTTTACTTTTATTTATTATATTTTTATTCTTTTTATTCTTTCTATTTTTATTCTTTCTTTCTCTCTCGCTCTTTTTTATTCTCTACATTTTATTCTCTCTATATATATTTTTTAACCCCCTTTTTTTCTTCTTTTTCTTCTTTTATTCTTAGTATTGAAATGTTTTTTTATATATATTTTTTATATATATATGTTTTTTTATATATTTTTTTTTTTATATTTTTTTATATTTATTTATATATATATATATATATATATTTTTTCATATATATCTTTTTATTTTTTACCCCCCTTTTTTATTCCCTTTAATCTTGAATTCTCTTTCTTCTCCCGTGTTTTAAATCTTAACGGTCTTATTACACTAAATTCAAATTTAAACAAACACACACAACACACTGAGCAAATAACGCGTCCCAACAAGAGTGTCATGTGACCTCACATTTCCAAAACAGATGACAACAGAAGCTGAAGAGAGCCGGATGGGTAAGACCTTCCGTGCTTGAAACCGACGGTACGAATGTTGTACTAATTTTTCTGTACCAGAATAAATAAAAAAAAAAAAATATATATATATATATATATATATATATATATATATATATATATATATATATATATATATATAGGTTTGGATTAGTGTCGGAGTATATGTAAGCTTGTGTATATAAGCTAGCGGGTATGGATTCCATATGTGTGCAAGTAGTTTTAGCTCTATCTATGATGTAATAAAGACATGTCTTTCTAAAGTCAATTACACCGACTAAGGCAGTGAAGAAGACATAATACTCGAAATTATAACTTAAATTAAAAACATCATTAAAATAAAAATAAAACAGATAGATAGAAAGTAATTAACCGGGAATGCATAGTTGACAAAAAAGGGAGACGTCTGAATGCGTGTGTATGTACTAATCTGTGTGAGCATATTAATAGGTAACTGAATGAGAGCGGAAACCTCCCTTGCCCATCTATTTATTTCACTGAAATAGAATGAGTTCTGTCAAATCTATTGCGTAGGTGGCTGGAAACATGTTTGGAGAATTCTACCGTCCCAGAAAGTACTTCACTCCTGATGCAGTACTCTACCTGTATAAGAGGCGGATACTACGCTATATTATTAAGTGTCGCTCAGAGCACTCTATCATACCTTGACAAAACCGACTGCGTAATCTAGTAGGAGATGATCTATTCTCTTCATTGCAGCCTCTTTCACACGGAAGAGATATTGCTAGCCTCTCTTTACTGTATCGTATTGGGCATAGTAGGTGCTCGACTGATCCACCCTTTATCCACTCCATACCAAAAATCAAACGGAGCTCACGTGAACAAAGATCATGTCCTAGAACATCCCAGCTAACGAACAAAATGCAAGGAGTTTCCTTCTTAGCCGACTACAGCATACTCATATTTAAGTTTAATGTAAACAAATACGTTTTGAGCCGTCCTCTTGGATAATCAATTATTCTTAAGTAATCTTCTGCTTATCTATTCATTGTTTCCAATCCTCGTGTGGTTGCGATTATCGTCCAACTGACAAACTATTTAACCCTTATCCCCTAGTGGCCCTCATCCTTGATAACCAGTGACCCATTAGTAAAAAATGATGTAATGATAATAAGATCCCTGAAGATGAAAATAGTGATCACGATTATGCACTCTTTACAATGAACTTACAAAGGCAAGACCCACGTTCAAGTGTCAGAGAACTAGTTAAAGCACCTGATGTAAATTCTTAATAAATGGGTCTCGATTGAGAACGAATACATTTTTTTATTTCTGACAGCGCTCATCATTTTCCGAATAACATAATAATCTTACATTCCCGGTGATGATGATATATGCCAGAAGTAGGTCCTCTCGCATCCTTCCCTGCTCAAGTGAGGAGAGATTTAGTCTTTTAAACGGTTCTGTGTAGCTTAGCGTGGAGAATCCCGTCAAAATCCTGGACATCAACCGTTGAACACGCTGCAGGTGTAGAATATATTTTCGAAGATTGGGAGTTGTTGCTTATATAGCATACTAAAGAACGAGAGATAACCAATTCGCAAAGTAGAAATTCTCAATAAATGGGTCCCGCTGAGAATGAATAAATTATTGTTTCTGACACCTATCATCATTTCGGAATAACATAATAGTATTATGCTAATACTTAAATCTAGATTCCCCGGTTATTGGCTTGACACAATCTAATATGATTATTTTAAAGAATAATTAAATTATATAGTCAGCAGAGAAATGTCCGAACTTTAAGACTGTAGACCGTCTAGACACTTTCACAGACGATGAAGAACATTCTCGTGAGATTTTGTAACATAATAGAATAAATAGTCAATCTTTCACTTTTTATAAATTTCAAAATATTGTATCAATCTGTATTTTAAAAAGATGGTTCAAAATTCAATAGCAACCTTTTTATTTTAATGTAGTAAATTCATCCTATTAGATACCTGTAATAATACAGGGTTTCCCAGTAAATTTGTGAGTATTTTCGATGCAATTATCTTTAACAATATCAACTCTATCTCAATGAAATTGAACAGTTGCAGCGTTGAATATCATAAGTTTTTGAGACCCATTTATATTATTCTACGAAAAGCTGTGCATATATATATATATATATATATATATATATATATGCACACACATGTATATATATATATATATATATGTATATATATATAATAACTATTTGTTAGTATTAGCCACATGCATATATGCTCCATGATTTCCTTAGTTTTTTTTTTATTTCAGCGGTAATTTTCTTTTGTGCAGTTTTTAAATTGTAAGTTGTGTGTAATGTAAAGGAGATCTCTTTCGAAAGTGTCCCAGATTTCCACTTTAGGCGGGTATTTACCTTATTTTAGGCCGTAGTGGTTTCTCGCTGTTTGCGTCTGTCCGGTATTCAAAACCCTCGACTTCATTGTTACTATAACGTCCACTATTTTAGTCAGGAGCATTCTGGTGTAGGTTTGGTTATTGGGTGTTACTATATTTTTGGTTGAGTATCTGAGAGTATGAATATCCATTTCCCAGGGGGTTTGGTGTTAAACCCCTGCTTGACCGTTATTTCCGTGTTTATGGTATCTTTCCTGAGAATGCCAACTACTGGCCTAAGAGTATTTAACTGAATATACCGGTAAGGGATGTATAAATTCTTTGTGAAATAGTAGGAAAATCCCAGCAGAGTGCTCAATTGGTTAAGGGAATCAGAATTAAGAGCTTAATATGTATGTATTAATACAGAAATTTAATACAACATATGGACCAATGATTTCGAGCACAGGAGGCAAAACCTCTGGCTCTCATCAGCATAGAAAATAATTGGTTAAGAAATGATAAAATAATATAATATAATACTCTCTCAATCGACTCACGTGTGTGCCGTTAAACGAATATAATAGTGTGATCAGGTAGCGTTCGAATGAGGCAGTAAATAATTCAAAATTTAAGGTTTAAGAAACCGGTAGAACGTGCCTTGCAAGTGATGTTTAAGGATACCAATTTCAGTTAAATACACGGCATTTCATTTCGGTAATAGGCTGGATATGATATAAGGGACATAACTCTATCAATTTTATGAAAATATTCATTTCGAAAACGTTTTTGTTCAAAATATTTTATTAAATTAATAAACAATTAACCTGATATTAAGTGTTTAACAATAAATTCATTAATAAATTAATTAATAAATGAAGAAATAAAATAAAAAATTAAATAAAAATTAAAAGTTAAAAAGATATATTAAGGAAAAATTATTTAGAGAAAAATATATTGATATAATTAAGAATTGAGGAAAAATGAAATCTAAAGGGGATAACTAAGTGTTACATTTACAGGTTGATGATACGTTTGTAGAATGTCGGAATCTCTGGTCGTCGTAGAGCTCTCGTCTGTTGATCCCGAAACGGATTGATGTGTTGTTTCTATTCGCGTTTCCCTGCTGCAGAAACTATTCGTACTAACCTTGTCTCTCTCTTTCTCCGTTGCCTTGCCGTTGTATCCAACTATTCGTACTAACCTTGCGTGCTTCGTTGTCGCCTGCTTTGTGTCGCGATTGCTATCATCTGCATTTCGCCGAGCGTCAACTTCGCTCCTTTCTCGATCATACCGGCGTTATTTTCGTGGGATGAAATCAAATCTCCACGTACACAATAAAATATAACAAGGCTTCTCCTTTTTATTAATTTTAGAGCCATTTATTTACTATACACCTTGTCGACACTGGGCAAGTTCGTTGTAGCAGAGAGAGAGGCTTACGCTAGTTATTTTTCTAACTACTTTGCTACTTGTAAAGGAAGGAAGATGGGGGACATCGCTTGGCTCTCAATTTCGGGGGATCCGAAATCCCCTAGGTTGTAATCGCTACATGGCTAAAGCGTGTTCTCTCGTTGGCTTGCAGTCAAGAACTGATAATCTCACTCCAGTTTTCCCAGCACAGGTGTGACCTAACCTTTGAACTCAAGGTCTCGTCACCCGTCACCGCGATCGTGAGAAACCACATTGCACTAAACCTGCACGAGACGACCTCGCCACAAATCGCGCAAGTCAAACCTGATCTTCAACAGATACGTCCTTCCCCATAGGTCATTATCTAACATAAGTAAAAAACTTTTGATAATCTTCTAAAATCTCAAATGTAAGGGGAATATATTAATATGGTATCAATTAGAGAGTAGTTGAATAGTTTATCACTGTAATTTGCAGATTCCTTTGTTTGCACCTCTACTTCTTCAGCACGATGATGCACATAATCACAGCGTGTTAAGCAACCGGCAGTTTTTGGGACAACCTTCCTATTCACTTAGTATTGCTCCGTGTGAGTATTCTATTTTTCATAAGCTCAAATGGGCCAGTTTTGAAAGCGGGTTGGTCACAAAGAGAACCGCAGCGACAGAGAAAAGTAGCGCTCGAGAAGAATTGTTCTCGCAGTTTCATAGAAACGTGGCAGGTAAGTATAGGTCTAGCTAAATTTGAAGGAGCGGGGAATCTCGTATTTTGTCGTTTGTAATTAAAATACATTTTTTGTTACACGAATCCCGTTACTTTTCGGACATAGTTCGTACACATCGCGACTAAAAGTGCGAAGCCGACGGCGCAGGAACGGAGACAGATGCGTATATAAACTTAGTGGATTATCATAGAATTAGAATTACGAAATGTGGCAATTGCCTCGAGCCATTATGGACGTGTTTCCCGCCTTTAACTAGCCGTAATTCTCAAAGCCATTACATCCATAAAATTGGCTCATGCCACATGCGCATTTTCTGCAAAATTATCTACGCATATTTTTTGGCGAACATCCTCAGCTAATGAGTAAATGATGTGAGCTGGTAATTAAAGTTTACAGTTAGTAATTTGAACAAATTTCTCCAACGATTATGATTATAACAGTAAGTATGAATGTATTACGTGGTTAGATAAAGAAGTCTTCACAAAATAGATATTCTCGTTAATTGGACAAAAGAAAAGGAAAATGAAGACATAAGAAAAATATACTAAAAGGCACACTCGACGTTGCCTGATAATAAATGAGGATACCTGTGTACGGCTGCTCCTAGCCCTTAACCCTATATTATCATTTTTATAATGTTCTGAAATTATCAAATTGTTATTTCTCTTATCGTCTTTATTTACATAATTTATATATAGTGTCTTGCTGATTTTGCTACTACGACTACTACTTTTGTCTTTTCATATTATTCTTTATATATATCATTTATATATATATATATATATATATATATATATATATATATATATATATGTATGTGTGTGTGTGCATATATATAATATCACTAGCTTATTACTCCCCTAACGATGGTTATGTTCCTACTACGATTTCGTTGTTCATTTTCTTCTTCATTTAAGTCATCTATTTATTTACTTCATCCTTTATTTACGTAATTTATCTATTGTACACTACTTTCTTTCTGCCATTTATTATATATATATATATATATATATATATATATATCACTAACTTACACTCCTACTCTGCTTATGCTCCTACTACTATTTTTTGTTGAGTTTCTTCTTTATTTGCGTCACTTATTTCTTTGCGTCACCCTATTACTCTCCGCTTACGTTGCTGATACTGTTACTAATACTACTTTAGTCTCTTTATTTGCTTCTTTATTTACGTCGTCTGTTTATTTACGTCATCCAGTCTACTCTTCTTTTACGTTGTTATTAATATCACGTTTCCCTCGGTCTATTTCTCTCTTCCCACCATTTCTCGTCTCAGTCACTATTTCAGTCAATGTCTAAAGCATGCAATGTACGCACAACCAAGCAAGCAACCGTTTTATGATTTGTGTTATCTTATCACGAGAGAAAAGCTAATAGGAAATTGTAATAGTGCCTATTTACTTGCCTCCCTACAAGGGCTTAGTTAGACTTAATGTCAGTTTTTCATCCACCTCTAAATGATAGGCAATCTGGATTAGGACAAAAATAAATATTGCCTCAGTTCAGAAGGAGTTCTCCTTTACTGACCAATGGCATCTAAATTGAAGTGTAGTATCAGAAAAATACTACACTTTGATTTATGTGTTTGCTATGAAGCAAAAAAGCGCACAATGTTACATTTAAGCACAACGCTATCAAAGTCTTTTTAGAATATGTAAGCTTTATTAATATACAGGGTGGGCCAAAATAAGGGTCCTATCTTTAAATTTGAATAACTTGAATTTGAATAACTTCCACAAAATAAAAGTTAAACTCACCAAACTTTATGTGTGTGTAGACTGACCCTTCCGAGATTTTTTGAAATAAACAAAACAAATTTTAGCCGAAAAACACTTCTTAAAACTTACAAAAACTAAAGTATTGTTTTTTACACTGTTTTGAGTTTTTTAAGCAAAAATAATGTTTTCTAAATGAGGGTACGTTCCTTAGGGTTAATACTGCTCATGCTTGCTTCGGAAGGGGTCCTTTACTTATTCTAAAACAAAAAATAAATAAATAAATAAATAAAAAAGTTATGAATTTTTAAAAATAGGACCCTTATTTTTGCCCACCCTATATGTAACTTTTTTTCAAACTCGTTGGCAGTGGGTAGTAGGAAAACAAAAACAAAAACTCTGTTAGTTAGACCCTCTCAACCCTTTGTACAAAATAGACCACCCTTTGTTTTATTTTCAGTTTGTAACCCAAACAACGGGTCAATCTCTAAATAAGAGTGGGATCTGTGTGGGAGAAAAATGCAAAAAGGGTAGTGTTTCGGTAGGCTTCTACGGAAATCCTAGCCAAAAGTCCAGTCAATTAAAATGATTTCGATTCGTTTTAAATACATTTCAGTCTTATATGTTGAAATGCTGATTGTTTTAATGACGCATAAAAACGGGACTAATATCGGCAACAATGAAAAGTAGAAGAAAAGAAAACGAGAAAATGCAGGTGAATGTGGCGTAGAAATCATAGATTTGGGATTATAGTTACTCTGTAAATGAGTGGAAAAATAAGTGAGAACAAGGATACTACTATAAACACCAGTGACAATAGTAAATTTTCTCTCCATGATAAGTGGTGTTAACATAATAGTATCAGAGCTACAGAAATATGATGAACATCTAGGAGTAGAACATCAATATCCATCGTTATCTGGTGGCCTCTGCCTCTGCGTCTGTGACAATCAAAAAAAAGGCGTTAAGGCGTGAAACCGCAATCCATGGAGTGAAGATAACAACATTGCTTCTACATTTGTACAATCGCCATTTCTTTGTGTGATCATGTTCAAACTTTCCTTGACTTCGTATGTAACCGCTGATACTTGCTTTGTGTCGGGAGTAAACACCTGCAGTCTTGCAAATACAGCTAATAGCTACGAGGAAGACTTCATACATACAATACAATCCTGTGTGGGCTTATTGCAGAAGTCCGATTCACTCCTCATCCTCCTCAATAATAACAAAAACAAAGAAAAAGAAGAAGAAGAAGAAGAAGAAGAAGAAGAAGAAAACGACGTATATTAAAATGATTTAGAGACTCATATTTTTCTTCCGGCTGGTATCAAAGTGTAGTATATATTCTATTCTCGGTTACTAGACTGGAAGATTTAAACATTCAATATTAAAAATCGACTTTGTGCCTAATTTTGCCTTCGTTGGTAGGCAAGTACATGGAGAAGGTATACACAAGTATGTGTTAAAAATGCAGAATATAGCCAACGAAAATACAAACTAGACAATAAGAATGATTACATTGAAGAAGGGGTAAATGACTACGATAAAGAAAAAAAGACGAAGAATAAGAATAATAATAATATGATGATGATGATGATGATGATGATGATGATGATGATGATGATGATGATGATGATGATTAACATGCAATTTTAATGGAGAAAGGGCAAATAAAAAAGAAGTAACATGAACAAACTTAAGTAAATAGTTAGCACATTAAAAAAAATAGAAGACAAAAAGAAAGAAATAAAATATTAAACAATCATGAAAAAAAAGAAGAGTAAAAAATGGATGGTATGAAGCAACAGTAGAATATAGAGATCAGCAAGAAATCCAGAAGATCATAATGAAAAGGAGAAGGGTGATGATGACGAGGAGGCGGAGAAGAGGGAATATGAGAAGAAAAAGAAAAAGAAGGATGAAGGAAACAGAGGGAAGAGAAGAAGACCAAGTAGAAGAAGAAGAATTTAAATAAGGAATAGAATAATAATAAGAAGAAGTGTAGGAGATATATCGGGAAGAAGAACGAAGAATGTCAGAGTAGGAGTGAAAAACAAAAAAGAGTATAAGAGTAAGAATGAGAAAACGGATAAAGAGAAGGAGGGGGATAAGGTTGAAGAAAATAGACAAATGAAGGAGAATGCAAGGAAGAAGAAGAAGAAGAAGAAGAAGAAGAAGAAGAAGAAGAAGAAGAAGAAGAAGAAGAAATTGAGGAAAAGGTGATGCTGAAAAAGAACGCTGAGAAGTAGGGGTAGAAAGAGAGGAAAAATAAGTAAAAAAAGAATGGAAGAAAGAGACGATGAAGAAGAAGAAGAAGAAGAAGAAGAAGAAGAAGAAGAAGAAGAAGAAGAAGAAGAAGAAGAAGAAAGAGGAGGGAGCCGTAATAAAAAGAACGGAGGACCTAAGAATAAAGTGGAGTGAAAATAAATAAGAAGGAGGATAAGATTGGGATGAAGAATGATGCGTAGAAGAAGAAAAAAAAGAAGAAAAAGAAGAAGAAAAAGAACAACAACAACAAGAACAACAAGAAGAACAAGAAAAAGAACAAGACGAATAAGAAGAACAATAACAAGAAAAAGAACAATAAGATGAAAAAGAAGAAAACAAGAAGAACAATACAAAAACAAGAACAAGAACAAGAATAACAACAACAAGAATAACAACAAGAAGAAGAACAACAACAATAACAAGAAGAACAACAACAAGAACAAGAGGAACAAGAAAAAAAAGTACAAGAAGAAGAGGACCAAAAAGAATAAGAATAAAAACAAGAAAAAGAAGAACAAAAAGAACAAGAGGAAAAAGAACAAGAACATAAACTAGAAGAAAAAGAAGAAGATAAAGATGAAGAACAAGAAGAGGAACGAGAAGACAAACGACAAGAACAAGAACAAGAACAAGAACAAGAACAAGAACAAGAACAAAAACAAGAACAAGATCAAGAACAAGAACAAGATCAAGGAGAACAAGTACAAGACAAAAAGGTGGATAGATGAGGCCGAAAGAAGGGGTGAAGACTAAGGAGCAAAACGTAGTTGAGAAAGTGGGGAACAAAGTAAAATGAACCAGAAGAAGATGTAGGAGGAGGAGCAGATGTTAAAGTAGGAAGTCGATTTCGAAAACAATCTATGTCAGTTTCGAAATATGAAGTATTGTTAAAAAAAAGATGGATGCGTTAACCAAGAAAAGGAAGAGAGGAAAGAATAAAGAAAAAGTGAAAGTATCATTTTCATGCGATGGTCTTTCTCTTCTTTTAGATTTCGACGCATTGGATGTGCCAACTGACGGCTAACAAGTCTGCTGAGCCACAGATTATACAAAACTAAAGCGGCTTTGGAATTTCCTCACAAAAAATAATCGCGTGCGCGTTACTGACACAAACACACAATAGCAAAGCAAAAAATCATATCTCACCGTATTCTGAAGATGCGGCGATTTCATCTACGCGTTTCGCGATGAAAACATTCTAAGGCAACATGAATTGGAATAAATATATGAAAGCGCTTACCAAGTCTGCTGCAAAAATGGTGTCCCTTCCCTACCAGGCTAGAAAACTTCTCACGGCTGCCAGTATCCTATATCTTTACAAGCCACCATTCGAATATGCATGGAGTCATGTTGCCACATCTGGGTTGGTGCACCACCAACTTTTATATTCCACTTGGGCAGGATACAGAAAAGAGTATCTAACCTAATAGATAGGCACTGTCTTCCAAGCTCCAGTCCCTGTCCCATTTATGCAATGTTGCATCCTTGTGCTTGTTTTACAAGTAATTCCACGGAGTGTGCTTCAATGAACTTACTACTCTTGCCCCTTTCCAACGTAAATACCCCCGACAAACCCGATTTATCTCACCCCTTCATTGTAGAGGTCCCCATATGCGGGAAGTTTTTGTCTATGTTTCTTTCGCCAGACTTTTTGCTTTCGGTATTCTTTCCCTGATTTCTGTTTCCCCGACTGTACCAACAAGCAGAATTTAAATGTAATTTGAAAAAACAACTAGTTGCACAACACACCACTGATGATGTTCCCTATGAATCTGGGCCTAATCACAGTAGCCTCTTTACGTCTTAGTGGAAATCTGCTTTGTTTTGGAGTGCAAAAAAGTAACAACAAAACTAAGTAAAACAATACTGTTTTAAAGTTAAGCGTGACAACAGATCCGTCGACCGACAGACCGAACATCGTAAAGAGTTACATGGACATATCTTTAAAATAAATCCCCCCCACACACACAACCCACTTAACTTCCTCAGGCCACTATTTAAAATAGATGTAAGGATTGAAATGAAAGAGCTATTCTTCCAAGAAACTACACGTGATTAGTCATATTATTTATTAAAATACAATTATTTTGATTACATGGTAAACCGTCAAAATGTTTCGACAATCTTTTTATTTTTTTAATTTTCTCATTTAATAATTCTCTTCATTTGCAATCTACGAGTGTCGCTGATTTAGAAATTAGGTCAGCTCTGCGATTTGAAGACACTTAAATCTTTACTAATAAACTTTTGTCCCTTTGTACGTTATGAGCAGAATACATTTATTAACCGTCAGTTAGACATACACGCAAAACATATACATTCTCGTACATAAACGAATATGCGTCTAAGCACAACGATATATACACGCCCGCAAAAGTATACACACATACATATATATGGTAGGTACTCGACTGATCTTCAATCTCTTGTTTCCCCTGTAAAAGATTCACAGCAACAACTCGTCAAGCTACAACTACTGTAAATAATGTTTCTTTCTTCCTCTGCGTACCTAAGTTTCTTGTCAAGAACTTTGTATCTGTGGAATACAATACCACTGGTCTGCTTTCCAGATGACTACAATATATTTGTTTTACAGGTCCAATATTAATAAATTCTTGTCGAGCAATCCATTAAACAATCAAATTCTGACTAGTTCACCACCGTATCGAGATCTTTGAACAAAATATTCATAGCCAACAGAAGATGTTATACACCCTGATTCTCTAATGGCTATTGGGTCTTGATAAGCGATGACTTATCAGTACAAACAATATATATAAATAACTTTAAAAGTTTACCAAAAGATAATTCACCAATATTATTCAACGGGTTGTTGAGAATATATACGCTTGTACATACAAACGAAAAAGGAAGTCTCATCGTATTCTGTAGATGCGCCTATTAAAACTGGCGACCTACGGACGGAAACTTCTATAGAGATGCGTGGACAAGTCTAAAAAATAAATTATCTCCTTCCCCGAAACACGCCCGAAAATATTCACACCAAAACTCCTGAATGAGAAGGCAAAATGTAATTTATATAATGTTCGCGGAAAATTTTGGCGGAACTTCAAAGAATCTGGATTGCGTTATTCACGGCGATTTCTGAAAAGACGCAATAAAGACTAAAAAAATTGTTATCAAAGATTTCCCGAAAAGAAATACATGCTCGGAAAATCATTGGAAATTAAATACACGAGTTGGCAAGAGTAAATGACTTCAAGGTTTGAGTAAAAACACTAATTCTTATTAGCTAGATAGATCTATAGATAAATAGATGAATAGATAAAAAGATACATAATATTAAGACTGAAATAAATTCATTCATAAGTAAATAGATAGATCTTTGTTCATTTTTGAACAGATACAAATAGCTTATATATATATATATATATATATATATATATATATATATATATGGACTTTTAGCGCGGGTCCTTATATAAAAAAGCATATATATATATATAGGTGATTGCTTACATTAGGACCGCGCGAAAAGTCCCTCGGCATCGGTGCTTTCCGGATGTGCCGAATGAAAAACCCGTTGATTACCTGCGTTCAAAATAAAAAGCACACAAACAAGGCTGGATTTACAAGCGTGACAAAACAAGCAACACATTTTCGAAATTATTTTTTTAACGAGGTTTCAAATAAGTGTTTAAATTAAAAAAGTTTTTATTTACGTTTTTTTTTATTAAACCTTTGTACGAAAGAATTGTTTGTTAACGAAGAAATAACATTGATAATAACAGTGAAGAGTTAATCAAGTAAGTGTTTCATTTATATTTCTTTGGCGAAAATTATTATTTTTAGTCAACTTTTTTTATTGACTATTTTTTTTTTATTTTGCTAGGGTTCAGGGTTAGAAATTAGGGTTAACGCAGTCGGGTTAGGGTAAGAAATAAGGGTTCAGGTAGGGTTAGGAATTAGGGTTAGCGTTTGGAATTAGGTTATGGCAGGGTTAGGGTTAGGAATTACGGTTAGGGCAGGGTTAGTAGTTAGGGTTAGGGTAGGCTCGTTTTCAGACGTCAGTGATACCATGTAAAAATTCATGTTGCAATCGCGTTTCGACAAGTTCAGGGTTTCATTCAGTTTTAATGCTTAGATGTCTGCTTATTTTTTGTATCGTAATCGCCGGAAAGCACCCACGCTGAGGGACTTTTAGCGCGGGTCTTAATGTAAAAAGTGCACACACACACACATACACATGCCCATATATATATATATATATATATATATATATATATATATATATATATATATATATATATATATATATATATATATATCGGGGGGTGAAAGTATATATTCTCAGGAGTGACAAAGGTAAATTATGTTTTGTCAACATTACCATTTAGTGGGTGAGTCCACAACCTAGATTTTCAACGTTTCGAAAAAATAGTTTGCCCATTATTTTTTACTAACTTTACCATCAAGGTTTTTTTTCAACCACTTAAATTTAAAGTGTCCAAAAAATAATTTATCCATGTTACCGGGTTTCCAAGAATATACATTCTAAAATTAATAATGATCGGGTCATTAGTTTAGAAGTTTATCCTAAACAACAAATATATTACCGAAATATCTATATATACACTGCCTTAATGTTAAAATCTACAAAACAATAATGTTTTACTATATTGTCTAGAATATATACAGGGTGATTCATAAGTCACCTAGCTATTTAAAATGATTACCATATGAAGCACAAACATACTATGCACTTTTGATCATTGTTACTTTACTCTCTAATTACTGCTATTTGTTATTTTAAATTTGTTCGTTTATATATTTGTATCTATATATATTTATTTTTTTTAATTCAAATTTGTGTAAATCATCATATGTGCTTTTTTTTCAAGCAGTATGTCATTTATAATTGAAGAGCGAATTTTTATTGTTATTCATATGGCCATATTTGATGAATCTCCCACATTTGTTGAAAGGCAATGACAACCTCAAATCAAAAATAACTGCCGAGTTTGTTAAAATTAATCAATCAAATATGCTACAAAGAGTCGTAAATTCCGTGTAAAAAAGAATGGAGCTATGCATGAAGAACGAAGGTAGAAATTTTGAAAATTTGCTGTAATTTTAAACTCCCATAAATGAATTTGTTGAATAAACTTTGCTTTGTATTACCGTATTTTTTTAACTTTAGAATTTCAAAAATAAATAGGTATGTGACTTATGATCACCCTGTATATCAACATTTCTAATAATCCGTTCATTTATTTAGAAGATTAGTTTGTACACACACACACACATATATATATATATATATATATATATATATATATATATATATATATATATATATATGGATGTGTGTGCGCGCGTGTGTCTGCTACGCAATTATGCACAATGTAGACGATATGCATGAATAGAACTGCGCGTAATAGTTAAATGAAACCAATCATAAAAACAACGAATAGTGATCAATGAGAATCTGTTTTTAAAGGAGTATGCACATGTTAACGACTCAGTATATTAGAAAGTTGTTTTCATTTTTTAAATAGAAAAGCGGGTAACTAATATTAATATAATTGCCACAAATAACTCAACTTATATATATAATTTCAGGGCCTAACATAGAGATGACGTCACTAGTAAAAATCTGTATATGATTTTTATAAAGTACTAAACTTTAAATGGAACGAAAAAATGGAAGCCTAATTGGATTGTGAGTTTACAAGTTACTGTTGCGACATTTCAAAACCATGGAAAATTTGAATTTTTTATAGTGATAAAGCATTGCTTTCTCGTGGGAAAAATATCGGTCAAGAAACAACGCGTAAGAATTGGTATGCTGACTTTAAATGTAGTCGTACAAACCCAAATTATGCTAAACGCTCAGGTCACCCATATTCTCTAGTTGCTTTGAAAAACAAACTCGTTTTGGACGATATCAAATTGAAGTTGCGTGGGATAGCAAATGGGTTTCAGATATCAAATAGAATTTTATCCACAATTTTGCATGAAGCTGTGATAAAATTGGGTGCCGCGTTTGCTAATAGTAGATTAAAAACAACAACAATGCGTAAACGATTAAGACTGTTGTTTTCATCTGTTGCAACTTAACAAAAAAGGGTATGGGCATGTGACAATGGATGAGACAGTGATCCACCACTCACCACGTATCAAATCGCCATGCATATGAGTCGACAGAGGCCGGTAAAAGCCTCCAAAGCGACCAAAGGCGCACACATCAGCAAGCAAGGTTTCAGTTTACGTATATAAGGATGCGCAAGGTATTTTGTTCACAAGAAATGAAGTATCATCTAAATCGAATAGTACATAATATTATTAGTGCGTTTGAAAGAACAAAACACAAAAAAACTGCCACAAATGAAGAAGAACAATACACACCATCATAAATAGACATTACATTGTATCATAAATCGATCTCTACAATGGCAAACCTTCATGAATCTCACTTCGAATTGATTTCAGACTAACCCTAATCTTAAGATCTGGTCCCTAGTGACTAGTTGCTGTTTGCAAATCTAAAAACAATTTTTTGGCGAAAAAGTGATATCGAAAATTAGGGCATATTTTGAGCCCAACGACAAATTGAATCGTTAGAGAAATACTGGGATAACTGTATCACCCTGAGACGAGACTATGATAAATGAAGTAGAATTTTGTTTAAAAGTTGGCTTTTTATTAGTAAGATCCAAAATTTATTGAATGATGTTGTATATATATAGAAATTATTTATTTAAAAACTATACATATACGTTACATATTCCAGAGACTTTATTGATTTATTTTCAACATACTTCGATACACTATATATATATATATATATATATATATATATATATATATATATATATATATATATATATATATTATAATATTATAATATAAAATGAAGTAATAAAATAAGGTGTCAATCACATTTTATCAGAATTCAAAGTTCAAGCAAAGTATCCTTAAGTCCTTAGCTCATGAGTTTTCAAAGATAATTCTTCTCTTCAGAGGACCATTACCGTAGTTATACAGGAATGACGAAAAAGAGAATGAAAAGAACCAACACTATTTGAGGTATCAATCTTCGCAAGTATCTATTTAAGTTCAATAGATCTTTCAAATATTATAAATATGACACTTACCGTTAATATTCATAAAATCCGAAATGGTGAAAAATATATTTATATTTCGTGAGAAATACACTCTTTTCAAAACAAGAAAACAAAATTTTAGTCAGTCTAAGGGAATGAAAACGTCTTAAATAGATGCCTCTCTGAAGATAGGACCACACATAAGATAACGTGATTACACACAAATACGTTTAATAATTTGAAACATTGTGTATGCCATTAAACGTACTATCAAGTTAAGTATAATATAATAAATATCAAAGGGTATAGTTCCTGTTTATTTCTTTGTTTGTTTACTTATTGTTTTTTATTATTTTTTTTAATTTTATTTTTTATTTCATTATTATTATTTTCGAAATGGCTGAAATAAATTTTATTTATTTATTTAGAATTGTTTAATGTGTAAATAGAGATGAGTATAATTCAAAAATATAGTTTACTTGTATTTATCTATTATTGTTTCATTCAATTAATTATTAAGCAGTTACTAAACCCATATTAAACATATATAACTATGTGTGTATACATATTTTGAATTTAATTGATATTTCGTAACAACGAAAATATCAGACAGTGTGTAAGGGAGATAACTACAGCATTACATTATGTGCCTTTAATCGTCATTGGAATAAACTTCCGATATTAGTTATTGTTCGTATTTATTAATCGATATTTCATTTATTTGTTAACTTAATTTTATTATTTTTATTTACATATAATCATATTAGTGTATGTAGATATTATATATTTATTAAACTAAATTCTAATGTTATTTTATTTATTATTATTTTTAATCTCATCTAGCGTAAATATAAAGTAACGTAAATATTTTTGACTTTTACTAACTGAGTATATACAAACACGTTCACAGATGTGTGTATATATGTGGCACTAGCTGGTCTAGCCGCACCGAAGAGCTGTGCTATAGCGAAACAGTCTGTATGTGGATGACTATATAAAGCTCCCTTTCTTGGGTAGAGCTTATTTGTAAGGATATCGCCAACAGTCATTAGCTTTAAAGCATAGCTCATTGGGTAAAACTAATTCGAGCTCCCAACACTTGACAATGTTTACATTGGGATATCACTTACATTCAGTCAGTGTCGTATGATAGCGCAGAGGTAGAGACGACGACTGTCAGCTCTACGGTTGAGTTTCAATCCCGGCTTGAGGCACTAGCTGGTCTAGCCGAACTGAATGTGGATGACTATATATATATATATATATATATATATATATATATATATATATATATATGTATATATATATATGTATATATATATATATATCGATAGTCTTTATAAGGCATTGTATTAATATCACAGTTAAATCATAAAACTAAATAGTTTGACTTTAGAACAGACAATGTTTAATTAAATTATTTGCTTAAATAGTATATTATTATATATATTTGTGTATGCGTATACATACATTACTATATACACGGACGTATAATGCACAAAACATGCTGTAAGCAGTGTAATAAAAATATGTTGCCAGGTATTGTGACCGTAGTAACATTGGTCATAAATATGAATTTGCAATTCAGACAAAGATGAGTTGCAATGAGATGTTGAAAAAAGTCAGTACAAGTAGAGGGGTTATATAATAAAGACGAATTAAATCGTCTGTTATTAATAATTGGTTAGTTCCTAGAAATAAGGATAGGTTCGGCAATTCTTAAATGAGAAAGGCAGGTATATATACTTGGATGTTTCATTGTATGTTATTACATGCGATGATATGCTTGTGGAAAGAACATATGCCAGTATTCACGTGTTATTTGATGCGCTGGTGCAAAGGTACTATAATGCTTTCTATATAGGACCTATTGCACTTATCACATATTGTAAACTATATGAGTACAGTAACATAACCCTGTATTGGAAATATGACTATTGGTCAGGAATCAGGGTTGAAGTGTAGTTTATCTATATTTTTGATAGATGATGTTACATAGTGGTGCAAGTATGGGTGAGTTGAATATCTACATTTTCTTAATATATTGTAATATTTATAACTAGCGGAACCCGTCGCCCGGCGTTGCACGGAAGAAAGTCCTACCTATTGCATGACGTGGAATAAAAAAGGGAACGGCCTATTGTTTCCCCCCCCTCTACCGTGTTGGCGAATGTTTTAAATTTAAAAAAAAAGAAAAAAAGTGGCTGAGTAGGACAGTATCGAACGCTAAAACTGGCGTTCATGAAACCTGCTTTTTTAACGACTGCACCACGAGTTCGAGTTTAAAGTACGCGTGAAAATAGGCCAATTAATCTAACATTGTGTATTGGCATGCGTGTTATGTTACCATTTAGCTTCTGATGACGAAATATTAAGTTCAACACTGACACGGTTTAGGTCATAGGCAAGTTTTCTATAATATGCGTGTTAAAGGTGTATGATTTTGAAAAAGTAAATGTATCGGGGTCTACCAGTATTTTGGCGCTTATTGAATTAAATAGTATGTCGATTCGATCAAGAAATTGTAGCCGCCATGTTGCAGGAACTGTGTTCGTTAATTTCATTCGCTTAATTCCGGAATGAATATAAATGTAGAAGTCATAGGTAGAAAAAGAAATAACGTAATCTGATATTCGCGGAAAATCATCGGAGTAAACGGGAGCTGTCATTAAGTCGTTGCGTATTGCTTTATATTATGTAGTAAATTAATACCAGGAAAATAATAAATAAGAACGGGTGTTTTGTGAAAATTAAACTGTGTATTAGTTCCCGGTGACGATGAGTAGAGTGACAGTACAGAATTGTTAGGGAGAAAAGGTTTTGCTACCACCTATATAGAGTTGTTTTTTCGGAAAGACGTTGATGGTGGGCCAAATGTAATATTTAGTGTTAGGTAGGAAATAATAATAACAAATTTACTAAAACACGTTCGAGTGAATAACTGTAGTATAGTAGTGAGTTTAGTAGCCTGTGATGCATGTGGTTATTTTCCTATACTCCGAGAAGGTACAGGGGAAAATCGTCTCTACTTTATATATTAGAAGAAGAAATACAATTATTTAATAATAAATATGTAAAAATATAATGCACATACGTATAATTCTTTTTTTCTTGCAGAATCGTCAGTGTTGAAATAAGTGTTAAGTCAGTCGTACCATTCGAATCCACGGATACGAGTCACTTTTAACTTAAATCGTAACGTTCCAACCAATTAGGCCAACGTCAAAAGTTATGCTGTAAGAAGCGTAATAAAACCTGTCTATGTCATTTGAAGCGGGCAACATAGTAATCCGTCTTTACAGTGTCCGACAAGTCACATGGACAGGAATGCGCATTAAGCTTAGATAAGACGGCTTATTTCATTTTTCTTAAAGAGTCCAGCCGGAAGAGAGCTATACATAATTATTAAATAATAAATATTTATTTTTTTGTCTACATCGTATACATTTTTATCATTGCGTATCATTCGAACCCCCGGCCACGAGTCCTTTTTAACTCTAATCCGAACGTTCCAATCAATGAGGCCAACTTCAACAACTACACTACGTAAAAAGAAAAATTACCCCATTTCATGTAATTTCAAGCGGACTATATAGTAAACCGTATTTACAGTGTTTGACAAGTCCCATGGGCAGGAACCCACATTTAGCTTAATTTAGATGGCTTATTTTATTTCTCTTAAAGGGATCAGCCGAAAAGGGGCAATAAAAAGTATTTAATGAAAAATAGTTTAATTATAATCTATAAGGTATACATTTAATTCTTGCGGAATCGCCAGTGTAGAAATAACTGTTCAGCCAGACGTATGATTCGAACCCACGGATACAAATCACCAGCCAGTGAAGACAAATATATATGTGTGTGTACGTGTTTTCGTGTGTGTGTGTTTGTGTTATTGAATGTGTGTGTGTGTGTTCGTAGCTATAGGTCACATCTACAAACACACCAATACATACATGCCTATTATATATATATATATATATATATATATATATATATAATAAATATTTATAAATTTATTCCACCTGTCTGCTTTAACGCCGTCACGATTGACCTAAAAGAAGACCCACGTCGTTTGAGTTTAACGGCAATAAATTAGAAGCGAATTTCTAAAAAGTACTTAAAAAACGATAATAAAATTGATTTCTCCAAACCATTGAAGAGGGCAAATCAAACACTCTTGGCCACCTACTCACAGTCAAACGTTGTAAATTCCCACCCGCCGACTTCTTTTGTTTGAGAGGGGCGAACGAGATCGATAATGTCTGCTGGTGAAAGTACAAGACGCTTAAATACGTTAGATCGAAGATATTTGATTGAGTCAGATAGATTCGATTTTATTTTGTGATGGTTTTTCAATTTTTTTTGTATTCATTTGAAATTGACTGTTACTAGATTCTTAGAGCTGATACACATCCAACACATAAGCGGACACAGTTTAAATTTAGATATCACTGATTAAGTTTATTTTATACAAATATGATAATCAATCTACCAAAACACACACACACACACACATATATATATATATATATATATATATATATATATATATATATGTGTGTGTGTGTGTGTGTGTGTGTGTGTGTGTGTGTAAATATATATATATATATATGTATGTATGTATATATATATTATTGTGAAAAGATGTTTTAGCATATACTTTCAGTACTTGATATTTACGAACCTCTTCTCATTGAAGCTCGATAAATGTTAACGAGTGACAACAGAGCATATATAAATAAGTAAAGTTCAATTACATTGTAGAAGCCCAGATTAGTTTCTATTTTATACCAAACCTTTTTTCAAAACAAACATTCTCTATTGTAAATCACTTTAACGAATCGTTTCGCTTCAAGTAAACCAAACAACATTATTATGCAAATATTGGATCTGTTCATCTCAGGTTCGTCTTAGATTTAAGGTGGCAGACGTCTGAGGATCTCACATGAGTTCAAATGTTATCTTCTGAACGTTTGTCTTCAATGTCAGAATACACTGTATTATTTTCAAATTAAAACTTTTCATGTACTTTTTTTCTGACTTACGACCCATATAAACATACAGTCCGCCCTTATTGACTCGATACTTGTGAACTTTGGACTCTATTCTTCGATTTGTTTTCTTTTTGTGAGTGGCTGATGATTTGAATTGGGTTCTAACGACATTTTTAACAAAAATAAAATGGCAGCCTATTCAAATGTATCTACGGTACGTCTCTTAAGTATATAACGTATTATTTCAAATACATAATTTGTATATTAACTCTCACATTTTTGCGATCGAGCATTTTATTGATTTTTTCTCAACATACAACGAAGCACTATATATATATATATATATAAATATAATATATATATATATATATATATATATATATGTAATATATATATATAATATATATATGTATATATATATATATATATATATATATATATATATATATATATATATATATTACTATTTCATGTATCCACATAATATTTTATAAGGAGCTAGGTAGTAAGTTATGAAAATATATTATGGCAATTAAGCTACACAGAGGCTCTCGCGTTTCTTCCCGGGGGAATCTCTAGGCTAAAATGCATTTTAACCTGAAGACTTCTCACGAGATTGAAACGTGGTAGCCTCTGTGTTGCTTAATTGCCATAAATATATTTGCATTACTTACTAAAATATATATATATATATGTATATATAAAATTAAAAAGGAAAAACCAAAAAGATGTGAATATTCATCAACGTGTATTCTTTTACTGTAATACTTTCTCAAGATGACTGATTTGAAAAAATAACATCGTAATACAATATTTGAAAATATTTAGTGCGTTTGTGACGAAATAAAATGTTATTTTCTGTATTTTTTTCAAACCAAACATAGTCGTCAAGATTTAATTTCGGATATTGCGACCGGCTTCAATAATTATCTCTCCACTGACGATTCCGGAAGGATGAAATGCATACGTATGTAGATTAACAAATATTAATAATTATTTGTTTCACCCACTTTAGGCTAGGGAGTCTAGTTAATAGTATTAATACAGCCGTCAAAATCATAGCTGATGCACGTTCTTTCATAAATTGAATACTCTTTAAGTCGGTTGCCTACAATAGGTTTAAAACTCTCACATATTATGTAGTTGTTCATCGTAGCTGGCGAGTTGGAGTGTCCGGATTTAAGTTATAAACATGACTTTTTCCGGGATTTCGGATCCTGAGACTGGCTTGAATAATTATTTCTACACTGACGATTCTGGAAGAGTGAGACGTATATGTATGTTATAATATTTATAATTATATATATATATATATATACTTATATATGGGTGTGTGTGTGTGTTACTATATTGTATTATGTGCATATGTTTCCTATCTACGAAGATTACTGTCTCCCATTGTACTAGAGTGATGATCTTCTGTTGGGAATACATTTATCGGGTTATATGCAAACAGAAAATTCTAGCGTGCATATATTTGCTACGTCTAGCAACAGTTAATCATAGAATACGAAACGACTCTCTGTGAATGAGTATTTTATAATATATATATATATATATATATATAAATTTACATAAATAATATTATAATCTTACGCCAATAAACCAACGTTTCGATACTAATTGTTCGTTGCAAGAAAAGTGTTTAACGAAATATATTGTTTATTTGGCAAGTGTAGTCCCAGAAAACAATCATAATAAAAAATACATAGGGGGAACAAGTACCGACTTAAAGGCCAGATAGATGAACCATAAATTTTCATTTAACAACTCAGATAATAAGAAAATAGGAACTTCACTATACAATTACATTAAATTCATAAAAGATGAAGGTGAATAAAGATTTTTTTTAAGTTTTCGATACCCACACTACTCAACCTTACTTGTTATCTATGTTTTAGCGAAAGGTTGACTATTGTTATGTCCTCTGATAGGAGTTGCTTACTAAATGAACGAGACGAGATAGGTTTTAACTGTAGACACTTCAAACGGCTAACTCTGGATAAGTTCGTGAACAATCTTGAAAACTTAACATAAATAACTTAACTATATAGCACAAAGATTAATGCACTACCATATAGGTATAATTAATTACAGGTAAACTAATAAAATTAGGAGATCAAGTATTATTAAAAAATTAAAAATTAATAATACAACTGGAATTATATATAAGCCTTACTTGACTTGACTTGACTTGGTCCCTTAACCCCCTCCTGGGTCGTAGGGGCGCTGCACCAATGAACTCCACACCAGCTGTCTCCACTTCTGACGGTCATGGGCAATGGACTGGGTTGTAGCGAAGTTGTAGCCCGTCCACTCTTTGATGTTGTCCGTCCATCTTTTGTGTTGTCTACCCCTCCTTCTCCTGCCTTGCACTGCTCCCTGCAGGATGGTTTTGGAGAGACCGCTGCCCCTTGTCACGTGACCATACCATCCAAGCTTTCTTTTTTTTACAGTTGTCAGCAAATCTTCGTAGTTGTTCAGATTTGCGTTGATGAGCGCGCGAACTTCTTCGTTTGTGACACGGTCTGAGTACGAGATGCCAAGCACTCTTCTGTAGCATCTCATTTCTACCGTTTGGATTTTTCTTTGGAGCTCGGCTGTCAAGGTCCATGACTCGCATGCATACAAAAAGATGGATAATACTAGTGTATGCAGCAGCTTCAGTTTGCAACGGAGACTAATGTTTCCGTCTTTCCAGATTGATTTCAGTTTTGCAAGTGCTGCTGCCGTTTGTGCTGCTCTTGCCAGGATTTCAGTCTTGGATCCTTTGTTGCTGAGTATAGCGCCAAGGTATTTGAACTGGTTTACGGTTTCCAGTTCTTGGCCGTTGGCTGTTATCGTTGTTGATAATGGTTGTCCACTATTCGTCATCAGCTTCGTTTTTTCAGCATTGATCTCCATTCCGTACCTCGTGGATGTTCTGTCGAGGCGGCTCACCAGACCAGAAAGTTCTGTTTGATTTCCGGCAAGTCCATCAATGTCATCGGCGAATCTGAGGTTTGTGATGGTTCGTCCACCAATGCTGACTGTGCCCACGTGACCATCCAGGGCATCTGACATGATTCGTTCAAGGAGGATGTTGAAGAGTGTTGGCGACAACAGACAGCCCTGGCGAACACCAACCGCAGTGTGAAACCAATCCCCCACTGAACCCTGAACGAGAACTGCACTTGTGGCTTTAGTATACAACTCCTGTATTATTTGATCATTTTTTGACCCATGTTGTATTTCTTCATTGTTGACCACAGTGCGTCATGCCAGACCCTGTCGAAGGCTTTCCTGAAATCAACAAATACATGATATAATTCTTGTTGTTCTTGTCTGTACTTCTCGCTCAGAACTCGTAGATTGAAGATTTGTTCTGTGGTGCTTCTACCCCTACGGAATCCAGCTTGTTCTTCAGCGATGATCTCTTCTGCTTGTGGTCTAAGTCTGTTCAAAATGACCCTCAGCATTACCTTGCTGGCATGGCTGATAAGACTAATGGTCCTGTAATTTTGACACAGCTGTAGGTTACCTTTCTTGGGTAGCGTGATGATGAGTGACTGTGTCCAACTTGATGGCCACTCTCCAGTCTGCCAGATTTTGTTGCAGATTTGTGTTAGGATATCGGTTACTGTTGTTCCTCCCTTCTTAATCATTTCGGCTGGGATGTTGTCTACTCCTGTTGCTTTTCCCGTTTTCAACGATTTAATAGCATGTACTACTTCTTCCCGTAGGATTGGGTGGTCATCACTGTTCGTTGACTCCTGACTGGTTAAAACACTGATATCACCGTTGTTCTGGTGGTTGTACAGCTCTGAGCAGTATTCTGTCCACCTGTTCAGGATGCATTGATTTTCTGTTAGGCATCGGCCCTCTTTGTCGTGGATAGTGTTGGCTCTTGATGGTTTCTGCTTCGTCAGGTCTTTCACTATTTGGAAAGCCTTCTTGCTATTGTTGTTGTTTAGGTTCTCTTCGACTGAAATGCATTGTTTGTCTATCCAGTCTTCCTTTGCCTCTCTCATTCTTTTCCGGATTTGCTTGTTGATCTTTCTGTATGCTATCACTCCTTCTTCAGAGTTCTTGGTTTTCTTGAGCTCTCTCCTAGAGTCGCACATATCGAGGATTTCGTCTGTGACCCATGGTTGAGTTTTCCGGCGCTGTTTCCCCAAGACTTCGTTCGCTGTTTCGGTCATCACTTTGTTGAATTTGGTGGTCAGTGCTTGCGTATCTTCTTCAAGCTTGAGGAGAGCAGCAAATTTACCGCCAATTGTTGCTTGAAAGGTTTCGAGTATGTCGGGATCTTTCAGTCTGTCTAAATTGAACTTTAATCTAGTGTTCTTTGGCCTATTGAGCTTCTTTAGTCGTACCTTGAAGTTCAGTATCACTAGGTCATGATCACTTCCCATATCCGCTCCTGGAAATGCTCTTGACCTGGCTCTGTTGATTCCCGATCTGAACCGTCTCTGTACCATGATATAATCAAGCTGGTGATGTGATCCGTTGGGGGCATGCCACGTCCATCGTCTTGAAGCCTTGTGCTCACCAAGAGTGTTTGCCAGCACCATGTCGTTGTAGCTAGCGAATTCCAGTAGGCGCAAACCGCGCTCGTTGGTTGTTGCGTTGCAGGAGGGGCCGCAGTAGTTTTTCCAATCTTCGAGTGCATCTGCACCCACTTTGGCATTCCAGTCTCCCTGAATGATGAGAATGTCATTCTTATCCACCTTGTCGATGGTTTCCTGTAGTTGAGCGTAGAATTCCTCCACCTGGTCGTCGCTGTACTCAGTTGTCGGTGCGTAGGCTTGTATTATTGTGATGTTGAATGGTGTTGCTCCAAGGCGAATGGCGATGAGCCTGCTGGATATTGGATGGCACCCGAGTACTGAGTCTTTGACGGCTTTATTGACGAGAAAGCCTACTCCGTTCATGTGCTTATCCACTTCACCGCTGTAGTACAGCATGTGGTGATCATCTGTAAGGTGTTCACCGATATTCTTCCATCTGACTTCGCATAGTCCGACAACATGCCATGTGTAACTCTTCAGTCCATTTATGAGTTCTTGCAGCTTTCCTGTTTGGGCAAGCGTTCTGACATTCCATGTGGCTATACTGACATTGTCTCTTCCTCTTATTTTCGTTGTTCTTGTTGTTCTCGTTGTTGCATCAGTAGCACACTTTTCACCCTCGCCCTGATGCGAGACAGGGGGCGCGACCCTTGTTAACCCGTGCGACGGCCGAGCCGGTATGGATTTTTGTATTATGTTCATTTTTTTTCCATGCAGTGTGTCTTGGGCAAATGTAGTCTAGCGGCGCCCATCCCTCTCCAGACTGTTAGCCCCGGTCGAAGTCCCTCGTGATATGAGGGTTCGCCCTGGCCCCGGATATATGGCCGTTGGACTCGCGATGAGTCTCTTCCGCCCTGGCCGTTGACCTCAAAGTGGTTCATCCGCCCATTGATGTTGTATCGACATCACCCCCTCACGTCGTTTAGCCCGCCAGCTGAAGCGGTTTACCGGGGTATGGCACTTGGAGCCAGCACGTGAGAGATTTAGGGATGAGTGAGGACCAGTGACACCCGTCCACCCATACAGCTAGGGAGCAGCATGACGAACGCCAAAGGTACTACCTCTCCTCAGGCCCCCTATACACCCCCTCAGGCCCCCTATACACCCCTTACATTTTTTCTTTTAATAAGGGGCAAACTTAAAAACATAGTTGATAATATTATGGGTATAAATCAAAACCTAGAGTTGCCGTTCTTATTGCTGCTACAGTAATAATAATAATAATAATAATAATAATAATAATAATAATAATAATAATAATAATAATAATAATAATAATAATAATAATAATAATAATAGTGTTTCCATAAGTTTTGCATGCCCCGAAAACGTTTCAAGTGTGTAATTGAAGAACAGAAATAGCGTATCGTAGCGGATACTGCCAAGGTTAAACGTTACAGCGACTTAATTGAGCAGTATCGGCAAAGCAGCCTGTTTCAGAACAACAAGAAACTCATTTTTGAACCACTAGAAGGAATTGAAAGAGGGAATGACGTCATACCTGATGCTGACCCATATAGTGAGTTCTGGAAAGGCATTTGGAAAAAGGAAGTAAAGCATAAAGTTGATGCAGAATGGATAAAAGATATTGAAGGGGATGTGTGCTCTAGAGTAGGACAGAACACAAATATAACAGTCACCATTTAGATGCTGATGGAGATGGTTAAATAGCTTTCAAATTGGGAAACCCCTAGACCTGACGGAGTCCAAGGATACTATTTTTAAAACTTACCGGCTCTTCACGTACTTCTTGCAGAAATGATAAATGGATGTTTGACGACAGATAGCTTACCTAAATAGCTGACAAAGGGCACTACAGTATTGATCATGAAAGATTAAACAAGGTGACAAAATTATTTTTCCCTAACATATTGTCTGAAAGTATTTATGGTTAGTTGAACCAAAACAATTTGCTATCTAAAGAAAATAAAAGCAGCCGTAAACATCGCATGACACCAAAGATCAGCTTCTAGTCGATAAAATCATCGTGATAAACTGCAAACTAACACGTACTAACATTGCCATGGGGTGGGTTAATTATAAGAAAGCATTTGACATAGGGTCTCATTCATGGATATACAAATGCTTGGAGATTTTTGGGATAGCTCCACCATTCAAAGAGCTTTAAAGAATAGCATAAAGAATTGGGAAACCAATTTAACTTCAGGATAGGTCGGATTCGGAAAAATGAAAATCAGGAGAGGGATTATCCAGGGTGATAGTATTTTCTCCTTTGACTTTTGTCATTAGTTTGATCTCAATGACACTTCTCTTACGTTCTGTGAAGGCAGGATATAAACTTGGGAAAAACACTTACTATTCATAGATGACTGTTAAGTTTTTTTAAAGAATGACAACCAATTTATATCTTAATTAATATTGCTAAAGTATGTAGTGACAACATACGAATGAATATTGGCATAACAGAATGTGCCATTCTGGTTACAAAAAAAGTAAACTTGTTCACTCAGATAGCCGTGAACACCAAACAACATATCTGATAAAGAATGTAGACAGTAAGAGGGGCTACAAATACTTGGAAATACTGGAGACAGATAAGATTAAAAACAAGGAAATTTAAAACTTGGTCAAAGCTGAGTACAACAAGAGAGTAAAGAGTATTCTTAAATCACACCTCCACAGTCGAAATACAATCTATGCTATCAATGGCAGGGCAGTAGCTATCATTCGATATATTGCCGGTATACTCGACTAGAATGTAGATGAACTCAAACGTTTGGATACCAAAACACAGAAAATGCTTACAAATCATGGAGCATGTGAAAAGAAAGGAAATGCAGATCGATTGTATCTACCTCGAAAGAAATGTGGTCGAGGTCTTCTTAGTGTTGTGAATATAGAAGAAGGTTGTCTATATGAATATATTGTTGAAAATAATGATATTCTTCTCCGTGAGGTGAAAAGAAAGGAAATACTAAGAACTGAGGTGAAATCAATCAAATGGTACCAGAGATATGGGGAAAATTATTAAGAAGCTACATCGTGTATTCTTTAGGAAAACTGCATGTAAAGATAATGACAGCTGGAATTGGTTGGTCAGGGGTGATCCCAAAAGATCTACCGAGAACACCTTAATGGCAGCCCAGGAACAAGTCACTAGCACTAGGTCCAACAAACATTACACTGACAAAATTGCAGAATCACCGATATGCCGATTATCTAATTAAATGGAAGAAACCTTAGCGCGTATTGTATCTTAATGCCGTATGCCATCACAACATCAATATAAAAAATGGAGACACGAAAAAGTCGCTCAGGTACTACACTGGAATATATGCAAACTTTATGAATTTGAGCACAATGAGAAGTGGTATGAGCATAAGCCAGAAATGGTACAGGAGAACGACAACGTAAAACATATTTTGGGCATGCGCATAGAAACTGATAATGGTTCTTGAACATTCCAATCCCGACTTAATTTTTGTAAACAAGAGAACTTGCTTAATTATTTATATAGCCTGCCCATTCGTTATCAGAGTGCAGGAGAAAGAACACGAAAAATAAATGAATATCTAGATCTAAAATGGGAATTAGTTAGACGATGGAAATGTAAAGAAGTAAAGGTGATTGCCGTTGTCATTAGAATGCTTGGAACCATAACGAAAATCCACCATAACTGGCTTAAACAGATTGACGAGACAATTTCTTTTCCAATTCTGCAAAAGGCTTGTTAGGAACGTCGAAAGTGTTCAGGTACAACTTGAATGTCTAAGGTCAAGGGAATTGACTTAATGTTTAAAAAAGAAACATCGAAGTAAAACATCCACAAGTTGAGATAGCTATGAAATAACAATAATAATAACGATGGTGACTCTAGTTAAAATCTAATAACAGCAGTAATAAAAATAAAAATAATAAAAATAGTAATAATGAGAATGGGAAAAACAATAATATTATTTAAAATAAAAACAGTTATGGTAACTATTACAATAATAGTACTACTAATAATAGTAACGATAGTAAACATTATAGTAATAATAATTATAGTAATAATAGTTATAATAAAAATGATAGTAATATTATAATAATAGTAATAATAATAACAATAATAATAATAATAATAAAAGCCGTAATAATAACTGTAATAATGATGATAATAATAAAATTATAAAATTAATTGAAATAATGATAGTAATATTAGGTGTAGCAGGAATAATATAATAATAGCAATAACAGATATAATAAGGGCAATAGTAGTAATACTAATACGAAAAATAATAATGATAATAACAGTAACATTAATAAAAACAATACTAGTAATAATGGTAAAAATCATAACAATAATAATAGTAATAGTAAGAATAATAGCAGTAATGGTTACAATAATAATAATAATAATAATAATAATAATAATAATAATAATAATAATAATAATTACAATGGCAATTGTAACAGTCGTAATAGTAGTAGTAAGAATGGTAGTGGAAGTAATAATAATAATAATAATAATAATAATAATAATAATAATAATAATAATAATAATAATATGGTTCGATATTAATAATAATTAATAACAATAATAGATACCACAGTTGTTTACCGGTACGGCCTACACTTATTCAGTATATTTCAATACTAAACCGCAAATTACTGGTTTAGTTAGGGCTTGATAAAATTGGAAGTAATGGGTCGACTAATTTTTTCATGATTTCACAATATTTATTAATATTGTATTATATATATTAATCCGTATGATCAACATTATCTGACGACGATCTAAAACATTGTGGGGTTTAGTTCTATTTAATTGTTTAGATTAAGTGTACAGTATAATTATAAATATATACTTGTCTTTAGTCCTCTATAGCGTCTTTTGATAGAACTATATATATACACACACACATATATATATATTTCATTTTATGTATCTGCTGATTTGTTTATTATCTACCCTACCCCCAATGTTTGCTCGGTCTAACAGGCGTCGAGTTAAGATATGGGAGTCGACTGAGGGTTCATCATGAATGCTAACTTGGAGAGCCAGCTGCCCGTGACCTATATTTGACCAATACGCACTTTGACAGTTTTAAATCTGCTCTTTTATCTTTTATCTTTTTATCAGCACCAAGTTACTGATGGTGATTTTTCCAATGCAAAATTCTCAATTTTCACTTTACATTTTTATTTTTACTTTTATTCAGTCTTTGAAAGATGCTGTAGCATCGAAACGTTGGTTGATTGACGTAATACTGTAATATTGTTTATGTAAATTTATAAATGCTCTACTTGGTGTTGAGCACTTTTGAAAATTATGTTTATGTTCTTTTTATTATATATATATATATATATATATATATATATATATATATATATATATAAACCCAGCGAAACATTGGATTTCGGTTTATGACCGCACCTGGCTTGAAACCGATGGTATTATGTTGGTTTGACCTGACCTTCTGTAGTACTACTAATAAATACATATCACACATTTGTTATTAAATAATATAGCAGTCTGTTTAATTTCTTTCTACCAAACAAAACCAAAGATAAGATGTTAAATATATTCATAATATATATATATATATATATATATATATATATATATATATATATATATATATATATATATATATATATATATATATATAATGATTAAAGAAAAACCAAAATATTAATTACATGCCCATCTACGTTTCACCTTTATCAGAAGGAGGTTTTATCAGGATGAGAGATTGAAGAAAAAGGAAAAATACAGCAACAAGTACCAAAGTCTGAAAAAGCAGTCAAAGTTGTTCTGCCGTAGCATGTTTCTCAGCATTCTAACTGCTGAGCGCTTCCTCAAATTTATTTTTCAGACTTTGGTACTTGTTGCTGTATTTTTCCTTTTTCTTCAATCTCTCATCCTGATAAAACCTCCTTCTGATAAAGGTGAAACGTAGATGGGCATGTAATTAATATTTTGGTTTTCCTTATTTCTTTTTTCATTACGTCGGAACATCTTTCCATATTTAAAAATATATATATATATATATATATATATATATATATGTGTGTGTGTGTGTGTGTGTTTGTGTGTTTGTGTGTGTGTGTGTGTGTGTGTGTGTGTGTGTGTGTGTGTGTGTGTGTGTGTGTGTGTGTGTATAGCGAGCAAAACTTAATTTCTATAATAATCAGCAGCGGTCTTTTCTTCCGAAAAGTTGTGGCGTCATTTTAATGAGTTATTTATCACTTATTTTCTTCTATCAAACATTTTCTCGGTCGGTTTTTCCATTTTGTCTGTCAGAATTTTTTTCTCTCTGCAAAATGATTACTATATTTAATAGGATCAAAGAAACGCTTCTGAGATAGTATGTGATTTTTTTAATAAAATATTGGCGGGCAGATTTCACAATTGTCTATCATTGTTCACCAATAAGGGGGGGGTAAATGGGATTATTAGTGTTTCCGTGCAGTTAAAAAAAACAAGTAACATTGTCTGAAACATGTTTTTTCCATATCTATAAATTCTGGGCTCCCCTAAAAATGTATGCCCTCGATTTTTCTGTGATCAACCTGGTGGCATTTTGTTTATCAATTAATCCCGAGCCGTTTTCAGATCGCAGTACCAACCCAGGTGTGTATGTTTATTTACATCCTATGCAGAAGGTTAGACACAAGATCAGGTAGGTTTTCACAAGCCAGAGCATAATAAAAAATGTCTGTGCAGTCCCGTCGATATTCCGCGGTCGAAGCATCTAAGGCGATTATCAATAGACTAACTAATTCTCGGACGGAACGTAAAGGTTGGAAAGGTGGGCCTCCAAGGACTGAACAGAATCATACATTAGCCAGACAGTAACAAAGTTCCTGTTGGACATATCTCCGATTGGCACAAACACATACTCAACCTGTGCTATGGGTATCACCTGTGTTTCAATTCTATAGCCGGTCTTTCTTCGCAAAAGTTGAATTTCGTGTTTACTTTATCATTTGAACTCTCTATTTCATATGGCTTGTATTATAAATTGAGCGGATAGATCCCTAGTATATAATTGAGTTAGATGAGAATAACGGAAATTAACCCGGCGAGAGTTTGTAAAGGTCAACCAACTACATCCTTGTTGAAAATATCTTAGGTTGTGGGAATGTATTAAAATAAATTGATAAATGGTAACATTTAATGCTACTAAGACAAAGCTCCTTTCCTTTAACAACTAAAAGAACCTGTTCAGCCACCGATTATCACGGCTAATAGCACTCTATCTAACATCCATCATTTAAACACCTCGGCCTAACATTCACAGGAAACATGAACCGAAACAAATACATAGAAGACATTGTCAATGCTGCTGCAAAGAAGGTTGTCTATGTCTACCGTGCTCGAAAAGTCTCACACATGTCAGTATCCTAAATCTCTACAAAGCCACCATTCGTCCATGCATGGAGTTGTGTTGTGACTTTTGAGCGAGTGCATCAAATACTAGCTCCCCCTTCTTAGACATGGTTACAAACAAGAGTCTATATCTAATAGTTGCCACACTATCTATCAAGCTGCAGTATCTGCCCCATCACCGCTATGTTGCATCCCTGTGCTTGTTTTACAAGTACTTTAATGAAACATGCTCCGACGAACTTGCTGCACTGGTATCCCCCTCGATGTAAATACCCCCGACTGACCCGACAATCAGTAAAATCCCACCCTGCACCTTAGAAGTCCCTAGATTCCGGAAGGTGTTTAACTCTAGTGTTTTTAACCTGTGCTGACCGCTTTTAGAATTAACTCCCAGCTCACTGTTTGTAGACCGTTTCAACATGAACAAATTAAAATGTAATGTTTACAAATACTTCTGCTGAACAAGTCTCCACTTAGTATGCCTCTGTGTATATGACCCTAAATTCACAGTAGTACACAACGCGTAAGATGTTTAAAGATATGGGCTGACTAGCTATAACAAATTAATGATTTCGGGTTGTGTCTCTGTCTCTGTCTCTGTCTGTCTTTCTGCCCGCCTGGCTGTCTGTCGGTCTGTCCCTCTCGCCTTCTCTCTCTCTCTCTCTCTCTCTCTCTCTCTCTCTCTCTCTCTCTCTCTCTCTCTCTATCTATCTATCTATCTAGCTCTGCTTTAAAGTTATGAATAAGAAGCTTCAATAACAGGACAAGTATTACCTACGTTTGGGGGCATCCCGGCTAAAGTATGAGTAACCATATGTGAACGTTAAAGAGTTTGTAATGATTACAACAACTGTGTTTATGCGTTTATCACACTATGCTGCGTATGCAACACTTAGACGAAACAATAACCTCTCTTAATTTTATTTCCCTTGCTTTCTTACTTTGTTCTCATGAACAGTGTACTGGCTGAGAGGTTAGTTCGATTTCAGCTACAGCACAAAGGCTTATTTAATTAATTTATTAACTATTATTTTCTTTCATTCTAATTAATATTATTTCATTAATATTTTAATTACTAAACGCCTTCATTAACTTGTGACATCATCGTGGCATAGTGTTATACATGTGCAGAGCACAATTTGAACAAGATCAACATAATTTATACACATTTGACATTAATTTGTCTCAATTAATCACCGTCGGTACTTACTTAATTTGTGCACACCCTGTATATCTATTCCTATCTAATTATCTCCCCACAGGGCCAGATTTATACACAAAGTCGGTTTTTGATTTGAAGAAAATGTAGCCACCCAAAAAGGAGCAGTCTGGATTGGGAGAAAAAGTTAAATTACCTCAGTCTAGAATGATTTATCCATCACTGTCTTAGGACAAAAAAGATGGCATGTAGCATCAGAACAGGTACCAAATCTTGCACATCTATTATTATGCTAAATGTGAGTAGATCCACGCATGTTTCCGTAAAGCTTTGTTTCTATATACTTGAAAAACACCGAATACATGTTATCATATAACTTATTTCCGGGATTTAGTTATGAATGAAAAGTAATATTTTAAGTGTTCAAATTAGCCGCAATTTATAATTAACTGAGAAAACTTACAAATCTTATTCTTAGCTATTTAATATTTCACTCGCCTCTCTGTCTATCTGTTTTTCAGCCACTCTCTAATATTCTTAATGACTCTGTAAGTATATAGAGAAAAAACTACGTTTGTTTATGTGTGGCGTTATTAAATTCCAATACTTGTGTCTGTACACACCACAAACACGTAGGTAAATAAGATAGCACAATAATAAGTCAATTCCCCTCTAAACAACAACATCAACAACAACAACGTAAACTAAAATATACTTATTATTTTAGTTATGGAAGAATGATGTCTTAAAAGATATGCTCATGTATTTTCTAAGAAAATTAAAGTACAATAACTATTTATAGTGATTGTGACCCCAAAAGTAATGTAAACGACACATTCTGTTGCATGTACTTTCCCTTTCCACTACTTCTGTTTGAATCAACAGATTATTTCATTTTTTCTATCTATCTACCTATCTATCTTTCTATTTACCTATCTATCTATCTTTTTATTCTACCCTTTTTATTATATCTCTTTCCACTTCATTTTATTTTATTTGATTTGATTTGATTTTATATTTTATATTTGGGTTTTGATTATGTTTTAACATTTTGATTCTTAACGGTCTAAATCACGTGACTTCCCAAATTTTGAAATTTAAAATTTCTTTTCTTCTTTTTTTCTCCCCATTTCATTCTTTCCAAATATGATCTAATGTTAAGATCGGATTCTAACTCTGCCTGATGAGCTCTCAGTTTATAATAACTGTTGATCGATAACATCGATATGCCAGTGTCGCAGATTTTTTACATGTCTCTGTAAATAAAAATAATCATATATATATATATATACATATATATATATATATATTATTATTATTATTATTATTATTATTAAATATTAAGGTTTTTTTACTTACAGACGATATCTTTTCGGGCTTTTTACCCTCATATATGCAAAAGTGGTGGTTGCAGGCAGTCGTATGGGATCAAAGTCAGTTCGTAGATTCAGGCTAGAATTACAAGACAAACTCTAAGGACCACACGGCTACTGGTAATTACCACATACAGTAGTCGAAATTAAGACACACTTAACCGGGGAGGCAGGAGGAAGTGTTATTGCTGTCCACAGTGTTCAACGCTCGTGCGGAACTCGCTTTGTCGCAAATGACAACACACTTTCTCAATTTCACGGTGCTCTACTTTCAAGAGTATTACAGCTTTCAAGGGGATTTTAACTATAAATATTTTTATTAAATATTACAGTAATTTTATTTTAACTTACAGACGATATCGTTTCGGGCTTTTTACCCTCATCAGTGCAGAAGTGGTGGTTTCAGGAAGTCGCATGGGATCGAACGCAGTTAGTAGATGCAGGCTAGAATTACGGGGCAAACGCTCAGTCTGTCTATGTTTTTAAATTTTGTGAATTATAACTTATTGATAAAAATTAAATAAATAAATACTCCAATTATGGGGCAACGTAATGCCGACATTTTACATGTAAAGGGGTAAACTCTTCACCACCTAGGAAGAATGTCAAATACAAAGTTAGCGTCGACACGCTGCCACTATCGCCAATTAAAAAAACAACAGAAATATAACTATATATAATTGGAGTATTATTTATTTATTCATGTTATATTTTGTTTTAACGAAATAGGTTATAATTCACAAAGTTTAAAAACATAGATATGAGAATGTAGGACACAAGGAGTATGGAAGAGAACAAAGTTTGTTCATATTAATATTTTATGTATTCGGTTGACGCCAAAAATAATGGAATGTACCTTGCAGTTCCAATAAATTTGCAACGACTGTATATACAAGTCTGCCGATAATATATCATCTACAGATATATGGCATATGTTTGTCTAAAACTCGCAAAAGAATAAATCAAATAAAGATGAACGCCCGGTGTTTTTCTTTGTACCTCATCTCTAGAACTGTTGGCAAATACTGTAAAATATAAGGATTATCTAGAAAAATCGAATCGCATATTTTTATATACGCACAGACACACGTACGTAGTATATATATATATATATATATATATATATATATATATATATATATATATATATATATATATATATATATATATATATATATATATATATATATATATATATATATATATATTTAAAATTTGAAAAAGTAAAATTAAGATTGTGGGGGAAAAAAACAAGGCAAAAAGTTGCCTGAATGCAAGCAAGTGTCCGATTGCAAAAAATCCGGTATCAAAAAGTCCAGCGGAGAAAGAGATCTGCCTCCGTCGCTTTTCTAATTTCTTTTTCATTCTTCTACCTATACCTATATATATATACATATATATATATATATATATATATATATATATATATATATATATAGTGTTATTATGCTTGTTAGTTCATAATTGTTAATACCATGAAGCTACAATGTTTATAAGGAAGGGCTAATGATTAAAAAGTGACTGCTTTTATAGCGTGCGAGAGTTTGCTCTTTTCGCTTATTTCTTTATTTCTTTACTTTTATTCATTTATTTCCTCATCCCTTTCCGCTGGTTTCGTCTGTTTTTAGTTTTTATTTATTTTATCGTTTAGTTGTTGACCTTTTGCTTATCGTATTCTTTCCTGTGTATGTATTATATGTGTGTACGTGTATATGATGTGGGTTTTGAGTAATAAGTATGTATAGTTATGAGCTAAAATTGAGTTCCTTCCAATATCCTTTTCACCTTTACATGATATCCCAACCACCTTACCCACCACAAATTTCCACGAGCTATAAACTCAATTCATTCTTTTAGAATTATCTCTTTTGGTAGCTTAATGGAACTATGATGTGAAAAAAGTCGAAATGGGCACATGTATGCACATATGTAGCAAAAAGTGTATAAATATATGTATATTCCATGAAAAATGCCAGTATACTGAAATCATATGCCCTTAATAGGGTTAAGATGAAAATTCATATAGACTAAATGTACAAAAGCAAGGAAATTCCAAAAATTTTACTTTTATTGTAATTAAGGGTATGACTACATATCAACCAAACCATTTCATTATCACATCTCTATGCATGAGTAGATGAAGTGTGTGAGGTGCGCTGGAGAAAAATTCTTACCAGTAAAATACATAGCCCTGTTGTGCTCGCATACCCTTAATGACAAGAAAAGTGTAACAATTTAGGAATCTCCTTGCTTTTGTACATTTAGTGTATATGAATTTTCATCTTAATCCTATTAAGGGCATATGCTATCAGTATACTGGCATTTTTCATGGAATATCACTACTTTTGTAAAGGCTGTGCCTCAATACAATGCCTTCTCATAACTGATATCGTTGATTGTTTGACTATTCAATGTTTCTTCCAATATTCACAAGTAAATATTTATTTAAATTACGATGAGTGTATATTTACTCATGATACAATTCAAACTAGAACAATTTTTTTCAAACTTTACCAGGTATTCATTGCAGACAATAAATGGTGATTCAATCATTTTACAGTAAGTGTGTTTGAAAATTGACAAGGACACAATGCAATTAAATCAAAATGCCATCAACTAGAGCCTACAACCTCTATATGTGCCACAACACAGCTGAATTAATCAAATAGCTGATGAGATATAGAAGAAAGTGTATGTGGACTAGTCATTTTTAAGGATTTTTCTGAATTTTCGGGAAAACTAAAGTCTATGGTAAACTGAAATTAAAATGCCATCAACTGGACACTAGAACCTCTATCTTTGCCAAAAAAACAGCTGGATCCATCAAATGGTCGATAAGATATAGAATAAAGTGTATGGATACTGGTCATTTCTAAGTTTTTTGGAATTTTCTGGAAAACTAAGATATATGGTAAACTGAAATTAAAATGCAATCGACTAGACCCTAGAACCTCTATCTCTGCCAAAAATCAGCTGAATCTATCAAATAGTTGATGAGATACAGGGTGGCACATAACATGATTTCATGATTGAACTTTCTGGATCTCTGGGTTGTCTTGACTAATTATGCTGAAATTCTACACACTTATAGAACCTATCAAATAAAAATGTTCTGCAAAGTTTTAACTGATATGGTGTATTGGTGTTTGAGTTATGATTGATCAAAGAAATGAGATTTCCAGCATAGGTCATTCGTGAAGTCTATTAAGGGATAGAGCGCTCTCGCGCCTCCCTTGATATATATATATATATATATATATATATATATATATATATATATATAGTATGTATCACAAGTTCGTTGAGAAAAAAAAATAATAAAGTGCCCGATCGCATGTTCTACAAGAGCTAATGTAAGTTATTTTATTTTAAAACTATACATTACAGTGTCTGTTAGTATGACCCTGATCACATCGATCAGGTCATCCTGGGTCTGGATTAAAATCCGGGACTGACTAAACCAGATTAATTACTGAGTCGCTTCTCTCATAGAAGGTTCCAGAAAAAAAACTAGGCCGATCAAACCCGAGTATACCAAACAGAAACTATTAGGTATAAAATAATTTATTTATTTTTACTTTCGTTAACCTCAAACAAGGCAAAATGCAACTGAAACGTAAAGGCCATTTTAAGTGGGAAGTTGTGTAGCGAGATGTTTGTTAACATTACATTTAAACTGATTTAAGTTGCTGCAGTCAGGGAAGAGGAAGTGGTAAAAGAATTCCAAAGGCTAGTAGTTTGTGGAAAGAAGCTTTTAGAATATAAAGCTATCCGGCATCTGACGAGCGGTGGGATTTCTTTTGACTGATGTGCTTATCGGAGGTATTTATGTCGCGGGGCACCAGTGCAGCAAGTTTCTTCGTGGCAAATTCTATTGAAGTATTTGTAGAACAAGCACACAAATGCAATATTGCGGCGATAAGATAGGGGCTGGAGCTTGTTAGATAGTGTTTAACCTATGAGATTATAGGCTTTCTTGGGGATCCTGTCCAATGGGACGAAGCAAGTGATTTTACACCAGCACAGGTGTGACAACAATACTCCATGCATGGGCGAATTATGTCTTTATAGAGATATAAGATACTGGCAGGTGTGAGAATTTTTCTAGCTTGATAGAAGAGGCCTCTTTCCTCGCAGCAGAATTGGCCGTTTCTTCTGTGTTTGTTCTAATTCTAATCCAACAAGTACCTCCCAAAAAGTCAAAGAAATGGGTAGTTTAGAAAGATATTTGATGGATGTAATTTCTTATCTACAAGCATAACTAAACTTACATCAGATGGCAGTATATAATTCTTTGTAGATAAAACCAAAAGGCTTTACAAGTTAAAATAGGGCAGCTGGCAATAGACAACATTACTAGCAAATACCAATTTGCAACAGACAACAAATATTACATTAGCACCGAATCCAAGAACTTAGCGGCTTGAATTAAAATTGACAATAGGGCTGAGTTTTTTTTTCAAAAGAGAAGGATCCCTCATCATGAAAGATTGTAAACTAAGTTTTAGGAATAGATTCAGCCATAAGTGAGATTGGGTTGGTCAGCAAAAATATTATTAGAAGAATAAAACCTTAATTTACGGCGTTGGATTAATTATAAAGCGGATGTCGATTGGTGCAAGCTATCCGATATTAAGCACAAAATAAATGGACACAATTCGATAACACTAAATAAGGAATTACACGCCGCCAAAAGCTATATAGAGATAAGTAATTTATAACTTGAAACGTAACCCTAACCCTAACCTTAACCTCTACGCAAATAACTTACTCTTCTTTGAGAACATACATGGGCTATCACATCTAACTTAAAGGACCCCTGTGACGTCGCGATAGTTCAGATATATGTGACTTGATCAAACTATTTTTTCTTTATTACCTCAAGTAGAGATTCCAAAAAAAAGAATTCGGGCTATACCGAGAAGATGGCCTATGCCTCTCCTGATACAGCAGTGGACACGCTCTGGATAGGTTAAAAACAGTTTACACATTCTTTAACAAACAAGATGTTAATATTACCATCGATACCACTATAACCAACATACAATTCTTAGATACCAATCGTGACCTTGCTAATCACTCTAATCACTCCATCAGCATTTTCCATAAACTGATAGAACAATTAAAATACATCAAAACTATATCCTGTGACACCATAGTCTTCAGAAACCGAACACCAAACATGAGTAAGAGAATCTCTATCTTATCTCCCAGCCCGTAATATTCCTACAAGATGTCTCATACTAAAGAAAAGCCCTACGCGAAAGGGACTTTAAAGAAAAAAACATCATAAACACTATCCAACCCACCAGATGACATAGACTCAATAGAAAAAGGAACATGATCTGCTTGTCCTATTTTCTCAACGTAAAATTTAACGTTGTCAAATATGTCTTTTACTTCTTAGATAAACGCTTCCCACCATCTGATAAGCTCCATACAACTTTTAACAGATACACGGTCAAAACTATTAACTTCTGCTTACTCCTTATGTTTTCAGATAACCTCAAACACCATAGCTCCTATTAAGTCACCTAGTCCTACTTGCTCATACAGAACTAAAGGGTGCAAGTTCATTACGTTACTTATTATATCAAATTTACCCCAGGCACAAATCCAACATATGACGAAATACGCAATGGCTTTTTAAACAAAGATTCTACAGAACAGCATTTTTACAATTTGAAATCTATTTTTAAAGCGGAGTAGATTTTAAGAGAACTAACAAATAATTTGATGGTTCAATAAGAGTTTATAACAAAATTAATAATTAATAATACAGTTGGGATTATCTGTATGACATCTACTTATATAAATACGAAGATGTAGAGAAGTAGGACATTTCAAATTGTGGAAAATACGGTTCACGCAAATCTAATCATAATACGGTTTAGTGGATGCACTGCTTTAGATTATTGGTGATATAAAATATAAATGTTTTTTTTATGAATGCAAAGTATCATTTTCTAATTAAATAATTTGAATATAACGTTCAGATGAAACATTGTTAAATATTCTGATCAAAACTTCATAGGGATGACGATTAAATATTATTGTATAGTATTGTTTTATTTTTATATATGAATATAAATAAATCTAACTTTTCTTTTCTGTTTCTATCGAGCGAATTCAAAATAATTAAATTATGTTAGCTGATTTTGTAGTAATAGGTATACATATATATTTTAGGTAATGTCAGTATACGTCCGTCGTTTTAGCGAGTAAATGGAGAGGAGTTTGGGAAGGTTGCTTCATACAATAGGAATTGACACAGGACAGCCAACAACCTATATGTGTGTATATACTACAGCATCCGGCGTCTAGTCTAGTCTATCTTCCCCAACTTTCTCTCATTTGCGATCCCCCCCACCGTATAAACGACCCAACCAGTCATGTGTCGGCAAGTCTATCTACACGGTTGTCAAAATCTACCATCTATCTTTTATTACGTAATCATTTAAAAAAATGATATATATATATATATATATATATATATATATATATATATATATATATATATATATATATGTTTATTTTTTATTTACACAGACATGTACAAAATCCGCGACACTGGCATGTCGATGTTATCGATCAACAGTTATTATAAACTGAGATCTCATCAGGCAGAGCTAGAATCCGATCTAAACCTTAGATCATATTTGGAAAGAATGATCTACGGTCAAGATCGGATTCTAAGTCTGCCTTATGAGATCTCAGTTTATAATAACTGTTGATCGATAACATCGACATGACAGTGTTGCAGATTTTGTACACGTCTGTGTAAATAGAAATACTCATATATACAAGCTCTATATGATATTGAGTACTTTTATATAAACCCGGTTGAAATTCTTTGGATTACTACCCTGTGGATGTTTTACCTTGATTATCATATATATATATATATATATATATATATATATATATATATATATATATATACATCTTTTTTGATAATAAACATTTTTTATATGCCATCTTCACTTTAATCTATATCTCCTCATCTTTCTCCATTTTTATCTCTCCCCATACCTTTATCTTTCTCCCGCCTAATCTCCCGCTCTCTCTCTCTCTCTCTCTCTCTCTCTCCCTCTCTCTCTCCTCTCTTTGCCACCTCATTTTTTTGACGACATCCATAATGTACGGATAAAATAAGCAAATACGTTAATCATTTATTATTCATGATGTCATTCATCAAGAATCTCTTTCTTATCTCCTTTCGTGTTAACGGATGACGTCATCCGTTAGTGACGTCATATGATATACACTGTCCCAAACAAACAAGCAGTACTCACTATTTCATATGTGCACACTTATATTATAAAACAATATTATGTATATCTGCGTCACCAGTGCTCAATATACGTGTAGTAATTAGTGGTAGTATAAAAGTATACTTATGAGAAGTAAGATATACAGAAAAGTTTATGGTTCATTTAGAAAGGGTCCATCGCCGCAATGTTGCATCCCTGTGATTGTTTTACAAGTAAGTCGATGGAATATGCTCCGACGAACTTGTTACACTTGTGCCGCTCTCTACGGATACACCTCAGACCCACTCTACAATCAGCAAAATCACACCGCTTCACTGTAGAGGTCTTCCACTTCCGGAAGGCTTTCTACTTTAATAGCTTTTTTCCTCGAACTGCTAGCCTTTGGGATTCCCTCTCTGCTCCCTGTTTCACTGACTGCACCAATATGCATAAATGTAAATGTGATGTGAACAAGCATCTTGCTGTGCAACTCCCCGCTTAGAATGCCCCTATAAATAGTGCCCCTAATTCATCGTAGTCCCTTTACGTCTGTGAAGCACCGTGCGTTGTTTAGGGTGTATTTAAGTAAACAAAATGCATGGTTATTCGTTCTATATATGTACGTCTCTCTATATGTGTGTTTCTGTGTGTTGATATGTGTGTGTGTGAATGAATATATAGTTATACTTTCGTGCGTGATTACCAAAACTCGACATGCCGATTGGCAGTTCTATATCCAATAATCATGCTTCGTACCATTGCATTTAAACCCATTTTTCACATTTCATAAGCCATTTCCCTCGAGACGCACAACCTGTCGACCCAAAATTACGGTCATCCAACAGGTCGACCTTCAAACGGTAATCTAATGGGTGTCATTATGTTTCCTTCTGTCTATTATAACTCTCTCTCACTTTCTCTCCTCCTACAATCCCCTTTTCTTACGTGCTCTCTCGACCCCCGCTCTCTCTCTCTCCTCAATGTCTTTCGTTTCTACCCCTCCTCAGCCGAACTGTCTCTTACTTCATCTCTATTCCTCCTCTTTCCTTGTTTTCTCTCTGTGTCTCTCTATCTCTCAATCTCATTTAAACCCCTCTCTTTCCCACTCCCCCTTTCTCTCATCGTCTACTCTCTCTTGCTCTCTCTTTATCTCTATCTTCCTCTCTCTCGTTATCTTCACGGTCTTTCCTCCGATCTCCCCCTCTCTCTTGTTCTCATACATCTCACTCTCCCTCTCTCTCATTATGTTCTCTTTCTTTCTTTTCTTCTCCCCATCTATATTTCGACCTATCTCTGTATCCCATTCTCCCTCTTTCTTTTCTATCTCTTTCTTTCTATCTTGCTCTCTCTCGTTCTAACCCATCTAGTCTCACTTTCCCTTTTTTTTCTATCTAACTTTTCTCCCTTTTCTTCTCCCCCTCTATTTCTATCTGTATCTTTCTCGATACATTATTCATTCATTTATTTTCCATGATTCTTCTTACTAACTGCTCTAGAGCATGGAATGTCCAGTGCTCTGCACCTCCCGGGGTAAATACCAGTTATCATAGTCTGTGAAAGAAAGTTGGGGAACAATGGCGATGTAATATACCATTACATAAAGAATGAGAGACAGTCTTGAAGTAAGATACGTCTATTCAATCTGCTCGTATAGCGATAAAAATGCGGTTTCAAAATTAAGCGTGACAGAACTAGAACAAATATTCACATACAAAAATAAAAGAAGCATTCTTGTCTGTACAAAATAGACTGCATTAAAACTTAACAAACATGATAAATTTATTCTCTAACTAAAATACAAAAAAGGCTTAGAACCTCAAATTCTACATTCTTCTCCACCAATTTCAAACTGGTTTTTCACTTCTGAAATATCTCCCTCACGTCACATGAATAATCTATGAAACTACATGCGTGCCGAGACTCACACTTAGCTCTTAGAAGTTAATAATTTAAAACGACCTTGAAAAATGTCATAGACTAGGTAACTAGTTAAACAATCGGAAAATTAATTCATGGAATGGATAAATAAGTCAACATACTAGTAGAAATACGTACATAAATATCTCTCCCGCTTTGCTTGCCCTTCAACCACTCGTCCCTCGTGCATCTGGCTCACCACAACTAATTGCCTGTTACCCTTTCCTTGCCTTACAGCTCAAGTTTTCCTCTCCTCAAGTACTCAACCCATAATATACAACATTTATTTCCCCTCCCCTTTTGTGATTATTGTGACCGAAAAGATGATATTGTGTCAAAAACGAGTAACCAGTTACACTTTTGGTGTGTTTATTCCCCAACTCCTGTCTAAGAGCTTTAAATTCTGCAACTTTCTTTTTGATGCAGTCCGAGATTAAGTCTTCCGGATAACCGTTGCTGATAATGATTTCCCTTATCTTATCCAATTCTGAGTGAAGTCTGTTAGGAGAACAAATCATGAGGGCTCGATGCACTAAGGTATGAATTAAGTCTAACTTTCTAGATGTTGGTGCAAACGAGCACCAATTTAAGTAGAGACCCGTAAATATGGGTTTGCGATAAACACTAGTAAGGAAACCTATCCTGGATCTTTCAATAAAGATACCAAAAAACGGGAGGTAATTATCCTCCTCAACTTCCATAGTGAAACTTAAAGCATATCAAGCAAATTCAGCTTCTTTTAGAAAACTATATTTTCTCAACGACTAAGAATATATGGCCCCCCTAAAATACGAAAGAAAGAGGTCCCACTCAGACCCATATTATCTATATATAACTAATTAACAAATTAGTATAATGTTTTCCCTTTCATGTACATTAAAATGAAATATATCTTCCCTAGCAAAAGTTGACTCCGCTATCTAGAAAACGTGTAATTAACTAGAACGAACGTGTGAGCAGGCGAAAATAAATAAAATTAAATTAAATTTAAAAATAAATAAAAAGAAGTAATAAACATACATGATCAAACGAAATATCATCATACTGAATGTTCATGAGACCCGCCTGGCGCAAGTAGAAATATTATATAATATAAGAAATATATATATATATATATATATATATATATATATATATATATATATATATATATAATGTGTGTGTGTGTGTGTGTGCGTTGTGTTTATAAAAAGGTGAAAAGTGCTTAACTCATTGCACCATGTCTTAATTTGCCTCATTGTGTGTCTATCTGTTACACCTTTACATTGTACTGCCTTCTTATGTGCCTTAATATAGCTTAAACGATGGTGTATTGTGCTTCCTGTAATTGCGTTTAATTTTAGCATATTGCACGCTGTGAAACTACTGTAATGCCATGGTATACTCTGCAATTGCCAAAAATTAATAATATGAGTAAATACTGAATTTTTGTGATTCAAATTTAAATAATCATTATATATACTAGTTAATATATGCTCCCTCCGGCGCATATTTTTGACTAGGCTGCCGCGTCAGAAATGAACGCTCACCCGTAAACCCATGGAGCCCCAGTCATATTTCTTGGGTGGTTAGACATTGATTTTCTTTGTTTCCGACCAAGAATATTTTTAGTTTAAAATAAAGAAAAAAAAATTTCGATCCCACCCCAATGTTTTTTACCCTCCTCCATAAATAGAAATATTTTTAGTTAAAAAATACAAAACATTTTTGACCCGCCCCACAAATGTTTTTTTACACTCCCCCATACATAGAATAGTTTAGTTAAGAAAAGAACAAACAAAAGAGAATTGTTGACCACCCCCAAATTTTGTTATCCTTTCCCATACATATAAATATTTTAATTAAAAAGAAAAAAAAATTTGTTGACACCCCACCAATTTGTTACCCCCCCCCCTAATGCATAGTAATGTTTTCAGTTAAAAAAAAAATGTTTACCCCTCCCCCCAAAAATTGTTTTTACTCTCCCCCATACCTAGTAGTATTTTCAGTTTTAAAGAATTAAAAAATAATAATAATTTTACCCTCCTTAAATTTTTTTTTACCCATACATAAGAATATTTTTAGTTAAAAAAAAAAAATTTCCTTCCCCTATACATAGTTAAAAAAAGGAAAAAAGAATTAGGTGGCGCCTCGGTCATATCAAATAACTCATGTTTAAATATGCTATAAAAGGCGCCTACGTCATATCAAAGAACCAGTTTTGTTATTCTTCCAAATCGTTACCCATTTAGCAACTTCAATTTACAACAAAATACCTTGAATAAAAATAAAGTATCATAATGTGAAAAAATCCTCTCACAATGACGTCACTTCCAGAAGGACCGGAAGGATGAGTCAGCAATTTATTTTTTCCCAAATGGTCACCCATTTACTAATGGCTGGGATATGTCTTGCTTAATTTCAATTTACCACAAAACACATTGTCTTAACACCGTAATTAACATAAAGAATGACGTCACTTCCGAAAGGTGGACTTTGCAATTTTAACAGTCTTGCCATTCAAATTAGGGTTTAAAAACACGCTGGTTTCTTAATGAAATGTGTTTAATTAATTGTATGGAAAAAAATTTATTAATATCACCTCATCGGAAAATATTGTAAATACATATGTGAATTTGATAATAGCAGTTATAAGTGTATATTTGTAAATATGAATTTAATTGAAATTTAAAAGGAATGAATTATGTAAATGGTTAAACCCATCTAGTGTCTGAGCGACTTTTTGTAACAGTATATAAGCATGTTGAAAAAGTATTAATTTAAGTAAGATTCTTGACATGCTTTCTGTTCTAATCGCAGTCTCGTCTTGCAATTTCTTTCTACTTTATGTATATGTTTACGGCGGTTTTTGTAGTACTATATATAGTAGCTGACAGACTAAGTAAATAGTAATATTACTTTGATGGGTTTCGGCTTCAGACAGACAGAGAGAGAGACAGACGGACAGACAGGCAGATACATCATTTCCATTATTAATACTAGCAAATATATGCTCCCTCCGGTCGCATATTTTTGCTAGGCGCCGCGTCAGAAATGACGCTAGTATGTAATTTGGGTAAATCTTATCACTACAATTAATTTAAATGATATATTGCACATGATAAATAACAACATTAATAAAAAGAAAAATTAAGTTTGCATTGTTATCGTCTGCTCGCTTTTCTTTCCACCCAATCGTTTTGCGCCAAATCCACGTAAGAATTTACAAAATAAAAATAAATAATAGTTGTTGTTTTCCAAGTAGAAAAAAAAAGTGTACCTAAAATAAAATTAACAATGTAAAAATACAGCGAATACGATTCTAAAAACAGTTATTTACTTGCCCACTAAAAGGTGTCCCCCAAGTTATCGTCTGCTCGCTTTTCTTTACACTCAATCTTTTGCGCCAAATCCACGTCAGAATATAATAAGTAATATTTTATGTCTTTCAAAGCGGAAAAAAGGTGTACGTAATTTAAAATCAACAATTAAAAAAAAATAGAGCGGAAACTATTCTTAAATCAGTTATGTAATTTTCCAGTACAATGTGTTGTTTTTTTGTTGACAAAAAAAACTAAATTCATTATAATGTGTGTGCGTTTTTTTAAATAGTAATTTTTAAATCAATTATTATTTTAATTAAACAATTTAATTCAATAAATTTGGTAAAATCAACAATTTAAAAAACTAAATACAGCAAACACCAATTTTCAAATCGGAAAAAAGGTGTATCTGAAAATTATCAATAAAAAAATCGGTACTCTTTTACTGCAGGACCCGCGATGACTTTCGAAAAATAAAGTTTAGCTAAATTGAATTCTTTATAATGTGTGTGTGTGTTTATCAATTATTATTTTAATTAAACAATTTGATTCAATAAATGTGTGTTTTAAAAAATAATGGCTAATAAGATTACGAAAATAAACAAACTCAGAACGTTTTAATAAAATACATCAGTAAAGTATTAACGCGCCCGTTTAAAAGGGAGGTACGCTGTTTAATCAGTTGGACGTAGAGGAACGCGCTCGTTCAGAAGGAGGTACGCTGTTCAATTAGTTGGGCGTAGAGGAAATAACTACGTAACTCATTTAAATAAATAATAAAGGAAATAATTATAATTTATAAGTATGATTATTAGCGAGCAAAATGGCGTAAATACATGTTAAAATCTGAAGAGAACAATCATGACTGTATATTTGCGAATATTAATTTATTAGAAGTTCAAAAGCAATTGATTATGTAAATTACGAAAATGCGAATAGTGTTTATGTCGGTTTTTTAATAGTATATAATGAAGCTGGCGGATTTAATAAAAACATTTTTTTGTAAATAGTCATAGTACTCTGATGGAGTTTCGGCTTCAGACAGACAGATACATAAACTTCATTATTAATATATATATAAATATATATACATATATATATATATATATATATATATATATATATATATATATATATATATATATATATATATATGGTGGTTCATGAAAGTTGCGTTTACACTGTAAGCAAAGTGAACTTAAGTGATACATCAATTTCCATTACCCTAGATGATACAGCGTCAATACAAAATAGCGTAGGTCATTTGGGACAAATGGAGGAAGTAATCGATAATTCATCTGATTCACGTCCCCAACTTACTTTCGAAACTCCGACAAAACAGATAGGCCGCTTGGAATGAGATATATACCAACGAAATAAATGGTATTAGTAAATATATTTATGCATATATACAGTGGTTATAGTGAAAAGCAATAAGTATTTGTAAATTATAAAAATATATTTTACTAAATTTCATATCTTTTATTAATGTTGAGTGCTATATGTTTGTCTGAAGCCGAGACTAGACTAGTACTGTCTTGTAATGTTCGGTTCAGTTTTCTAAACTATTTCAGACTAATGTACTGCACTCTAATGCTCAATTCAGGAGAGGGTGTAGTGTAGTATATGTGCTGTTACATGATACTATCTTACCAGGCATTACCTCGTTTATTTTTGGATGGGGTTAGTATGTTCTTTTTTCATGGTGCTAGCTCCTCTGCGTGTATGTAGGGAGTAGTGTAGTATCTGTTCTAGGGTAATAGTACCATCTCCCTTGGGATTACATGCCTTTGGGGGTAAAGGGGGCGTGTCGTATCTGGGACAGTATATGTTATTTTGTCAGTATACCGTCACTCCAGGCATTACTTCTTCTATTTTAGTATGGAGGGATAGTTTTGTGGGAAGAGGATAGTGTAGTTGCTGTTCCGTGGGCATGGTACTATCCTCACAGGAATTGCCTGCTCTTATTTCTAGGGGTATTAGGCTCTAGTAGAATCTGTTCTGTTATCATGACATAATTGGGACGGTAACATATTTGTGCAAATCACTTTTGATAACTTAATATTTAGTTGTGACGCCATTGTTTAGTTATAAACGCCCGTTACGTCTTGCAGTGGTTGCGCGCAAATGCTTCATAACTAAGACACACATTGAGCTAATTATTCTTCATAAATATTCGAAGTTCGTTGATATTTCTCAGATTTTTCAAGTGAATTTTTATTTTCGAATTTCGCCATGGATTTTCGATCGGATTCAGAGCACGCGATTAAGTTGGTCACTGATATTCTCACGGTATAATCACGTTCACATGTCGTTTCTCGTTAGATTATTGACGTAAGGCGAGGTTAAGCTTAACGAATGCCAAATAGGTGACCATTTCGGAATACCAACAGTTGTACGTGGGAGGGCGGCGACACGTCCATGCAAACAAAAAACAATGTTGTCCAAATCATCTCTCCTGCGACTGTAAACCGCTTTTTACGGAAGCATGACATTTAATAAAATTGTATTAAATTGAACAGTTCTGGATTAACCATTTTCTAGTACGTGGTCTTTTATACTTGGTGCCTTTTTGTAAAACTTTCACAGCCAGATCTCGTCTTCTACCACAACTCCAAAAGACTTCATTTTCCTCCCTAACATCAAACATATTTTTATGAACAATGTGTATTTCCAAGAACTTCCATCTATGGCACATATTGCACGTGATCACTTCTCTGGGGCTATAGCATGGTCATTTTTAAATCTAATGCCAAGAAACACTTGGCATGAACTGTTCTCATAAGTCATCAAATTATATCTATTCCATCTGTTATTTTGAATACTATCAAAAGTAGATTTTCGCATTTATACGTGGTAAGTATATTAGTATAAAGAACAGCATTCCCCGAAGTGCTTTAACAGTTATCAGAGAGGATAATCTATGTTGCCTTTAAAATGGAGAGGTAATATCGAAGGAAAAATCAGAAATGATATCCATTTATATCTGTTGAAGGCGTTCGACCCCAGAAGATCTAGTTTTTTAATAATAAAAATATTACTATTTATTGACCATTGATAAGCATTGACAACTATAGCCAACCACACATCCACTCTCTCGCCCTCTCTCTCACGCCTTCTCTCTTTCTCATTTCTATAAAATACATTAAAACACTCACTCCAAAATAGAACAAAACCCCCTTACCACCCTTTTCTCTTTCGCTTGTTCTCCCTTCCCCGTCATCTTCTGTTCGCTACCCCGTCCTCAATACATAAATATACACATATATAAACATATGTATATATATATATATATATATATATATATATATATATATATATATATATGTATATATATATATAGATATAGATATATATATATATATATGATTATTTTTATTTACACAATGGCATGTCGATGTTATCGATCAACATCTATTATAAACTTAGATCTCATCAGGCAGAGTGAGAATTAGATCTTAACCTTAGAGTATATATATATATATATATATATATATATATATATATATATATATATATATATATATATATATTAAATAGTTACCATTAATATTATAACCTATCGAATTCTAAAGTTAAATACTACATGACTAACTTCACATTACAAGCCGGTAACTAATATACCACTATAATATCTCTCTCTTTTTATCTCTCTATATATGTATGTATGCCTATATGTATGCATATATGTATGTATTTATGATAAATGATGAGAAATGGGTAATGAAGAGAGAAATATACAAAATCTCAGGGGGCCACTTTAAAAGAACGATCAAGTAAATTACTTGAAGAAGCCAATGTGGAGTATATATGACAACGTGCACCATTTTGCAATGAAATAAATGTAGCTGTATTTAATTATTATCATTTCTATTACTATTATTATCATGATTATTATTATTGTCAGCGCCGTTGTTGATGGTGTTTTGTTAAAATTGGTATTTATTTGTTTTTAATCCAATTAGACACTGAACTTCATAATTCCCTTCAGGAAGGACATTTATCATCTTTTGAACGAGTTCGCAACAAAAATGAAATAGGATTTTTTAAGTTAAATCTAAAAGTTCGAGATAAGAAAAGAAAGGATTCGTAGAATGAGTTCAGACAGTAAATAAAGCATCAAATTCGGATTAAATTAATTAGAAAACAGACAATTCAATTTGGAAATTAAGTGATAAGATTTATCAATTCATACTCTGATTAATTATCAGTAAAACAGGAAGAGTGCAGGCATATTTATTTCGGAATTGAATATCGTTATTAGAAACAGACATGAATTGGCGTATTGTGCAGTTCACGCATAAACACCCGCATCTAATGATCATAGATTCACGAATACACCATGCCACCAATAGTTATATCCTTGATTAAAATATCATTGTTTTTTAACAACGTTTTTCTAATAAGTATTTTTTACAAATAATATATATATATATATATATATATATATATATAAATGTAAGTTTGTAATCCGAGGCAGGAGCAATGTGATATAGGTACCGGAAGGTGGAACAGATGAACAAAAATTAATGAGAAGAGAAAATAAGAATGGAATCTCAAACCAATTTATTAATATTTCACGTAAAACAGATTAATACCAGAATAGTAAATAAAAAAAAGTTTACTGTCAAGCAATTAAAAAGTTCCGGAAAAGGTAAATTTTAATTTTCGAGGGCGGGGCCTCTCATTATCAAAAGATCAAAAATATGACCGAGTGGTATATATATATATTCTTAGCACGAGTTAAGGCTTATTACTAGGTAATAACTTTGAAATATATCCGTGCCAATACTGCTCGATTCTGGAATAGTATATATGTATATGTACTGAGACATCCTGTTTCGCTGTATCTCAGTTCTTCCGTGCGGTTAGTCAAGCGACTGTCTCAAGTCGGGATGTACACGCAACTGTCTAGACGGCGCTTCTAACCACTTGACCATCATCATGCCGTAAGCAAATAACAATGATAAACATCGACAAATGCTGAAAACTCTATTTGTGTTCACAAAGAGCATTGTGTTATACGCTAGTTGCAGTTAGCGGATTCACTTATCAGAAATCTTAACCGAAGAAGTGGTATATATAGTCATCAACTGACAGGCAGTTTCGCTGTATGACAGATAGCCATTAAGAAAAGATGTTCTGCATATTTGAATTGTTTACATCAAACTACCATTTTTTCCTCCTGTTTGTATTTTTACTAGTCGGATGTTTTCATAACCATTGTTAAATCGTCTTTTTAGAGTGATTGGCGAAGAAACTTATATCTCTCTTTATTTCTTTTCTGACAAACTTTTGTGTGCTTATATCTTGGTTTTGAAAGTTATACTTTGTTTTTTCATATTAAACTACCTCGACTTTTTGACTATGCAGGTTTTTTTTAAACAATTGCAAACGGCATGACTTGGTTTGAGTATAAATTATTATAACGTGGTATAGTAATAATCTCTTTTTAAATAAATATGCATAAGTTATATTTAATGCTAAGTATTGAGTTGTTGTATTTTGTAAAAAAAACTCTATGTCTTCGGTAATACTTCTGATCTATATAAATTTAATTTTATATGATATGATCTCTTATATATTTAAATGAATAACTGCGAAAGTTTCTCGCACTAACGGTGAAATCAATACACCTTATTCAAAATAGCAGCACCCTATCAGTTTTATATACTAATTATGCATATATTATTTCTGTAGTAAGGTTCACTAATTAACATATTACTGTTCAATAGACAGTTTTATTATATAACTATTGTTTGTTTTTGATTTTTAATCCAATGATTTTTTTTATTTTAATATAGAATATAGTTCTGTTTATGTATATTTATTTTATTTCGTGGACAAATCAAATCAAATCAAATTTATTGACAACTATAGTTTAGTTCAAGAAGCCATGTAAAAAGATAGTTAGACGATGTGTAGATCTGTATAACGTCTGAATATTTTATGCATATGACATTGTGTTAGTTCAAGACGACTTTAATTCTGGATATGATAGAGATCGTTACTACTTCACGGAGCAGAAACACGGACAAAGAATGCTGTTTTTTTTCTAATGAGTCCAAAACGACTATGGTTAATCTTTCGTTGGGTCCCGTGGAGACCACGACTTCGCGCAGGGGTGAAAAACTTCTTGAATTCTTGTTGATAGTGTGTTATGCCAGAAACGTGTTATGCCGGAAACGTGACCCCACACACCATCCGCTGCTCAAATGAGGTGTAATTATCAAAAGATCAGCGACCATGTATGCAGCTCTGCTTTGAACTGTTTAGTCGTCTGTAGGTAGAGCACGCTTTCAAGCAGCTTGTTCCACAGTGCAGCGACCCGCACCGAAAATGACGCTTCCCACAATTTAGCTGGAAACTTGTCTGAGTTTCCACGAAGAAGTCTCTGCAAGGCAGGCGTGAAGAAGAGTTGTAATGATGTTAAAAGAATAGCATTAGGTCTCCACGAATCCGCCTACGCTCTAGCGAATACAGGTTGATGGCTTCCAATTGTTGTACCTAGAACATTGTGTTCAGTCAACTGACTATCTGCGTCGCAAATCTCTGAACCCGTTCCAAGTTTTCGGTATCCCGAATGCAAAATGCCGGATTAAGATTGGATGACATATTCCAAAATGGGTCGCACTAGACATACGTATAGCGGTAGGAAGATGTCGACTGTCCTGGGGGCGAAGAGGCGGTTGATGAGAAAGAGCACACCGCGGGCCTTTTTGCCGCCTGAGTGCATTGGGCGTTGAGCGTAAATGGGGGAATCGTCCATAACACCCAAGTCCTTCGACTGCATCGTCTCGTCCAGGTTTAAAATCAAGTGACGTATTTTATGAAGAACCGACTTGAAGGTGTTTTAATTTGTGGACATTGAGAGACAAATCGCAAAGGTTTGACCATTTCCATAGTTTGTGGAAGCATCTACACAGATCTTCAAAGTCACGTCTTTTTTAGAGATGCCCTCTGATAGATCATTGACAAACACCAGGCACAACAATAGACCCAGTACCGGGCTTGGGGGATCCCATTAACCGCTTTAAAAACACCAGACAGAGAGCCATTGACCTGCTCCCGGAAATTACGATCAGAAAGGAAGGCCCCGTTTAATCAGATCACATGTACTTAAAAGCCATATGCCTGGAGCTTGTAGAGACAATGTGTATGCTCCACTGAAAAGTAAAGGCGGATAATGTCTGCAGCATCGCCATTATCGATGATTTTAGTGATCTACTCCACCATAATCAGGTGATTTGTTAAAAAGGGTCTCTTCTCTACGAAGTCGTGTTGGCCTTTTGATATTGATGTTGTGGTCAGAAGATAGCAAATGATGCCTTACTTAAGAAGAGTCTCAGAGACTTTACAGACGACAGAAATGAGTGAGAGTGGCCTATACTTGACGGGATCCTCTCTGTCATCTTTCTTGAAAACGGGACCATTAGTCAGTGATTGCCAGTCGTCAAGGATGTTTATATAGGTTAAAGAGTCTGGTGTGGGGACCAGCGATGAATAAGGATAATATTTCGAGTATATTTTTATACAACCCGTCTTGACCAGTGCTCTTATATCCATTAAATGTTCAAATACTCTCTGAACGTCGTCGTGTGTGATAACAAAGTTGTGCATCGATTGAGATTTTCCAAAGAACGGTAGGAGTATTTAGGCCATCGTCATTTTTATAGATTATGCAAAAGATATCATCAAAAATACTGTTGGATTCGCCTTGTTTCGTCATTCATTATTACAATTTGATTATTCAAATTTGTTGGAGTGCTGTCACGCTGTTTGATTGCTAGATGCCCGCTGATGCAGTAAAACACTTATCTTGTATAGTTGTATGTAGTTCCTGTTGTTTGATAGGGAACGTTCAACATTAGTCAGAAATGTTGAAGTTCAGTTGGGAATTAAATATTAACAACAAGAACTCGCCTAGCTACAACTAGATTAAAGAAATTGTTAATAAAATATTCTTCCTTTCCTCATTTAAGGACTCGTACTTCATTCATGGAATTCAGATTTAATATAATTTAAATAATCCACAATACTAATAACGAAGTTTTTTATTGGATTCCTATATTTTGATTTTAAATACAGTTTTTTTCTGTATATATATATATATATATATATATATATATATATATATCTTTCTTTCCTACTTAGACTATATTTCATTGCCCATCCCAAAGGAGTTACGCTATTACCGAGAATGCACTTAGGCACATACATACGCACGGATACGTACGTACAAAATCCCAAACGTAAGAGTCACACACAAACACAAACACACAAACGTCCGAACAATAGATATCCTGGTCTTAGAGGGAGAAACTAAGCGGAGAATTAGCTGAATTCGGTGCAGTCTTTGTTGATAGTGAAAGGGAAATCAATAAAAGAGAAAATTCCTTTAAGGGAAAGGTCAGTGGATGTTTGAGGTCAAACTGTTTGGTGTCTATTATTTTGTATCTTATATAGGAGTATGGATTAGAAGGAAACCTTCACAACAACGTAATAGAAGAAATGGCTCTACAATCTAAAAGGGGAGATAACTCCGCACGTTTTTCTTTAATACGTGAGAATAAACAATTGAAAAACAAACAGACTTACATTTCTTAAAAGTAATAATTTACAAAAACACTGTAAACCATTTTTAAAGATCAAAATATAAAATCCCGTCATGAATTATATATATATATATATATATATTATAATATGAAATGAAGTAATAAAATAAGGTGTCAATCAAATTTTATTAGAATTCAAAGTTCATGTAAAGCATCCTTAAGGACTTAAGGATGCTTTGCATGAACTTTGAATTCTAATAAAATTTGATTGACACCTATATTATTACTTCATTTTATATTATAATATTAATGCTCTATCCAGTATATTGAGCTTCAGTTTTTTATCCGGATGTTTCACTAATTATAAGATATTAGTTGACGCTTATATCTTTTGTTGGATTGCTTCATATATATATATATATATATATATATATATATATATATATATATATATATATATATATATATATATATATATATATATATATATATATATATATATATATATATATATATATATATATATTTGGGCATGTAGAGGGAAAGACGACATACAAATATAAAGCAATCCATACAAAATATTGACAACAAATTGCACTATTATATTATTTTTATTATTCGAATTACTGTTCATATATTGGCTGTTATTCTCACAACGTTTCGGTCGATGTCACTTCCGACATTCTCCAAATGCATCTTTTCAAAATGAGGAATCGTTATGTCGAACCCAGGAACTTTTACAGAATTTCGAACTGAGTCCTTTATTTAATCTACATAGGTAGATTTTGTCGTTTTGCCTGCCATACGGGAGTAAAGTATTTTTATAGTATTCTTAGTATCAACGGTCACTTACAAATAATGTTGACTTAGCACTTTATCCGTTGCGCCACGAGTCCATGTGCATAATTTTCTTAATGACTTGTGGGAACCTTAATTCTAAGCTTGTTACATGTGTAGTGTTAACTACTTATTACTATATATATATATATATATATATATAGAGAGAGAGAGAGAGAGAGAGAGAGAAGAAAAAAGAGTGATAAATATGAGACGATTGTCCAGATTTATTTCAAATTTCAATTGTTCAATGCAAGGTGTATTCAGTAATAAACTAGTGTTTATTATTCTTTCCTTAAGCCAAGGCTTTTAAAAGATCAAAATCTTATCATCAGAGGAGAAATACAGATGGATAAGTTGGCTTTCGAAAAAACCAAAGTTCAAATATTTGAAAAATATGAAAATTATTATTCAAAATTATTAAAATAATTTTTGTTAAAAAAACGTATTGAATGAAAAGAAAAGCTCCGTAAAAAAGATTGCAAATTGTCCGGGTGGTAAATTTCCGTTGAAAAGAAGTCCGGTGATTTGTAGAGTGTGAAGAAAAACTCTTTGCGAGGGAGCAGATTGAAGAAAGTGCTCAAAATATAGATAAGTCCAGACGCACTTAAGGGGGTTGAGAAGAGGAAAACAGGCCATTTTTTATGTACTTCCAGGGCCAAATAAAACAGATGAATCTCATTCAAGGTTTAAATCCGAATGAGACAAAAAGGCAAAATTGTTAAAGATTTGGGGTTGGGGGGGGGGGTTATGAGGTACGGGATTGTTTAAAAAGCCGCTTTGTGAATTTGGACGAAATAAAAAAGAAGGGAAAGGAAAGGGAGGAAGGGTTGGTATGGGGATGCAGTTAAAGTGACAGGTAGGTTAAGGGTGTGGGCGGGCGGTCGGTAGGGTGTAGGTTAAGAGAGTGGGATTAATCTGAAGTGGGAAGTGGGTATAGAAATTGTTGATTCTAAAAATAGAAATCAAATGAGTAAGCTTCTAACATTTCAGGCAGCTGAGAGCAAATTAAATTGTAATTACCAGTTTTGGTTACTGGGGGTTTAAAAAGGGTTAAAGTAGAATTAGTTAAAAGCATGGTAAAATAAATAGAGGAAAGTGAGAGAGTGAATGATTAAAGTTAAAAAATTAAAAATTAAATTTAAAAGGAGCTAGGGAATAGTTAATTAAACAAAACAAATTAAGGGTTAGATGAATAATTAGGAGGGACGTTAAATGACCAAGGAGACAAGAGGGGGAAATAAATTGATGGGAAGAGAGTTTGTGAAATTAAAGATCAAGTCTGTTCTACTCGGTTATATTGAAATTTAGGAGAGGGGAACAGTGTAAGGGATAAGGATAGATTGTTTGAAACAATTTGTTTACAAGTAATAGGGGGTAGAATTGGGTTGGTTCAATCAAAAACTTGAGTGCAGTGTCATTGTTATAATCTATGGTTTAAATCGTGAGTGAGTCGTAACAGGGTAACAATTAACAATTACAGTTTAAAATTAAATTAGATATATAAGGGAAGCTTGCAAGGGGTTTCCAAGTAGTATGAAAATATGATTTGAGGGAATGGGGGTGAAATTGGTCTAAGATAAGATAAGGTGAGCAAAAGGAGAATAGACCGATAGAAAATGGCTCGCGGGTAGTTAGAGGGATTAGGATTATTCAAAATATGCCAAAATAAGTAGTTATGTAACTAGCTTGAATCAATCAATTAGTTAAAATATTTCACAAAGGGGGTTATGGAGGCTATTAAGGAGATAGGACAGAAATGCTAGTAACAGTTGAAATAATATAAGTGTTATGGGCCAGGGTTGGATAGAAAAATTAAGCAGACTAGCGTTTTGAAGCTAGTGTGTTAGAGATCTGATAAGAATTACAGGGGGATATAAATAGACCCAATTGGAGGGGAATTCAAAGGTCGTAGTTAAAAGGAAAACAAAAAGAAGTTACAGGGGAATATGTTGCAATTAGGAAGAGTCCAATATAAGGACGGTATATTGGAAGTGTGGGAGATAATAAGGGGGTGAGAATAAGAGGCCATGAAGGAGTTTGTGGGTGGGTTTACGGACAGGAGAAAAAATGTGATAAATATAAGAGGTTAGGAGTGGAGCTGAAGTAAAAGGATAATAGGAGCTATATTGCAGATGAGGTATAAATATCTAGATATTAGATATGTTAATGATCGGTGTGAAGTAGGAAGAGTAATGTTAGTTCAATCTACTAAATGTGTCACGGGTAGATATAGTTGTTAGGTGTAATCGGGAGGAAAAATTTATTGGGAGGGTTAATTGGTGAGATTAGGGGCGTTAAGAATAGAAGTTACAAGTTTACCCTGGGATATAGTTTAGAGATTTGTCAGATGCTAAAAAACGGGGGGAGTTGTTGGTTGGGAGGAAGAGTGTCAGAGGGAGTGATGAAATTAATGTATTTAAATTTTCGTTTGTGTCTGCAATTTGTAATAAGTTCATTTTTGGAGTTAATGACATTTAAGTTCTTGTGTGCAGTAGCTATCATATAAGTTTCCAAGGTACATAGTTGGCAGAAGGTAGAACCAGGAGTATATGAGTTTGACTTTTTTAATATAGACCAACTTAGGGAGTAGGGGATCTATTTGATGTTAAAGCTTTTTATTAGGTTGGAAAGGGAGTTGCTAGTGGTACTATTATTATTGTGTTTAAAGGAGTAGATATGGTTAGAGATTCGAGTCTTTATGGGGAAAGCACTGACACCAATATAGATATGAATTTTGTGAGGGGTTGTTGTTGTATTATTTGTGTTGTTTATATTATTGGGGATGCTTACGGTTTGTATGCTCGGATTCAGGTCGAAGTTTAAGTTAGGGTTATTGGTTGGGGAAAATGAGGTGTCTTGGGGGATGAGACCGGATCCATTATTAGTTAGTGATAGTTGTTGGTCAGTGTGGAGGGTGTTATTTAGTGGAGGGGGTTGCTGATGGGGATGGTTGAGGGGAAAAGGGGGAGATTGTATGTTGGCATTATTTTGCATATTGGTATTAATTTGTGTAATGGTGTATTGTTTAACAGTACAGGAATATATAAGGTTACTTTGTATGCAATCACCGTTTAATGGGCATTCTCTAGATTTTTGGCAGTTGCAGTTATTAGTGGGGTGTATGGTAGGTGCTGTTTGTTGGGCAGATTTAATTTTGTTGTTGTTAGATGTGATGATGGTTTGTGCTATATTGGGCATTGTGGAGTAAGAAATTTTAATAGAGTTCTTATTTAAAATAGTGCTGTATTTATGTGGGTGCTTGAACGAGTTATCTTAAATTTTGAAAGATTCCTTTGCTATATTAGTTTTTACATTGCAATTATAGGGTGGGTTAAATTAAATATTATCCTTTCTTCTAGTTTTTTTATTTTTATTTTCACTGTGTTCTTGAGGGTTAGCTGTTTTAACTATATTAATAGTTTTAGTGTGTCTATTTACATATTTCTTAGGTTTCTTGGGTATCGTGGTGCTAGTTCGTTGTCTATCTTGTGTAGCCATTTTGTAGGTAATAACATTTGAAGGTTTATTCCCCTAGAGAGGGGGATTGTTTTCATATTTAATTTTATCAGTGTATCCCGAGTTAAGGAGTGCGCTATTATAAAAACTAGAATTTTGTTCGAAGATAGGTTTATTAGCTTCTGCCAACTATGTACCTTGGAAACTTATGTGATAGCTACTGCACACAAGAACTTAAATGTCATTAACTCCAAATATGAATTTATTTCAAATTGCAGACACAAACGAAAATTTAAATACATTAATTTTGTCACTCCCTCTGACACTCCTCCTCCCAACCAATAACTCCCCCCGTTTTTTAGCATCTGACAAATCTCTAAACTATATCCCAGGGTAAACTTGTAACTTCTATTCTTAATGCCCCTAATCTCACCAATTAATCCTCCCAATAAATTTTTCATCCCCATTACACCTAACAACTATATCTACCCGTGACACATTTAGTAGATTGAACTAACATTACTCCTCCTACTTCCCACCGATCATTAACATATCTAATATCTAGACATTTATACCTCATCTGCAATATAGCCCCTATTATCTTTTTACTTCAGCTCCACTCCTAACCTCTTATATTTATCACATTTTTTCTCCTGTCCGTAAACCCACCTACAAACTCCTTCATGGACCCTTATTCTCAACCCCTTATTATCTCCCACACTTCCAATATACCGTCCTTATATTGGACTCTTCCTAATTGCAACATATTCCCCTGTAACTTCTTTTTGTTTTCCTTTTAACTACGACCTTTGAATTCCCCTCCAATTGGGTCCATTTATATCCCCCTGTAATTCTTATCAGATCTCTAACACACTAGCTTCAAAACGCTAGTCTGCTTAATTTTTCTATCCAACCCTGGCCCATAACACTTATATTATTTCAACTGTTACTAGCATTTCTGTCCTATCTCCTTAATAGCATCCATAACCCCCTTTGTGAAATCTTTTTAACTAATTTATTGATTTAAGCTAGTTACATAACTACTTATTTTGGCCTATTTTTAATAATCCTAATCCCTCTAACTACTCGCGAGCCATTTTCTTCACGAGAATCAGAAAGAGTAATGGATCTAATGTATGAACTGCAAGAAAGAGCTGATGAGAGAGAAAGACCAAGAAGTTTCAGAGTTAAGAAAAGCGGGATGCCTACGATTGAGAAACACGAGCTGAGTTTTAACAGGATAAAACGAAACAAGCTATTTCGAACCCCAATATAAAAGGCGCGTACGGGAGCAAGCAACTAACAAGGCAGGGTTATGAACGTTCATGTATGACACAAGGTTAAAACATTACCAAATGACAATTGAACATTAATGTTGCATACCGTCCCGGGAATAGGCTGTGGCAAGGCTCGTTTTGTATACTCGTCCCGGAAGGGGCGTGGCAGTTCTCGTTTAAACACTCGTCATTTCTTTAACACCATAAATCATATAGTTTGCATACCTTTAAATTTCTCGCACCTTCCATCTTTCCTAGTCGCGTAGAGGGGTGCGTCGTCCAGTGGTTGAATTATTTATTCTTGGTTTCTGCCGTAAACCACGCCGCTGGAACAAAATGAAGCTCATGACCGACTCAGAAGACACACAATCTTTTAAACTTAAGTTTTGTTTCATTTCAGGCGTTAGTTATCCATCGGCTTGGAGGTATTCACTAACGCCGAGAGAGAAAGTAAATTTTGCTTTCGTAATTACTCATCAATCAAGTCCTTAACCATTTGTGGAGGGGGGAAAAGAGATGTTTCGCCTGTATTTTCTTAGCGAATTAATACCCCTAATCATGTTGCAGACTACATCGTAAAATCACGTCTCATAGGCTCGCCTCCAAAACCCAGACTAGCAAAAACTCTGTTTCCCACGCAAAAGCCCGTGACGTCACAGAGTCTCAATGCGCAGGTGCACATTGACCCTTGATCTGAGGTCTCGTCAACGCGGTGACTCTGTCACGTCTGTGAGCTCCGACTGTAATAACAGCCCTATTCTGCACTCGACTGTACGGGTCCACCCGAACGAAATCGCGCAAGCCAAACCAACGATTGCCCACAGATACGTCCAGCTCAAGATGCGTCCGTTCTCACAGAGCCATTAGCCATCATTAAGCGAATGAAATCGAAATAAAGATATACATAGTACAAAACGGGACAGGTTAAAACAGGTGACATATTAAAAGTTCCTAGAGTGTAAAAACAAACTGACATAACCATGTACCACTGACTAACCACTGGTAAGTGGATATAAACTAGTACTGCAGCTTAAATCAACTATAAATAGTATGCATGGTAACTGTATTACTATATAAGAAAAATAAGACATCCCCCCCCCAAAAAAAAATGCACTTTCACGAACATGGGTCGGTATTTTCGTGACGGTGCACAGATACCAAGAGAAAAGCGGCTACGATAAATATGTGGCTGCTGCAAGGAAACAGTAACTGAACGCGGAAGCGATCCCTGAACAGTTTGTCGTCGAGGCGAGTGTCGTGATTATGCAAAATAGGTGATTAGGCATTCCAGGAGTAACATTTTGCTCGTGGAGATCTTTTTTGGACGCCACGTCGTTTGCGTGTGTCTTATACGATTGTTGGCTTTTCTCTTGTTTCGGACTGTTGTTGGTGAAGAGCAGAAAGAAGAACTGCTGTTGCTGATCATAAGATCGAATGTCTTTGTTGTTGGTGAAGAAAAGAAAGAAAAAGTAATGCTGCTGATACTAAGAGCGGAATGTCTATTCTGTTCATGCAATAAAAAAAATAATAATCCCGTATCAGTGTGTATTCTTTGAACTCTAAATAATTTACGTAACTAAACTAGAAATTAATTCACCAAATATATATTTCAGGTACGACATGAAAAGAAAGGGAAGTACTGAATTTTTAAGCCAACTTTTGTCACTCAAATTCTAGAGAAAACCACCAGCCGTTATCAGGAATAAATCACGAGTAAACGGCTGATGTAAGAATCCATGTTGACACAACATAATAATAGTTTGAACTATGATAGTCCTGTCGTGTGTATTGAGCATTGTATAAAAAATAATATAAGTTGGTATATATTGATATATATTTGATATCGGTGCCGGTGACGAGTAGGGGTTAGTGAAGAAGAAAAACACACGACTGATAGTTTATCGAACCCAATCGCCAGTTTTAAGGCGTTTATTTAGCAGCTGAGTATTTCTGTCTGCAGCTAACCATTTTCGATGGCATAACATGTACAGGTGATTTTGAATGAAATAACAATTGTAATATTTCCGACAATCGACAGCTTTTTGTTTTCTTCCGGCTAAGTGCGTGGCTGTGTCATACCCGGATATTCAACATATGTAATCCTGCTCTATAAATATACATTGAGACTGGTGAGTTCACCCAGGAACAACTACGCAACACACACTGAACGGAAGTATATAAACCATTCATTGAGTGTTTAAGCATAATGGTCATTTAAGTAAATAAAATATAAACACTACTACTACTACTACTACTGTTAATAATAAATATACAGATAAACATATATATATATATATATATATATATATATATATATATATTGTTTAGGAAAGTTGACTATTGACAATATTGTCGGGTGTCAGTGTCATACTGAAAAACTTGCACGTCCTCTAATAAGAAAACATCTGTGGCAACCATACGTGATAATGTATAGATTTTCGTAAACTAATAGTGTAGTTTAGGTAACTTATAATGCATCTATAAGATTGCATTTGTTTCATAAAATGTTGATACCGTATTAGGTTTAAACTCTGTTTACAACTAGCAGTGGTGTTCTTAAATGAATTAAAAAGGAATCTTGCATATATAATTATAGAAACATATACCCTACTAAACGTAATATACATGTAAACCGAAAATCAATAATGATTAGTTGATTACTTTAAAAGTAACTCCTTTATATTAAAATATATGAATATATACAAGTACTTACATTTATATATATATATATATATACATATATAAACTTGTGTATGTATGTACCTACTTTCATAATTTAATGTAAAACTTATTTCTTAGCTATCTTTACTGTTATTTATATGTGTATATCTATATATAGAGAGCATGCATTGAGACACACATATATATCTATTATGTATAAGCACAATATAAATACATTCACACATATATACATACATATACACCCACCTCTTACACACACACACACACACACACACACATATATATATATATATATATACATTGTGCTGTCGAAATGTTAATATCATGAAATCTTCTTTTCAAGAAAATACCATGTTTAGAAATGAAATTTAAATATGTGGAAGTCGTTTGATAAAGAATATTTGCTCTTGGTGGTGATGGACGTTGGTGGAATGAACAAACGGGTTGACGCCCCGATTGTTGCGACGTCGAATTGGCTAATCTAAGATGGCGCTTCAGCGGAAGTGCGAGTGACAAAATGGCAGGAAGTTGGCGGAAGGTTCGGTTCATGTTTGGAAGTGGCACTCGGTAAATAGAAAAAAAGCGTTCGGACGCGTGGTGCATACTTAAACAGGAACGCTTCCAGATTTTATAATTCAACAAAATCCGTATGCAGATAACGAAGCATTAAAGAATTCAAAACTCACGCATGTACACATTAACAGTTGATGATAATACGCACACTGACACTCCCTTTGTACAATCATAGAGTCACAAATATATCGACGCACGCACATTATACTAAAACTAAGTTAATCAAGTAATTTACAGTTATGGAAGGTTAGAATGATAGAAACCTTGTAAGAGATAGCCACTTGTAAAAATATGATAGGAGGAAGCGTTGGTCTCTAGAAAGCGTTATCTTTGCTTATTTTCTTTTTAATTTACTAACGAGTTACCGTTCAGCAAGGCACAAAAGCCACCCAAAGACGAGCGTTAATTATTGATCTCGGGTGGATTGTGCAACAAACATCTTGAGGATTGGACAGAATTTGATTCTTTACAAGAATAAGCTAACATTGAACTTTAAAACGACCATATTGTAGTCAGCAGGCAAACAACACCATAGTATTGCGTTCCACAGATACACAGCTTTAGGGAAGAAACTCTGCTCATGGATATTCGGTAAAGCTCCAGCTACACAGAGGGAGAAAGGAAAAATGTTACCGTGGTTTTAGCTAGACGAGTTTTTGCTGTGAATGTTTTATGGGAAGGAAACAGAGATTTTGAGCTCAATGGATCATCTACCATGAAAGTAACGATAAAGTAGAGAAAGACTAGCAACTTTTCTTCTGTGAGAGAAAAAGCTGTAGGAAAGAAAAGAGAAAACCCTTACTAGATTTTTAAGTCGATATTTTACTTGGTCAAGGCAGGAGAGAGTCTGGGCGGCACCTTCCCACATGTGGCAACAGTACTCTATCTTAGGACGTAGACTAGCAGAGGATTGCGTCAAGAATGAGATACTTTCTGGAGCGGAGAATGATCCAACTACTTTTCCAGCGATCTTAGCAACAGATACGATGTAAGTCTTTGCATTTAGATGGGGCAACCTCTATGTTGGTCATTCTTTTACGAATTAGTTTCTTTTACAATGACTCGTTTTGTTGCAGAAATTCTGCTCAACTATATATTTGAATATATAAAGTATTTCTATGTTTTATGTTTGCTTAGGTGTTCCATTTATCTTGGTATGTTAGTTTATTTTGTAACTAGATTTGACCACTGGGTCACCTATTTTAGTTTAATAGATTGTTTGAATAAGTAGGATTGCAAAGTCAGTAAAATGAAGAAAAGGCCGAAATCCAAAATCGGGCTCTTCTTCCTTGCTATACTCCTCGTCACTTCCCTCATTCTCTCTAACTCTCTCTCTCTCTCTCTCTACACATGCCTTTCTCTACCTCTCTCTAATATTACCCATCTCTTTACCATTCTCTCTATCTAAATCTCGTGCCCTCTACCTTTTTCTATCCCTCTCTTTACATTTCTATCTCTTTTCCTCTCTACCTCTCTCTATCTACTACCTTACATCTCTCTCACTTCCTGTCTCTCTTTACCTCTCTCTATTTCTATCTTTCTCGCTTTAAGTACGGCTTAAATAATTATACTAATCTAGTCATATTTCCTTTTGTATGTAATTGAGTATTACAATCTTTTCATTATTTCCTTTCTTTATTACCTTCGACTGTTAAGAAACATAGAGAGTGACAGATATGAAAGTGACAAGTAGCGTATAAAATAAAAGCTGTGTGCGGTGGATGGCGGTGTGTTGGTGTACAGTTTTATCTCCATCAACAAATTAACGGATAATTATAAATTTAAGAATATACATTCTAAAAGATACGGTGAGTAACATGGGAACATTATTCTTTTGTAAATGTTCTATTTAGAGGATGCATACCTATAAACATTTTCATGTTGATTCATTATTGATTTACTGATAATTATGCATTTTGGAATATATATATATATATATATATATATATATATATATATATATATATATATATATATATATATATATATATATATATATATACTCGGCAACCGGGTGAGTAAAATGGAAACATCATTATTTTTGTAAACTTTACTATTTAAGGTGTGCGCACACCAAAACTTCAACCCGCCCTCCAAAAATGTGTTAAATAATTATTTCATTTAAAAACTATACATAAAAGTTGGGTGTATGGAGGGTTCGTCGATCTGACCATGCCAGGTCTGGAGTAGAAACGTCTTATAGTAGGAGATTGACATCTACTGAACGGTGCTGAAGAATCGGTCCTCCATAATATTTCTGTTGCTGGCATTGTCAGATCTACGAAACATCGCTTCACGTAGCAGACATTGTAATGTATAGTTTTTAAATAAATATATATATATATTTATTTATATATATATATATGTATATATATACATATATATATATATATATACATGTACATATATAGACAGACAGACAGATAGAATGTTCAAATCTACAATTTTTTATCAAAACTGTTATATATTTTGATGCATAACATTGCATACTATAAAAGTACATTAGAATAACAATATTATTATTGGTTTTTTAACTGTTATTTTCTATATTCATTATATATATATACATATATATATATATATATATATATATATATATATATATATAGTCTCGGAAGTTTCTCAACCATTAAAACTATATAAAAAAAAAATTTTTTAAATTATATAAAAAAAAAAAACTTATAGTCTCAAGTCTTCCAGTGGAAAATCACTCATGTAAGTCAATTTATTTTTACAGTTATTATATTAGTTAGTTTCTAACACTATTTTAAGGGATAATCAGTTGTTTACCATGAAAAACTGTTTCGGGAATTTATATATATATATGAATATGTGTCTATGTGTGTAACGCAAGCATACAAGTGTATGCACAATAGCATATATTAAAATAATCTCTCACGCCTAAGAAACAACAAATGTGGGCTTCATTAGATCCGCGCCCATCCAAACTTGTAGAAGCTTTTTTTAGAAAAACAAATACATCTTACGATTGCAGCACAACCAAGATGAACACATATGGTCTGTGACTGACTGACTCGCCCCATTCCTTCTCAGCAGACGATGAATATCTTTTTAAAAGGGTACTTGCTCCATGAGGAGTTTATAGTGAAGCCAATGTTGCACAGTTATTAACTGCACTTCTTTTGACCTGGAATGTTTTAGTCCAGTGGAATAGAATACTCGAAGTCGACTGGAAGAAATAAAGTGATGAGCGACGAAGAACTGATGAGTTTTCGAAGTTGTTCATCAAAAAGATTTGTTGACCTACGGAGGCTTCATAGTATGGTCTTTCCTACTATTAAACCTCTACTTATTTGGAGAAGAAAAGAAAGCATATATTTCTAAAAGATTTTGTTCTTTTGTGTACTTTCATTCACCCCAAATAAGGCATATTGACTTTGTAAGAAGCTACTGTGATTAGTGGTCAGATTTATAGAGGACATCCTAAGTAGGGAGTTGAGCAAGATTATATGTTTTTCATGTTTACATTACATTTAAATTTATGCATGTCTGTATTGTTGCGGGAACAGAAACCCGGAAGGGAATCCAAAAGGCAACGACCCCAGGAAAGAAGCTATCGAAGTATTAAAAATACCGCCATTTAGGGGCTTCTATAGTAAAGGAGTGGAATTTGGCTTATAGTCGGTTGTATCGGGAGTATTTACATTTAAGGGATTCAAGTGAAATAAGTACATCGGAGTACATTTCATGTAAGTATTTATAAAACAAACATAAGGATGCAGAGGTTGCCAGAAGGTTCAGAACCTATCACATTACTAATTCATTGTGTCCAACTGAGAGAAGCTAATGGATGGTGGGCCCGCCTAGATGTAGAAACAGTAGTCCATGCCAGGGCGAATGATGGCTTTGTAGAGATATAGGATAGTGGAAAGTGTGAGAAGTTTTCTAGCCCGGTATAGAAAGCCTACTTTCTTTCCAGCAGACCATGCAACAGTTTCTATGTACTTATTCTATTACATGTTGCCTGAAAATTAGAGACAGTGACCTTGCAGTAACGTTCACTTCCAAACTTACAACATGTGCGTTCCCCCAAATAGTCACGCAGCTATGTCTTCATAAGGTTTAAAGTTGCTTAACTTCACCGCTCAAATAGCTGTATATGTGAGTGCGTGTATAAATATTAACCCGATAATGACAAATATAGCAAATAACACAAGTCTGTGACGTCTAAAATGCAACGCATCCTTTATTAGTTAAAAGTACGTATTATTTACGTCCATGTCAGGTTTGGCACAAGGTCAAGTGTGTGTTTGAGAAGCCAACGCACTATGGTAAGCGCACTCTAGCCTACAAAACATGTCTGAGAAACCCTGTCGGAAATCCGCAAACGATTAGCAATGAAAGTAACCCGCCACAGAAAGACGGTAAAGCCTACGAGGGTGAACATTCTAGGAGTGAACAGAACCCTACTTCAACCCGACAGCAACAAAGCCACTGTTGGATCGTACATAAAAACTCGCAGAAACATAAAGAAACACAAACATAGCCGAAAAATACATGCCTATCCAAATATATAGACATTAATGTCTTATTCCATGTACGCATTGTGAATGTGCACCTCCACATATACCTGTAACTACACATATGCACACACACAAAACATGTGATGCATACTGATCTCTCAACTTCGCTCTCCGCTTTTTCAGTGTCGTCATGTTCCTTTTGTGTCCTCTCGTGAATAGAAATGAGGGAGCCAGATAAAACCATCGGTCAGATGAAGCTTGTGTCCATGACAGTCAGTCAATAACTCAAGTGAATCTATCGATTGTCCAGTCGACTGTTTCTTTTTGTAAATAAAATGTCAGATCCGAACACAACCTTCGCCTCAACATGTTTGCCATCCGCCATTATTTACCTGATCCTGTCCACGAGAGCCGGTAGATTTGCTCCCAGAAAGAATTTCTGCAGACATGGCTTGTTCCTTTCTGACACTTTCACTTACGGCTGTTAACGCCTTACTATATCTCTCTATCTATTTATATATAAATATATTTGACATTCTCTATCTATCTATCTCTTTCTCTCTCTCTCTCTCTCTATATATATATATATATATATATATATATATATATATATCATTGTATTCCTTTCTTTGTCGCTAATTTCCAAGATAAACTCAAGCAAAACAAAAAGTGAGCAAATATTCCCTTCCAAATCCTTGCCTTGTAAGCTGACGTTTTTCTACACGGTACGGTTAATATGAAATTATTTTAGGCGACCATTAGAAATGGGCCGTTAAGTCTATGGATCCTATAAAAAAATGAAATATTCTTTCCAACATTTGTTCTTATTATATAGACTTTGTATATATGTGTATACTACTAAGCATTATTCGGAATATTGTAGATGTTCGAGAGGTCATATATCCCTGCTCACACGAGAAACATATTCAAAATAAAAACTCATCTAACTACACCCGCAGACATAAAGTTTCCTTTCTGTACAAAAAATAAACAAAAAGAATTAAACAAACAAACAGACTTTTCATGGACAAACTTACTTTTCTAGAACATCCCATAGTTGGAACAAAATACCACGAGACTGCTTTGCAATGGACTATAACATGATCGTTGTCAAGTCTAATGTAAACAAATACTTGTTGAGGCGCCCTCTAACATAATACATTCATCTTAACTAATCTTCTGTCCATTCCAGCAATTCATTCAAATGCCATCGTGGTGGCGATCATCGTCCAATTGACGATCTCTTTAACGCTTATCCTCGATTAGCTTCTAGGCCTGGAGTTAATTATTTAATGAGGGCTTCGTTACGGAATAATCTTTATGGTCATACGAAGGGCTTATTTTAAAGGGGCGTAAGTTTAAATAATACCGATATATTAGTATGTACATGCAAAGGTATTTTAAAATGGGCGTGGACTAGTATTATCTGGGCAGTTTTATCTTGTTGTTTTTTGTCATTTAAAAATATTTAGCAGAAAGAAAACAATGTACGAGAAAGCAGAGAATAATCAACAATACGTGATTCGTTGGGTCACACACACGAACACTATTTATTCCACTTTGATTTCATTCGTAAATTCAGTCTCTTTACTTCTGTATTATCTTTTGGCTATGTAATTAATAAACAAGTTTACAATAAGTACAAATACAGTATGTAAATTAGATGGCAAAATAAGGCAATCTAGTATAAACATTAAGAAAACCAGAAGTACATTTCATTGCCTTTTAGGCTAACTATTTTCTACGCGATACGATTAATATGGAATCTATTTAGGCAACCATTAAACATAAATAGTTTTTTTCCATTAATTCTCACAAAATACATAAACTATATTAGAGTGTTATTGAATCCAGATAAAGTGAAAGCAGCTGAAATATACATTAAGAACTTTGTGAAAGATTTCTGACTTTTTCCATTACTTATGAATTTACGATAATTAGAATATTCAAAATGATTTTTCGAAACCCAAACAATCAACCTAAGGAATATTTTAATGGGTAACGAGTGACCCCCAACATGGCATTCACACATGGACTCGTAAATAAACCATACTATCTTTTTTTCTGCAATTCCATCATATTAGCTACAATAAAAACTTCGGTTTAAGACTGACTTGTCCACCAAGTTCCAGTCATGAATTTCAACAGCTTTATTACCGTCTATTGTGTATTATAGTGTTGCGAATACAACTAGACATGGCTTGCAAAATTGTCAATACTTCTGAGATACTCAATCTCATGACACTGCCAGTATGTTGAGGTTTGTTGAGACCTGAGAAAATACCAATCAAGATTAAACCTCCTACTGATGGAAGGATCACAAAAGTGCTCGCTCATACCATAGGCCAATGATAAAACACAAACTTGGGGGATAAGTAAGACATAGCCTGCATTTTATTAGTACCAAATATGATTGGATTGCAAAACGTTTTTTTCTATTTTATCATCAATTCCATGGGGCACATTAGAGTATATAGGAAAAATATTTAGCAATAACCGTTTATTGACTCAGCCATAGTATAATAATATCTGTTCACATATATAGAAATTTTGTATGGAATATTGAAAATGTAGTAATCCGTATTTACAACCGTAAGTAGAATCATTTCGTTAGTACACTTTTTTCTGGTTGATATTTCTTTTATAACAATTTTTTAATTATTTTGATTAATAGATTCAATAATCAACCCGTAGTATTAGTTCGGGGAAAACTTGACACTAAGTATGCATCATTTTCAGTCGATTCATTTGACATACTTCCGCGTGGTACGCCTGGACACACCGAATTAAGTCGGAGTCACCTCATTGTAGAGCTCCCTCAAATATCTAGATCGATTTTGATTTTCTATGAAAATCGCTCCAGGCAAGGTATGCAACCACTTGATGTAAGGAGCTAAGAAGAACAAAAGATGGTTATCGGAAGAACATTAGATGCTTATTGACCTTAGTCTTGGAAAGACTGAGGCTAGAGATTAAAGGAAAATAGTCAGCTTAAAGAGAGTTCCACAAACCATGCAGTGCTTGGAAAGAAGCTACTGGGATAGGAATCCCATATTTTAACGAGGCATAAAACAGCGAATTAATAAACACCACTAGACCAACAAGTCAAACGAGCTGGAGCAAAGGACGTGGGGAATAAGGCAGATAATTTCTATGAACACATGCCCAATAGTATTTATAAAAATGACTGAGACTAACAATATTATGTCTCTGAAAGAGATGTTGCAGATAAAAAGCAAAAGGTTGGGCTAACGAAATTAGACCTGATCAGGAACCCTCAAATGAGACAATGATTCACTCACGTAAATATTGCATTACTCTCTACAAGGCCTTATAGAAGAGTTGTGGAGATAGAGAAAAGCCTCACGGGTGACAAAATGTTGGAGAGGTAATGAGAACCGATTTACGAGAAGCAGACAGAGCATTGGATCTGATGTATGAAATCAAAGAACGATTAGATAAGAAAGAAAGACCAAACAGTTTCAGAATCGATTTCTCGTCAATGAACATCTAAGAGACAAAAGGGAAAAGTCTACGATTGCAGGACACGAGCTGAGTCTTTAGATGATGAAACGAGAACAGCCATTTCGTACTTCAATCTCCAACTGAACCCAACTTAACTTGTAGATAAACTATATAGTCCATCTGATCCCAGGGCGAGAGGAAACAAAAGAATAGAAAGTAGTATCATCAGCATGGATGTTAATCTTCCAAAATATATTCTCTAGAAAATCATATATATGAAACAGAAACAGCCCTGGTTCTAGAATAGAGCCCCAAGGAACATTAATAGTTTACGAGGCATAGGCGAAACTATCCAGAGTTACTCGCAAGCTTTGATCAGAAAGGAAATACCTAATGAACCTACCACTAATACTATATCTTGATTTTTTTTTATATCGAATGCCATTGAAATTACTTACGCAATGACCCTACCGTCTCCTGAATTATCCATAAACTGAAAGATCCGCTCAGTTACAATAGTTAAAATATCAGCAGTTCATCGAAACTCACGAAATCCATACTGATCATTACTAAATAAAACCTCACCAGAAAGTGAACAAGTTTGCTGATGACCAACCTTTCAAAATCCTTGCTAAAACAAAGAGGATACTAACAGGACCATATTTAGTTGGGGCAGGCTATTGAGAATCCTATCAAAAGCAAACAATTTTTTACCAGACTTTTCCCTTCCAATCAACTTTCTATAAATATTCTTGACTTGTCTATGAAATAATCAATTGTGTTTTAATACAACGACGATATCTTCTGAATACCTGACAGTTCAAGCAGTTTTCTCTGTGATACTCACTACAAGTACAGAAACAGACGGAGATATTAATTATATCCTTACTGTAAATGATTGACTTTTCTTGTGCAACATTATGCAGACTGTCGAGTCTTAAAGCGTAAGCAAAAAAATAATGGAAACGTCTGGTACTATAACCACCACACAATATCTAAATCTCGCCACCATTATTTGTTTTGCTGTCTTTATAGTCACAAAGTAATGTTATTCGAACTCTAGTATAGCTTATTTACAAGAAATGCAGGTTTGTGGAACCCTGTTCATGCTGACTATGATCAATAGGCATCACTTGTCTTTGCGTTAATCATCTGTCGTTCTTTTTAGCTCGTTATATACGACATAATCATGTTGGCATCCAAGTGTCCGTCGGGTCACCGAAGTTAAGCGACCTTGAGCCTGGTCAGTACTAGATGAATAACCATTTGTTAATACGCGCCACCATATGTCGCACCCGATTATGGGCAAATAGTGTTGCCAACCCGAAGGGCCTATCATGGCGACTATAACACAGTCCCCGAATAGCAGATACGAATAAAGTGGAAGGAAATCAGGGAGAGGTGCAACCTAAACTATAAATATGATGACGTCTATGATCAAGTAGCTTTATGCTTTGTCGGGAGCGAATTTCATGAGAATACAAAATGTAAAAATACTTTTTATTTGTACAGGAATGATGATAGAAAGGAACAGCATACACATATATACAGGACAGCGCATTTACACATAAGTATTGGTATTAATATTTTAAGTAAGAAAATTACAAAGAATAAATGAGTATAAACAACAAAAATATTACTAGAAACAAGGAAATTAATTATAACTCGACATAGAATTTTCTAATTAATATTTTAAGTCAGTCAAACCGCCATTTTGAGTTTTGAAAAAGATAAAAGTTGTTTTATAGCAACCTTACTAACTTGTCTCGCTATGTATATAGAACACACTAGCAAAAATGTAACCCGTTTTGTCCCCCATTTAATTTGATTGTTTGAATCTGGAAAAAGAATGTTTGCAAAGCCAGTTTAATATAAAAAGTAAAAAGCCCAAATCCCAAATTAGTCTTTTCTCCCCGCTGTATCTGTCCGTCTATCACCTCCATCTTCCATTCTCTGGATACGGGTTAATTAGTATTACTATTTGTGGTGATATTCCTCTTTTTATAATGAAATATTCAAATCTTTGTCTCTATTCCTTTCTTTATTAACTTCGATTGTTAATAAACATATACATAGTGATGGGTGCGAGAGTGATAGGTACCGTATTAAATAAGAGAGTGTGGTCAAACAATATACGGTGAGAGAGGGTGAAAGTGATACATAGAAATTTAGTAAATGATGTGTCAACTGGTAAGTTAAGTTTATATTGCGGCGCAATATTGTACTAAATATAACTAAATCTCAAAACTGACAATATTTGAGCACGTATTTTGTGTGAATAAAATATATAAAGAAAGAGGGAAACAAACGTTTATTAACACAGTTTTCATATAATAATAGATTACAATGAAAACATGGTGGGTTGATTAATACAAGGCGCTGTATGTAAGATGACGGCGAAACCTCATTGGAAAGAATACAGACTCCAAGATAAGTTTAGCAAGTACTTCAGTGTAACATGCTATTGCATACATGTGTTCACACGATAGAACAACAGTCCCGCTGTGTAGAATTTCTGTGCTCAATCATGTGGCGCAGCTCACCGGAGAGAGTATGTAATTCGTTTTGTTTTATCGTTCAGCGTAAGATTGCAAAATGAATTTCCTTTGCTGATTTTGATTTTACGGTTTGAATTGAAAAATGTTTTCATATTAAAAGGTTTTCGGGCGGGGCTACCTATAAATAACCTGTAGTAATACGCAGTATTATACTGTCAGTAGCATAGTACAACAATAACGAATGTAAAATTTGCTAGTCAGAATAAAAGTTCGATACGGTAGATTTAAAGACAACTTCATTAGATACAATGTTATTTCTCTAAAATACAAAACAATTGAACTATTCTACTCATCTTCACGTTTTTTCGACACGCCTGTACGTAGCATTTATCATTCATCACTTCTAGAATCTCATACATCATATCCGCACTGGTTGCAGGCATAAATCACCATTCCATGACACTTTCTTTGCGGTATTTAATAATTGATCTAATGCAAGCAGGAGCGATCTTTCTCGAGCAGCAAGTCTCGTGAGATATTATTTCTCATAAATATAACTGGCACGCTATACGAAAAATATATTGCTAAATAAATCGTAACCATGAATATATTTCTTGAGTACGTAAGCAGTTGCGTTGCTAGGGGTTAACCATCATCTTCATCCTTACCCCCAGTCCAATATACGAGAGTTTCGGGGATTGACCAAATATCAGAAAATTATTTAGTTTTAAAGAAATATTCAGCAATTATTCAATAAACTATACATTTTACTAACTTTGCCTATCTGGCGTTGCCAGGGATACAGAGAAAACATTACGTTTATTTTCATTTTTAATTTGTTAGCACATCTTTTAAAAACTAATACAAAAAAAGTAGAATTTGAGTTTTAATGAAAACAACTATTTTATATTAAAATAATACAAAACTAGAAGACCTTTCAATGAATGGTTTAATTTCCTTTTCCTGTAATCTTAAATTTTGCGGAATATAATTTACTTCTTCAGAAATGATCAGAATCATGTTATGTCTTATTTTCTTCTGTTGTTTTTTGTGTTAAGTCCGCATGATCGTCGGCTGTAAGTAATTCAAATTGTCTGTTTGAGTACGTGATGCATGTGGCATGCTGTGATATGACCCTGTTTTATATATTTTTCAATTAAAAATATTACTTATTTCCTTTGACGATTTTTATTTTTCGGTTCTAATAAATAAAAAAAAGGTTTCAGTATTACTAGTTGTCCGAGATGGAATACACATATTTTTTTAACATTCAGTGGCTATGTAGATTATTGTAATGCCAATAGAAGGATATAACAATAACAAATGAGAAATTTGTTAGTGAGAATTCTCAAGATAATGGATGAACATAATTAATTGCGAAACCCATAATACGGAGACCAAAACCTTCTCTACTGATGTGTGTGTCTTTGCTTGCTGTAGACGACTTACACCTGCTTTTGTCCACTCATATGACAGCCGATTTGACTCTGGAGTGAAGTGATTTATCCATGTGTCACCCATGAGCGGATATGTGGATGTAAAAACACTCGCAAGCAATGCTCAAGATCGTCGACTCGTTGTTATTTTTTATCAACTCTTAGCAAACGTCGCACCCACTTTGAATACAGCTTTATCATTTATAAATGTTCATGGAAAATGGTAAATACATTGCCTGCTAACATCATTAACTGTTCTGCTATCTCACGCAACTTCAATTCACCATCGGGCAAATCGTATTTGTGTCAATAATACCGCGTTTAAAGTCAGCTTACCACTTTCGATATAATTTTACTAACATTTGTTTTTACAACTGCATTATATGGTGGGTTAAACCAAATATTTGTTTTACTTCTGTATCGCCTGCTTTTATACATATTTTGATTGTATTGTTATTGGTTATTTATGCCAGTATTTTAATACGTTTTCAATAAATATTTTTGTTTCAATAATAATTCATGCTTTGCTGGAATTTGTAGATAATCTATAAATTGGTTATTTATAATTATGCTTGGTGAGTAGTTAATGAGTTTTTATTATTATTGCATCTTTTTCACATGAATTGTTTACAATTTATTTTCGTCACCATGAAATCTTGTCCAGCATGACTTTTTAGCAAGCTATGTTTGTGTTATATTAATTATATTTAATTTAATCACCAGGAAATTTACACATGTTTAAGATAATTTTTTCACAATGATGTATTTTGTCATATCATTTGTGTGAATTGTTGAGAGTACATCAATTAAACACCATGTTTTACCGTTATAAAATATTTCAAAAGTTAATGTTGAATTTTTACATTGAGAAAACAGCTTTCTATGTAAGTTTATTGTAATGTCTTACTCTTCGAGAAATCATGTAAAAAGCCTCCTGAATCACTCTAAAAACATTTTTACGGAATTTTATCTTTAATTCTTTGTTTTCTAGATGATAAAAACACTCCGTTAAAAAAAAAATTCCTCTACAATTTTTTAGTTGCGTATTCAGTTTTTCATGTAAATTTAATGTAAAAGGACCCTCGTATTTGATATCAAACACATTTTATTTTCTGGAACTAAATATGCATTAAAGGTAATTTTGCAAATTACATACCTAACTCTATCACACAAACAAGGTTACATTTGTATTCTTCACGAAATATGATGAGGTCAATAATTATGAAGATAACATTCACAAAATATTTATCACTCATGGTCACAATACTTTTGCTGCTAAACTAGAACTAATATCGGATTAGACGCGTGATTCGCCCACGCATGGAGTATTGTTGTCACATTTAGGCTGGTGCACAAACCACTAGTCTCTCACTCTTGGAGAGTGTGCAAAAGAGATTCTCTAACTTACTAGTCCCACGTTGTGTACTTAGCTCAAGCTTATGACACATCGCCGCAACATTACATGTACTTCCACAGAATGTGTTCTGAAAAACTTACTGCACTTTTAACACCCGAGACAAACCCGACTAGCAACAAAATTCCGCCCTCCATTGTCGAGGTCGTAAGTTGCCGAAATACTTTCTATTCAAATCGCCTATGTCCTCAAACCGCTTGCCTTTAAAATCCTCGTCCCTGCTTCCTGGTTCTCTGTCTATACCAACATGCATGAATTCAAATTGAATGTTAATAAATACCATGCTACCCAACTCACTTAGAATGACCGCTATGAATGTGGCCTTTTAGCACAGCAACTCCTCAGTGGCAATATATCTTGCTAGGTGTAAAATATTTTTTAAAACTTTGAATAGACAGTAAGCGGCTTTCTAGCACATTTCTTCTTCTTCAATATCAAAATATGTTTCATGTAATTAAAACCAGATACTTACGTCTATCAAAAAAAAATTTTACATCGGCATTCGTTAAACAAGTTGTCATATCTTTTTCTATACAAAATATGTTCGCGCTCTTTCAATTGATTGAACTTTAAACATTTTCAGATTTACTATCTGCGCTTCAAAGCGCTGTGTGGACTCATGGATGGCATTCCATCATGTTAAGCAGGAGATCCCTCTCCACATTTCGCAGAGTTATTTTCAACTGGTCCTTGATGTTATGCTAAAATCCGCGATTCTCTAAATTTAGTACTACTTGTTCTATAATAATATTATCGGAGAGTAAACTGTTTTCTTCACCAGGTCTTCTGTTAAGGGGGTGGCTAGTCTACCAGCAGTATAAATGTGTATAAAATATGAACGTGTTTGGCGGTGTACGATATGCGCTTGTTCGAAGAACTGAAGTTCCGGCATCTGTTAAAGAACGCCGGTTGCCTTGGGTTTGAACTATCCACTTCATTCCCCTTTTGGTACAGTGTTGCCAGGGTATGGGCACCTTCAGTTGCTCTCTAGATGATCGCTCTTCGAAGGTAACAAATATTTATTTGATGAGACTGCTGAAATTACAGCTACGTGAAATCTCGTTTTCTCTCTTTTCCTTTCTTATCTTCTCTCTTCCACTCTCTCTATCTCTTTCTCTCACCCCTATTAATCTCTTTCTTTATATCCCACTATCCTACCCATATATCCTCCTCTCTCTCACTCTCCCTCTCACTCTTTCTCTATTTTGCATTTCTTTCTATAACTTTTCCTCTGTTTCTCCCACCCACTCTCTCTTTCTGTTCCCCTCTCCCTTTCCCTACCTACTCTGTCTTTCGCTTCCTCTTTGTATTTTCCTCTTCTTCTTACCCACTCTCTCTCTCTCTCTCTCTGAACTTCTCTCTCTCCGTCTCTTTTCATCTTTTCTTAATCCTCTATCAATCTCACTCTCTTTATCTCACTCTCCCACCTTCTTTTCATCTCTCTTATCTCTCGTCCCCTATCTCTCCTATCTCCCCCTTTTTTTAAAATCTCTCTCACTCTCTCTTCCTCTCTAACGCTGTCTTCTATGTGATGTTATATTGCTTCGTTTTTTTAATTTAACGGTGAATTGTGAGAGATGAACTGTAGAGAAAATAAATACCACCTGTCAAAGTTTGAGTTGCCATCGGGGAGCCCCCGAAATACTCAATCTTCGATTTATATATTTTCTTAAAATTAATTATTCCTTGACATAAGTCATGAAATTTACTTAGATTTTTTCCCCTTATTATTTCCAGGGAAATAAAAAAAAAATTTTAAATTGGTGAAAACGAAAATAATATTAAAAATCGAAAAAACTGGAAATATCGTGATTACAAAAATGAGACGATAACTTATTAAAAACACTTTTAAAAACTTTTCTCACAGAAAAATGTTATGGATAATTGGATCAACCGTAGATTCAGTGCATTTAACCCCTATTAGATTTTCATCCAGGGCCGCGAGCAACAAAATACGTACGAGATTTAGGGTTATGAAACCGAGCGAAATACGTGATTTTGTCGTTCGAATGACTACATGTATAAATATTTATGCTTAAGATGAAGGGGACAATTTCTTGCTGCTCACTCGCTCTGAAAAGTATGGTATTATTATTATTATTATTATTATTATTATTATTATTATTATTATTATTATTATTATTATCATTATGATTATTAGCATCATTATTATTATAATTATTATTATTATTATTATTATTATTATTATCATCATGATCATCATCATCATTATCATTATTATCATCATTATTATTATTATCATCATCAATTCACTAGGAATTCTTACACAGGGCATCATCAGGATTTCTCACTGATAATAACCAGTTGTGTTCCCTGGAGTTTGAGTGACAACAACTATTCCCAGATTTCCAGTCCTCTCGAACTCTCTCGATAACCATTGCAAATGAGTTTGCGTTATATCAAAGGTCGCTTAACATTGACTTCTCATTAGCAAAGACCATTGGTGTTCTCTGGGGTTTGATTGGCAACAAGCCTCCCCAAAGTCCCAGTACTCACCGCACCTTTCCAGTGGAGGTATGGTTAGTTTTCTCCCTCCTCGGTCATTCAATCCTCCTTGACCATAGACTCTTCTGTGTGATGACAGCCGAGGCTGGTGCCATCACGTTGTAGTTTGTTCTTTGGGTTTTTTTTCTGGGGGAGGGCAGTTTATCAAATCTCATGCCGTTTCAATTCCTTTGGGTTCATGGGGTGGTGTTATTTCTATGTTTTTGTTTTTTTCTATTGCAACTCTCATGTGACTGTTTAGCGCTAGCAGTTCAATGTGGGTTGGTTTCCGCAATCGAGGAGTTTTCTTAATATTTCAACTGTTTTCATCATTCTCATCCGTTGTATAATCTAAGTCTTGTTATTATTATTATTATTATTATTATTATTATTATTATTATTATTATTATTATTATTATTATTATTATTAACTGGGTGTTACTTCTTCAGATTGTGTAAAGTATAGCTGAAGTTTTGTTATAGAAAAAAATTATAACTAAAAAACTATTTACATTGTCAGACTAAAGTTATACATGGTTATTACTGTTATCCGAGTGCATCTATACATCAAATTTGAAAAATAAGAAGTATAAATTCCGTCAAAATTTCAACTTTAACCAAACTTTGTAAGGTCTCTGTGAAAGCTCCCGATTAATGTCATATAAGATACGGGACTTACGCGTTATCCCATGACCGATATTTTTACCAAGTTTAGTGACGATTGGTAAAGCAATGTGGACTCTAGGCTGTGCACAAAGAAACAAACAAACCAACACCCTCGATCGAAAACATATGCTCATTGGCACAGTTAAAATAATAAGATTCTTAAATTCCTTATGTTTTCCTAATAATAAAATCCTCATGACAAATATCGAAGTCAAAAAACAAATGATTTTGCTATCTAATCTCACTGAGACATTAAGAAATATGAGAGAGTAATTGAAACAACATAGCTTGAGAGGAAATAAATAGTTAACAGAGAGCTAAGTGAGTTGCTCAATGAATTACAACTTACGGTCTATTAGAACTATTAAAATTGATTTTTTAAACATAACTCAATCATAGAACTAAAATATATTTTAGCATGTATTTTGAATTATTAAAATATATAGGAAAAAAAGCTTTATGGAAACAAACGTAGATTAAAATTTAGTATAATGATAGATCACTGAGTTTTCAAATGCGTTATTATCAGCAAACGCTCACCAGAAATATCAGGTGGTGACTCCCGACGTGTGAGCGACAACAAGTCTTCCCATATGCTCCATGTTTGCAACTATTTTTGCTCACCGTCACAAATCATATTCCGTTCTAGCAACAGCAGTTTACTATTATATTATAGTTGATAACTGTCGTTCACTTCCTTTGGAATTTGAGTGACAATAATCCCCCTCACTATTCCAGTAGTTTCCGTCCTCTTCCAGGATAGGTGATGATGATGCTCTCTCTCTCTCTCTCATTGCTCCTCCTATCCTTCTAGACACTTCACGACCATTTTGTGTGGTAGCCACCGAGGCTGCTATGACCCGTTTTTCATGTGGCTGTGTGTCGTGCGGGAAAGCAGATGTATTATTACAATGTGTACTCACTAGAGGTTATCACAGATGTCATCGTCAGTGATTGCTCATCGACAATCACCGGTGGTGTTCCTTGGAATCTGGGTTACAACAAGCCTCCCTAGATTTTAGTACCTTCCACATCTTTTCGATTACTACCGCAAATGACCTTGCGATATCGTAACAGCCGCCTACCATTGATTTCTCGCTGGTTACGACCATTGGTCTCCTCGAGGATTTGGGTTGCAATAAGCGTATCCAAAGTCCCAGTACTCTCCGCAGTTTTCCAGAGAAGGTTTGGTTAGTGCTCTCCTTCCTCGGTCTTTCTATCTTCGTTGACTCTTCACGACTATTTTGTGTGGTATTAGCCGAGACAGCTGCCATCACTTATGTTATTTTTGAAGGGGGGGGGGTGTATTTTGTGAAATTTCTTGCAGTTTCTGTTCCTTAGTGTTTGTGGTGTATTTGCTGTGTTTTCTTTTTCCTATTGCAACTTGAATGTAACTGATTAATCTTCGCAGTCTATGTGGGTTGGTTTCAGCATTTAAGGATTTTCCTTAAGATTTCAGCTGTTTTCATCATTGCAGTCCTCTGTATGGTCTCAGTCTTCCCTTTGATTTGAATTTACTCTCAGTACTTTTTCTAGTTTTTACGGGACAGTTCCTTGTGCTTCTACGAGGTTTGGTATATATTGACTTTTTATGCTCCATGTCCCTTTCGATTCTCTGCCAAGTTCTGCGTATTTGCTTCGTTTTTCTGTTCTTTGATCTTCACTCTCTAGGCTGCTGGGACGGCAAAATCTACGATTTGACAGGATTTTTTCTTCTTGTTGACAATTATGACATCCAGTCTCTTTGCTTGTATGCGTTTATCTGTTTGCACCTTCATATCCCAGGGGATTCTGTGATTGTTGTTTTCCAGTGATGTATCTTGTTTATGTTTGTACTATTTGTCCACATGTTCGAAATGCAGTCGTTTGCATAGTCTCCAGTGTACTACTTTCCCCACGCAGTCATGTCTGTTCTTGTATTCTTTTGGGCCTAGTTTGCTGCATTCACTTATGTGATTTACTGTTTCGTATCTTTGTCCAAACAGTCTTCATTTACTGTTTGCCTGGGTTGATCTATTTTAGTTTTTATGTATTTTGTCCTAATGGCATTATTCTGTGCAGCCGTCAGCAAGGATTCCGTCTCTTTATATGATGGTGTCCTTTTCTTAGCCATGCTCAGCTATTTTCGTATGTCTCTTCTGCTGTTATTCTTACGAAACGTACATGCAATAGTTTTTTCCCAATTTCCTTTTCTTTTTGTTTGTTACTGGTTTCGGTGTTTCTGTCTGCGGTGATCAGCCTTACTGGATTCTGGGTGATGTATTTCTCCAGCTCTGTTGAGTGTCTTTCACACAGTCTTCTCTACTTACCAGTCCTTTTACCCCTTTCGTTTGTTTTCCCGTAGAGTATTCCGTATAGTTTTTCGGGTGTAGCGCGTTGTGCATTGTCTAGTCTTCTAGTCAAGGTGCCTGAATTATTCTTCAGTCTAACCTATGCATGGTCCAGAGTATCTTATTAGTGATACTGTCCAGCTGTGTTATTATTATTATTATTATTATTATTATTATTATTATTATTATTATTATTATTATTATTATTATTTCGGTAATTTTGAAAGTTAAAGTGAAATTGCAATAATATATACATGTATATTTTCTGCAAGCCTATTGTAAACTGTTTTATCTCATAATTAAATTACTACAATAAAATAGATTTTGAAGAATTAAAAATTAACATTTTATATCGTTCATTAGTTTGATTTTAGGGGGCGGGGTTAGGGTGAACCTACCCCCAAAATAGTAAAGTTTTAAAAGATAATTCACCGGGTTATCAAGATAATATATACCCACATTCATAATGATCGGTTTATAAAAATAAATATTTTTTTAAAATATGAATAGACACGCTCCAAAAGATAACATTTACAAAAAAATATAATGAACCCATGTTACTCACTGTATTTTTAGTTCTTAATGATCCATTAATTAATTAAGAAATTTATCCTATATATATATATATATATATATATATATATATATATATATATATATATATATATATATATATATATATATATATATATTATATATATATATATATATGAAATCAAAAATGGGACAGTGGAAGACCCATAATCTCAAGTGATTAATCCTTCTTTCATCACTATCTTCCGTAAATTTTATTCTCGGTCCTAACAACTTAAACAAACATCTGGCAAAAGTCAAACTCAAACAATATAATATACATCCACACTGCTTTATAAACTCTTACCCCGGTTAAGTACTATTAATTTCAAATACATTTCATCCATGTTTCCATATTTTTTTTCTTTCTATTTACTTTCCTCAGTTAACGTCTTTTTCGCATATTTTAAAAAAATAGTTACTCACTTGCCAAAAACATGCCGTTTCGCGTCTTCTTTCAAATGTTTTGCCGTTATTCAATAAATATTAAATGTTCACTTCTTTAAGATGTTCGTTTATTAGAATAAAACGGTAAATCTCTCGTTTGCTTTTTATTTCTTCCTGTGTTTACTAACTTTTCTTTTCTGTTTATATCTCTCTCTCTCTCTCTATATATATATATATATATATATATATATATATATATATAATAAAGATATTTTTTTTATAAAATATTTAGAAGACCTTGAACAATGCAGATTATTCGTTTTTAAAATAAATTATTTATTCATCTCAAAAACATTTTTTTTTATAAACTTGAGTACTTTCGGTAAATCTACCATCTTCAGAAAGCCTATTTCTTCTTTTTCTTTTTTTTCTTTTTTCTCTTGGTTGAGACATTCTCGTGGCCAAGTTGAAAATCCGTCTATGTGTTTTGACGAAGTGTAAAAAGTGTTGATATGGCTGTGTGTCACGTGGTCGGCGTGGAAGGATAGTTTGAAAAGTCACACAATTTGAAGCGTTGGGTGGGTGGCAATAATAAAGATATTTTTTTTATAAAATATTTAGAAAACCTTGCACAACGCAGATTGTGTGACTTTTCAAAGTATCCTTCCACGCCGACCACGTGACACACAGCCATATCAACACTTTTTACACTTCGTCAAAACACCTAGACGGATTTTCAACTTGACCACGAGAATGTCTCAACCAAGAGAAAAAAAGAAAAAAAGAAAAAATTCTTCTGAAGATGGTAGATTTACCGAAAGTACTCAAGTTTATAAAAAAAAATGTTTTTGAGATGAATAAATAATTTATTTTAAAAACAAATAATCTGCGTTGTGCAAGGTTTTCTAAATATTTTATAAAAAAAATATCTTTATTATTGCCACCCACCCAACCCTTCAAATTGTGTGACTTTTAAACTATCTTTTCACGCCGACCACGTGACACACAGCCATATCAACACTTTTTTCACTTCGTCAAAACACCTAGACGGATTTTCAACTTGGCCAAGAGAAAAAAAGAAAAAAAAGAAAAAGAAGAAATAGTCTTCTGAAGATAGTAGATTTACCGAAAGTACTCAAGTTTATAAAAAAAAATGTTTTTGAGATGAATAAATAATTTATTTTAAAAACAAATAATCTGCGTTGTGCAAGGTTTTCTAAATATTTTATTAAAAAAATATCTTTATTATTGCCACCCACCTAACGCTTCAAATTGTGTGACTTTTCAAAGTATATATATATATATATATATATATATATATATATATATATATAGGTACATACATACCTAACTTCATAATTTTAGAGATATAATAGTAGTATGAAATATATATATATTTCACGTAAGCTACACAAACCGTCTATATTTTATTCCCATATGCAATTATTAGGCTAAATCCTTATTTCAATGTTGATCAAAATCCATCATATAATTTTAATTCTAGAAAATGTATAAAATGTAAGGCTAAAGCTGAAGCGGTTTAAAGAAGAAATTGGAATTCAAAGAATTTTGTTTAATTAGTATATAATGACTGTGAATCACATTTAATGAAAATATGTAATATTTAAATTTTCAAATAGATTTAGTACCCATATTATGTTCTCTAAAACTCTTTAAAATACTCCAAAGAAACTGAAATATTACGAATACAACTTCTACACGTATATACATATAATATGAAATGCACGTACACACACACTCACACACACACAGCCGCACATATATATGTGTATACGTGTGTGTGCGTGTTTGTATGTATTTCATATAATGTATATGTGTATAGATAGTGTATTCAATCAGAAGCATAACCAGGAATTACTAAAAACACAAGGGAACGAATTATATATAAGTTGAGCGTTTTTTTCAAATATTGGTGTCATGGTAACAAGTACGAAAATAAGTCAGACGGAATATTTTTGACCGATAATGTTCTAAAAAATATCAAGCTTACTAAGTTCTTATTTACATTTTTTGCACTCCAGACATAGAGAAAGGAAAAAATGTCATTGGTCGGGGAGGGGGGGCAGATAATTGGCATGTATATAAAAAAATAGACATATATTCTGAAAACGAATTCTATGAGAGGAAATCATCTTTATAGGAAATATATTTTTGTTTATAATTACTAGTCTATATTTTCATAGCTGTCTGTTAGCATCTGTGTCATTTCTTTCAAGGTATGTGTCAACAATCTAAGATTACTATTTTTTATATAAATGAGTCATCATTTATCAAGGCTAAAAGCTAATCGAGGATAAAAGTTAGTGAAAGTTTTAGTTGGATGATGGAACAATACTATGAAAGGATTGAAACTATGATTAGTTCTTAGGACGACTCGATATATTTGCTGATGTTTGACTTGTAGTCTGTAGGGAAACATTCTTGCGGTAACATGTTCTACGGGTGGAAAATTATTGGTAATAAACCCTGTTCATACGCCCTTTACGTGTTGATGAGATAATTATATTGAACAGTTATAAAAGCTTATATTACTTCAAAGCGATATATAATGAGAATCCTACAGTTAACTTATATTATATGGTTTGTTTAAATCACAAAATTCTACAGGTTTCAATACGAACAATCCCTTTTTGGTATAAGTTGTTATAGAGTTAACACTGAAATTTATTTCCGACTGTATTTCATTGTTGCACTTTCCTTAGCGATCTGTGTATAAAAACCGTACATCGATGTTGCCGTGAACCCAGGTTGTTTAACTTCTGTGGAATACAATCACTCGGGCGCGGTTTCTTTTTTACAAAAGGTGTATTTCACAAAACAGTCACAGAAAACATCAGAGAAACAACTTGTATACGCATAAGATAGAAAGAGAAAGAGAGAGATTCAAATAGATAGACAGATAGACACACAGTGCGCACTGGCTCCCATTGAGCAAACATCAGCCAGATGCATTCTCCCTTCTTGAAATCTCGCCAGCTAAGAGAGATGGAAAATCTCCTTAAGGAAATAACGTAGTTTCATGAATTCCGTCTGGTGTAACCTCTGACCCTTAAACTTTTCAACTCAAACACGGCCCTCATCATGTAACATTATATATTAAACTGCTTTTTATTTCGCGACACTCTTGTTTGCGTAAGTAATACCATTAAATAAACGGTTAAATTAGTCAACGGGCTATGAAATAAACAAAGAAAACCGCAACTTAAAAAATGAGACTTTTACAGGATTCGAAATAGAAACCATCTGATGCGGATGTCGTCTTGACCGCTTGACAAACGATCCCGACGTTTAAAAAATAAGTAGCTCAACTGAAAATTATGCTGGGACATCACAAAAGATGTTATTAATCTACCCGTATAATCAGTTCATCATATCCAGAAAAATAACTTCGTTTACTTACGAAATAGCTCTACACACATTTATTCATAAGAATGATTATTTCATGGTTACGGATGATCCAAATTAACTAGCATTGTTCTGTATCTCTTCGGAACTCTACTCTTGCGTAAAAATACTAAAACAGCAGTGGCGATGTGGGCGTAGGTGTTGAATTTTAAATGTGCATGGTAATACATGATGCTAAGATAGGAAACCAAACGTATATAGTATAAAGGTGAAGAAAATATGAAAGAAGTAGGGAGATGTAGTCAACAGAAAGAACGATGAAATAAACAATAAAAATAAAAGATTGAAACATACTAGACATTGAGATTAACGGAGACGTGATTAACGTATTTCGAGATGTCGCCTATCGAAGCGCTGATGAAATCAGAATAATAAATAGAATACTTTTTCAAAAAATATTTTGAAAAATTCTTTATTATTCTAATAAAGAGAATATTTCAAAATATTTTTTTTAATTCTCTTTATTATTCTGATTTCATCAGCGCTTCGATGTGCCACCTCTCGAAATACGTTAATCACGTGTCCGTGTGCTGCACAAAAAATAGACATTTCAAATTTTGCCGTCAACAACATCAGACGAATTTCAACTTGCCTGGGAAAATGTCTCAGTCAGGAAGAAATAAAAAGAAGAAAAAAAGAAAATGACTATGCTTCCGATGAAGGTATCTTGTACCGAAAGTACTCAAGTTTAAACCAAAAATTTTTTTTAAGATGAATGAATAATTTATTTTCAAAAAAAAAATTTCTGCGTTGATCAGGCTTCAAGATATGTTTTTTAAAATATTCTCTTTATATATATATATATATATATATATATATATATATATATATATATATATATATATATATTAGAGAGAGATAACAAATAATATAAACTAAATCTATGTAGTTCATTTTGATTCACAAGTGAATTTATTTTCAATTACAAACAACATGCTCGATACTAAGCAAATAAAACAAGCTTATAAATGTATTTATTTGAACATTTTTATTATCATATCATATTATAATAGTTCATACACAAAACAACTCAACGCATTTACAATTGTTTCAAGTAAAAATGTACACTATCAAAATATCAATTTTAGCTCCCCATAAAATACAGGTTACTTTCTTCAGGATCCTTGACTTAAAACAGAAATAGAAAAAGAGGTTTCATCACATAGAGAAAATAAAAGTAAGAAACAATAAGATTTAAACTATGTTCATCAGTCACTGTAAAACTATAGTTATGAACGTAGAGACTAAAAATCGAGGATGTTACTTGTAAAAACATCTCGGATAAATAGTTCATGAAAGTATATTATCAGAGACACGGTATGTGGTTCCAGCAGAAATTAGCAGACCTGACTGCTGGTACAATAGTCAGCAATGCTACACGTATGCTACTATATTCACTACGTAAGTAAGTAGGTGTAGTTATGTTTTTTTAATTTGCCTACATTACTGATTACCGAGTCAACTAAAATCTAATTACGAAGCACAATTCTTAATGCTAAGAGTTCAATCCACACGCGAAAATGTAGTAATTCACAGATAACTGTTTCGCCGTATCTTTTGGCGTTTTCGTTAATACCGCCTTGGTCAATATGAAATTATTGTCGCCAATCTTTTGAGTTGTAGTCTGACAGCAGTAATTAATAGACGCGCAAGTCACTTTGGAAATTAGTTATATCTTTTTGATTATCGAATACCATATTTATATGCGTATCGAACTAGTTAATTCTGACAGCGACAGGTTTTTATTTCTCAACAATATTAACTTATCAGATATTAGAACGATATACGTAAAAACCAGACGATCTAATATTCAACACAAACCGTAACGGCATTCACCTTGCGTGGTTTGAGTCGGCTCAAAATGATTTCCCTGTGTCCCGCGTCCAAGCAGTCCACCCATGCCGATCAACATATAAGTCGTCGGTATACTACTAGTGGCAGAACCTGAAAAAACTCACCAGCTGTATCCTGATCGAACCAGGAGAGATGGTTATCTTTGGTCCTAACGCACACTTTACATCTTTTATGTGTGGCTCACAGCGACATACCCTGATAAATCGTCTTAGCTGGCGAGTAAACCTCATGAAAGTACCTGCTGCTTTGTAGGTTTTATCTGTGGAACAGCAACTGTGCTTGGTGATACACATCAATATTTCAAAGAAAAATCCACATAGCGTCTGCTTTGAGAGTTGCTTCTGGCCATGTGTCTACGGTGACTCAACGGCCAGCGCAAATATGCTCGAAATCAACGGATTGTCTGCACCGTACATATCTTTTCTAGTAGTGGTGTACGAATACAGAAGACGCAGTTATAAGTATAATTTAATGATACTTAATATGATTCAGTTTACACACAAATTCTACGAAAATCTGATTTTAAGATATTTAATAAATCAACTCGATTATGAACGTTATTCTAGTACTTGGGATCAGGTCAGAAGCGTATATCAGAAATTAATGAAATTAAGCATATTAGCAGATATATATATATATATATATATATATATATATATATATATAAATATATATACATATATATATATACATATATATATATATGTATATATATATATATACATATATACATATATATATGTATATATATATATATATACATATATATATATACATATATATATATATATATATATATATATATATATATATATATATATATATATATGCTTCGACTATTACACTAAAATTATAGTATGACGCACATACCCAAAATATATGTGGTGGAATTCAACCATATTTGGTATGAATAAATTTACGTCTATTACTTTTATTACTTGTATTACTTTGCGGCTCACATTAACGGTATGTACCCAGGTATCTTGCTGCTGTCTTTCGGCCGTGATCGACAAACACATGGACTCCGGGTGTGTTTTTTTAAGTTTTATTTAAACATAAAACAAGAGACAGAGATTATATCGTCTGTACGGGACATGGGAAATCAAACACTTTACTTGGAGCGATACCTTTTAAATGTTGTCATCTGTGTCCACCGTCCCTGGCCCCCTCACCGGCTAGCGAAGACTTCGAGTCTTTCACGCCTGATCTTGAGTCTTGTTAGCGGCCGGAAGACAGAATCAGCCCCGAGCGAAAGTGACGTCATTTGCGACTTGCTCTCTCCCTCTTTCTCTCTCTCTTTTTCTTTATCTCTCTCTTCCCCTCACTATCTAACATCTCGACCAAGATTAATATACAACAGGCTTGCTTTTATCGCCGCTAAATGATAGGCGCATCTTGGTACGACGTGCAAAATGGAAAATAACATTGATTTTTCCTGCGACAGTGCATCAATAGTTTGGTAATTGTTTGGATAGACATTATATTTGAGATAACCCAACATATTAAAATCTAGAGAGAGAGGCAGTGACGGTGATTGTGTGATGTGTATGTGTATGTCAGAGTGTGGGCGTCACACTGTAATTTTTAAATGTTGTCAGCGTTATAGTCAAAGCAGAAAAGAAAATTTTTGTACCGCAAGATTTGACTGAAAACTTAACATCTAAGAGGATGGAAGGTGCGGTAATTGTGATGACCATTCGGAATTACACCTCATACTTATGATGACAACAGAAACCCGCATAGAAAACGAGAACCAGTAACGAATTGCTAAAACCATTGCGTTTCTACATTTCAAACACTGTAAATTCTCTTACTAACCTTCAAGTTAGGTACCCTTACGGTGAAATGCTAATAGGGCGGCTCAACATTTTTTTGTAAACCAGAATCTGCTTCATCTAGTGGATCAAATAAAGAGTACCGGTTGTAATTCAGTACAGATTCCCGAGTTCAACATAAAGATTCTCAAGTTCGGCAAAACGAACCTGAAAACGGTTGGAGGGCAAATCGGCCGAAAGGTTGTGACAATAACAGCGAAACATTATATGAATATTACTCATATTAAACTTTCTTTAAAAAAATTTATAAGAAAGTTTCCGTAAAAATGTAAGTTGTTTTTGTATCATTGTAAAATAGTTTCTTTGCACAAAACAAACGCATGGCTTAAAAAATACGGAACTAGAAACATTAGTTAATACTTGATCGGTAGAATGTCTTTCTTTTTGTTATCAATCGGTCTATTTTAGTCAGAGTTGCTTCTCTTTTAGTCAGGGACAATGTCAATGCAAGACTAGTGTGTTTTCTGAATAGGAATTAAAAGATTAAACGAAACAAGAAAACGTTGTAATATGATGCAATGATAAGAAAAACATCGTGTTTAGCTAAACACGATGGCCGGCATTATTTCCTTCCATTGGGAATTAGACATTGATGTTGGCAATAAAAGCATTTCACTTCGTTTAATCCGATACTCTAATTGTCTTCTTGCAAATACGCGAGCAGACTGTCACACATGCATATATGCCTACACATCAACACGCACGCATACACCCACACACACACATATATATATATATATATATATATATATATATATATATATATGATAAATAAAGGATTAAATAAATCGGACGGTATGAGCAAAAATGAAAAAATGCGTGGTTTTCGGCAAGAGTAAAAGCTACATGATGACAAAGCACCTTTGCCATTTGAGCTGCTCTCTTGAAAAAGCCAACACAATAGTTGGTCGAAACGTTGTGATGGATTTAGAATATTCCAATACATACCACGTGATATTCACTTACACAAGGCTTCGAGATCATCCGGGAACTTTCAGGCACAGGAATCAGCCATCGGTAATCACCTCGTTAGTACAAATAGTTGTTCTGACAACTATTCCGATGGGTGGTTTTCTGTTTTACACAGCGCCAGGTCGAACTACCATCTCAATATTATTGAGACGTTAGTTATTAACAATTCTCGACCTAGCCTGTGTAGACAAAAGATTTTGAAGCATCAGTTAGAGATCTTTGATGATTCAAAGCCACCATAACGTTGAGAGATTTACTTTTTTTTCTCTCAATCGTTTTCTCCAACTGAAACAATTTGTCCCCTCATATCTCATTCGATTTTCTTAGTGTTTAATTTATCATTCTGACGTTTCCTCTTAGAGGGTCAGACGATAAGGTCTTTAGGAAAATTTTTGCAATTTTCTTTTTTTTCCACCCGCCCGTTACATTGATTAAAAAAATGTCTCCTCTGAAATTTATCGTACGATTTTGTTGTACGCGAAATTTACTCTATATACATATATCGTTATTTGAACTAACATTATTCCTCCTACTACCCTCCGATCATTAACATATCTAATATCTAGACATTTACACCTCCTCTGCAATATAGCCTCTACTATTCTTTTTACTTCAGCTCTACTCCTAACTTCTTATATTTATTATTTATTATTTTTCCTTCTGTCCGTAAACCTACCCACAAACTCCTCCACCGCCTCTAAATCTCACTTCCTTATTATCTCCCACGCATCCACTATATCGTCCTTATATTGGCCTCCTCCTAATGACACATTTTTCCCCCCGTAAATTCTTGTTGTCCTCTTTTTAACTGTGATCTTCGATTTCCCCTCCAATTGGGTCCATATACATCCCCCTGTAATTCTTATTAGATCTCTAACACACTAGCATTAAACTGTAAGTTTACTTAATTTCAATCCAACCCTGGCCCATAACACTTATATTAATTCTGTTGTTACTAGCATTTCTACCCTATCCCCTTAATAGTCTCCACCCCACCCCCCTCAGAAATTTTTAAAACTAATTGATTGATTCAAGCTAGTTGCATGACTACACACTCTGGCCTGCCTTGAATAACCCTAATCCCTCTAACTACTCGCGAGCCATTTCCTATCGGTCTTCTCTCTTTTACTTACCTTATCTTATTTTTGACCAATTTTACCCCATCCCTTCTAATCATATTTTAAAACTACTTGGAAGCCTCTTGCAAGCTTCCCTTATATATCTAATTTAAAATTGTAATTGCTAACTGTTGCCCTGTTACTGCTCACTCACCATTTAAACTATAGATTATAACACTGACACTGCACTTAAGTTTTAAACTGAACTAACCCAATTCCACCCCTTATTACTTATAACCATAACAAATTGTTTCAAACAATCTATTCTTATCGCTTTAACTGTTCCCCTTTCCTAAATTTTTAATATAACTGAGTAGGACAGGCTCGATCTTTAATACTACTAAACCTATCCCTCAATTTCTTTTCTCTTTTCTACTTCTTCTCTTTTCTCATTTAATTTCTCTTCTAATTATTCATCTAACCCTTAATTTTGGTTTTAAAATAATTAATTTAATTTAATTAACTATTTTCTAGTTCCTTTTAAATTTTAATGTTTTAATCACTCACTCTCCCACATACCTCTACTTATTTTACCTTGCTTTTAACTAATCCGTTTAACCCTTTTTAAATTCCTAGAAACCCTAGCTAGTAACTGCAACTACTTTGCCTATAGTCGCCTACTTGTTACCTTTGAAATGTTAGAAGTTTACTCATTGGAATTCTATTTTTAGAATCAGCAAACTCTATTTTCTTCGAGCTTACCTCGCCAATCCCTAAATTCATTTTTATACGACTTTTCTATACCACTCCTCCCCGCTTCAGATTAATTCCTACCCTCAAAAACCCATCTCTAAACGTTGACCATATCGCCTGCCCATACCCTCAATCCCCCTTTTTCACTTTAACCTCCTGCCCCTATCCAACCCTTTTTTCCTTTTTCTTTTTTCTTTCTTTCTTATTCTTCCCAACCCTTGCAGTGGCTATCTAAACAAATCCGAACCTATCGACCCCTCACGCTTTAACCCCCCCCCCTCCATCTAACCCCAAATTTTAACCTTTTTTATTTCATTTGGATTTAGACCCTTTTGAACGAGATGTCATTTGCCTTTTTCGGTCCAGGAAGTATTTCAATAATGGCCAATTTTTCTCCTTTCAATTCCTTTTAAGTGCGTTTGGATTTACCTATTATTCTGAACACTTTTCTCCACACTGCTCCTACGCAAATATTTTTGCAAATATTTTTTCGCGTTCTACAATTCATCAGACTTCCTCTCAACGGAAATTTACCACCCGGACAAACCGCATATCTTTTTTACGAAACTTTTCTTTTTTCACTGCGTTTTTTTAATAACATTTTTCATATTTTTCAAATATTTGAACTTTGGTTTTTTCGAAAGCCAACTTATCCATCTGTATTTCTCCTCTGATGATAAGATCTCGATCTTTTAAAAGCCTTGGCTTAAGGAAAGAATAATAAACACTAGTTTATTACTGAATACACCTTGCATTGAACAATTGAAATTTGAAATAAATCTGGACATTCGTCGCATATTTATCACTCTTTTTCTTCTATCTAGACAATTGCTCTATCTCGTATATTGAGCTAAACCTCTTCACAATAAGTTCCATGTACTAAAAGTTTTACTTTTGGTTTATATTTGATCCTATATATATATATATATATATATATATATATATATATATATATATATATAACCAATAGTATACATGTATATTTATTTATTATACATGTATATACTAGCAAAAATTGCATGTCAACGGGCAGCAATCAGTGGAGTTGTATCACAGTCATCGTGGAGCTAGCCACTGCACTAAAAATGACATCATGCTGTAAGGTAACAAACAAGACTATGGGCACGTTGACCTTTTCTGTCACTTAAAAATCATCAAACTTTAGGAATCAGCCAATGTCAATTAAATGTTCAGTATTTATTAATTAACGATCACGAAATATAAATAACTTCCATTCATAATTAGAAATCTTAGTGCAAATGTATTATTTCGTGTAATGTGCGTAATGTAGATAGCAAACATTAAATTAATACTAAATAATAAAATGGTGCTGTCATAATTATTTTAATTTTTAAGAGATGATAATTTATCTTTAAAATAATGTGTCTGATTTAATATTCATGCGTTATTATTTAAAGAGTATTATATTTATATTTCGTGATCGTTAATTAATAAATACTAAAAAGTTTCATTCGCATTAGCCGATTCCTGAAGTTTGATGAATTTTTAAGTGAAAGAAGAAGTTCATTATTTTCAGATTATTTTTTATGTTTGTATTAAATGTCAGGAAATCTTGATCTACATCGAATGAAAAGACTAGTATCAGTTAAACTGCATGAAAATATATCTTGGTTTGTAAAGACGAGAAGAGGAAGCATTGTTAAGCAGTTGTATTCTTTATATAAACATTGCATTATCATTAGTTTTAGTTGAATAAGTTGAACATTTATTAAAATGAATTTAAATGTTTTTGTTTTGTTCATTAATAATTTGATAAGTGTTGCTCTCATTTCCGAACAAAATGATATTTATTGATTGTTTAACTTAAAAGTAAATCAAACATCAAAAGTAAATCAAACATGAAAGATTATGAATTCAGTAAAGTAACACCAAAGTCAATAATTCCAATTTATTAATTAACTAGCGGGACCCGTGTAAATTACACGAAATGATGTTTTAATACTAATTATCTTGTTCCTAACCTATACATGTTTGAATAAAATATGATAAGATTTGGACTTGTATATTAATTTAAAACAAAATGAACAATACATGAAACAATTTACAAAATTTCTTTATATACAATATTTCTAGTGAATGTAATATTTCGACGACTAAACCTTACTTTGTAAATGTTTTCGATTGAATTAAATTTGCCTCCAAATCATGAATATTTATTTACTCCTCTCCAGGAGTTAGGCACAAGGCCAGTTTTATCTTACTCCCAAAAGTAAGATGTGACCCAAGGTCAGGAAAGTGGGGTTTGAAAAGCCAGCGCTCGAGAAGGTGAGCACTCTGGCCATTAAAAATTGCCTGGGCAGCCCCGTTGGCATTCGCCAGTAGGGGCGCCTCAGGCAGTAAGCAATAAACTTACTCCTCCCCAAAGAGGGGAGGCGAAGTCTGGAAGGGTGGACCTCCTAGAACTGCATAGGACAGACCCATAGACCGGCGTAAATCAAGCCTTGAAGGCCAAGACAATACCAGTCTATTGAGTGCAGTATCCATCGGAACAGATACTACACTTTGATCTTAGCCAAAAGGCAAAGCCAATTCATGAGTAGCATACAAAGATTCGGAAGGTCGTTGCTTTTGGTGTAAGCATGACACACAAAATCACACACGCTATTGTATTAATATGTGTCTTCCCGGTCGTCCCCTCCCTACCTCTCTTCCCCTTCCCCTCGTAATGTAGAAAAAAAAATCTTAGAGGTTCGTTGGGATCGAACAATAAACCAGTCGGGCCGAAGTCAAAAATACTACGTCGCTAACCGTTGCACCAAAGGGAAATACTTGAAAAGTTTCGAAAATTAGGCGAGTTGAATGTTTTTCAAAATCTAGGTGCGGTACGCATGCGCAGATCTTTTGCCGGAAGCGTTACACACGAACACACAAGCTATCGTATTAATATATACATAAAACATTAATCGGAATACATTTAAATGTGTGTTTGTTCGTGTTTGTTTTTTTGCAAAACGAACATGTTATCTACAGCGACCGAACGCAAATAGGTTACAACGGATAGTTTTTATGTAAAGAAACAAATGTCGCTTTTGAATTGTGGAAACCCTATGTACTCAAGATTGCGTTTATCTTGGAGTGTAAAAGAAATACACATCGCCACAGTGTAAAAAGTTATCTTCTTCAATGATCGGATCTATAGAATTTGAACCAAACCGAAGCAACAGACTTTTTCTCGAACCAAACTTAAAACTCTGATTAGGATAAGTTTAGGGTTATTTTAGTGTTCTCCAAAAAACAAAAAAAAACAGTTCCGTTTAAATTCTGTAGCAGTACGAAGGTTTTTTTTTGTAACTAAATAAAATGTAAAATTATTTGTATATGTTTATTAATAAATAAACATATAAAAATAATTTTACATTTTATTTATTTTTTATAAATATTTATTTGTTTTAGCTTGGTTTTATGCGAATTGTTATTGCTATTTTGTTGCTTAATTTAAGTTTATTCAAATAAAAATTACCCCCTGTCCTCCCAAACTCAACGGAATATATCTCTAACCGAAGAAACATGTAAAGTAATAATTGTGGTTAACTGACACCTATAACGCTGGGATGGGCCGGGAATTTCGGGGCAGTTTGCGTGAAGCTGATTTTCAATATTTTTGTCTTTTTATTATATTATTTTTATGTATTCTGCCAATTGTAGGAAGTTGTTAACTGTGTAGCCGTAATCGCCTAAAAATATAATCTAATTTTTGAACAAATAAACCAGAACAAATTTGATATTTAAATATTAGAAAGAAAACATTCTTATCTGGTCTGTTATGGCGAACGATTTGATGCGTAATGTCGATGTAAGCTTTGCTGTGATTGGATGTTTTTCAAATATTGAAACGGTGCAGCTGGATTACAGTTCCTTGTGAAGTAATTGCTAAACAGCGTTTGAGGAGGGTAAGAGTTATTAATTCATAGAGAGTAATTAGCGTTCTAACCCCTCTTTGGTTCAAGTAGTTACAGTGCGGAATGAAAGTTTTTTGGGGGTTTTGCTTATAAAACTAATTTAAAGTTTCTTAAAGCACACTCGAAGATATTAGGCGACTGAATTGATGTGTTTCAATGGGTTTGATGCATTGCTTTTATAGGCTAGTCTAACCTGGTTGGGCATGAAAAAATCAACTCTATTTTATGTATAGAGATATAATCAAAATATTTAATAAATAAAAACAGTCATGTTTTTTGGAGGGGATTTCTTCCAAACGGACTATTTATTTACAAATATTATTATTTAGAATATTTTGCTTATTTCCTTGGATTTTCGCGCGTATTTTGGATGAAAGTTATTAATTAGTCTAAAAAAAATTTCCATGAAATAAAATTGTGATTTATTTTTTAAGACTTGAAAATCAAACTTTAATGCAATGCCTTAATTGTTGGAGGGCATGTTGTAATTTCCTCTTATTTTCTTACGCAGTTGACATCTATAAAAATATATTCGTTTGAAAAAAGGAACAAGTTAACAATGATTTCCTCGTGAATGAATACTCTTTAGGAGAGTATCCGTGTTCTTGGCAGATGAAATAATATCACAATAGCTGAAACAAGTTAACAATGATTTCCAAGTGAATTAATAAACATATGACTTTAAGTCTGCTCGCCCCAATTACATGCTATGATCACATATGTAGTGTGTTTTACTCCCACTATCAATGACGTCACAAGAAAAACTCAACTCAATTGACAAGCGTTATATTCCTTTTATTCATAAAATATGTAAACACTATTAAACTAATTAATTATTTACCTTTTGTTATCATTTTTCAGTGCGAATGGTGAAACAGAGATTCGTCGATATTAAGCTTCGAATGTTGTAAATAAGAATGTAAACCACAAATTTTAATATTTTTAATTACGCCTTAAAAATACGGTATTTAATTAGTTCATTTTAAAGTAACATATTTATTTTCAAAACAAATTAAATGCTTAAAATAATAATAAAAAATTAAGTGGCGGTCTGTGTGGCGGAGAGTATTGTTAAAATATATGTTTGATTCAGAGAATTCGATGTCAGGAATAATGGCGGATTAAGATTTAGCTTTGAATATTGTAAACAATAATTCTATTCGACAAACTCTTGATATTTTTACGCCTAAACATGAAGTATTTAATTAGCTAATTTTCAAGTAGTTATTTATTTATGTTTAAATACACGTGTTTATGCCTTTGCTTATTACTATATATATATAGTACATCAAAAGACTAATATTATTAATGATTAAAAATAGAGTAACCCGTTTAGATGGTAATATAGTTGTGATAAATAAAAAAAACTTTCGCATTTATTAATTTAGATATATATATATATATATATATATATATATATATATATATATATAGAGAGAGAGAGAGAGAGAGAGAGAGAGAGAGAGAGAGAGCGAGAGATTTATTATATATGTATTTATATATACATTGTAAATATTTATTTGTCTACATACGTATACGTACATCCTTTCGCGAATCGTTAGTGTAGAGATAATTATCTATACTCGTCGCAAGATCAAAACCCCGGAAAACGAGTCATGTTTTAAATCAAATACCGACGTCTTAACGCACTCGGCTATTATAAACAACTAGATAAATCGGCGAGAGTGTAAACCTAGTATAGGCAGCTGTCGTCAACAGTGTTCAACTAATGACAGGGCATGCATATATATATATATATATATATTTATATACATATATATACATATATATATATAAAGATGGGCCATGTGTCGTACACACAGTGAGATTAAAACACCAAATTCCTATTCAAAATAGACAAACAATATGTGATCTACGTACTCAGGTTAACTACTTGGCATAATGCTTTGCAAGACGACATTTCATTAATTCACAATTAGTGTTTTATGCAATTATTGTTTTCATATTATTATATTTACTCGGTATTTTTCGCTCAATTTACTTCTGTCAATTTCAATTCCTGGTTTCTCGGGGTTCCCGGGAAACGCTGGAACACGTGTCACGCACGTACATATAAGTAGTTTGTTTTGCTTTTCTAATTCTTCTACAATGTCTAATCCTCTTTAATTTTTGTTCCTGTAAAGGTAGAACAAATAATATATAAATGTGTTACTTACCATTTCGTTCTGAGTAGTTTTGACGATTTTAGAAGCAAGGTAAATACCAATTTCTTTTTGTTATTTCTTACACGTTGGGATATTCTTTAAGGTAATTTTTGGAAACTACTTCCCTCTCTTAGCTTTCAATAAAATGTGAACCAAGGTTTCAAAAATAGTCGGTGAACTGTTTTAGGGTGTAGTTGCTAGAATATACACCCCTGATCAAAAATGTAAAACCACTTGAAAATCTTTTAAAAGAAACCTTTTTCTTAAGGTAGATTTTAAACTCCTACCACATAAGGTAAACCAATGTTTTAAAAAAAAATTCTACAATCTAAAAGGTTATGGAAACAAAAACCTACATTCCAAACATTGTATTCAGAAATTTACATTTTTATAAAATGAGACATTTTACACTTGATCAAAATTCTACGAAATTGTACGAAAATTGTATGAAAACATTGAACGACCAAATTTATTAATGAGTTCTACCTCTACTGATTTTGATGACTTCAACAATTCTCAGGGCATTGTTAGAAATAAGCATTTCCATTAAGGTGCGGGGGATGTTGCTCCAGCGTCTGAAGATGGCTTCACGAAGTTCATTTTTTGTTGAATAGTGTTTGCCATTTCGATAAACATCTCTTGTCATCTATCCCCAAAAATTTTCCATTGGGTTCAAGTCCGGTAAACATGCAGGATGTCCCAAGAGATGGACGCCATTCTTTTGTAGAAAGGTTAAGGTTCGTCGGGCAGCGTTGATTGCAGCATTATCCTGTTGGTATAACCATTCATCCCTACACAAACGATGGCCCTTCGTCATCAACGATGCTTTTTGTAGTATGCTAACATAACCAGCCGCTGTCTGACGACCCTGTACCACCTGGAGCCCTGTTTGAAGCTAAGAATCAACCATTGAGCTTAACTTTATCTGTAATATTTGTGTTCTAGGTCTTCGAAACATCTTTTTTATTTTTATTAGAAAAACTGGTGGTTTATGATATCCGTATACCAAAACTTATAGTTATCAAACTAAGCATTTTATTCTATTTTATCATGTACGCTGATAAGACATATAAGTTCCTGAGAAATTTTACTCCAAATGTATCATACTTTTTAATAGAAATTAACTCAAAAATATTACATTTTCCGACTCGCAGATTGTGTATCCCTGTGTGAATGATATGTGTACACGTATTTGCCGTTCAAAGATATGTATGATTTGTGTGTGACTTCATTAGACAACGATATTATTTTTTTCCTTTACACACAGTCATCGTGTCAACCGTGCAATGTTTGACACATTTAAGTCTGGCAATACGGACAGTAGAAAGCTCATGTTAACTGACTTAACCTTGATTTGACGACGTTGGAAACTTAAATATATAAAGTTTCACAGTATGTGTAAAAATATTTTGACGTTAGTCACGTGACCCTTACCAATAGTAATCGATTCATTAGACAATATGAAAGAAAAAGAACGAACGTGTTGGTTCGGAGATGTTGGACTTACTGAAGCTACGAGTGAAACGTATTCTAAATATGTAGCCAAGCAATGTTTGTATGAATAAAACTTTTTTATGAAGTAAATCGTCATAGTTATTATTGAGCACTATTATATTAACAAAGTAAAGATTCTCCGGATTGTTACCCTGCGAATGTAAACATTACCTTAATTAATTTATATCTCTCTTTTTCGCCTTCTCTCTGTGTCTGTCTCCGTCTCTGTCTCTGTCTCTGTCTCTTTGTTTGTCTGTATGTCTGTCTATCTGTCTGTCTAATGAAATGTCATGGGCACAAGATGTATGAAAAAGACAAAGACAATAGGAAATCAAGTTAAACGCAGAAAGAAAACATACAAACCGAGAAGTTTGCCCGTTTTGGTCGGATCAACGAACATCTTCAGAAAAAGTTATGATTTTAAATTTATTGAATAACGGCAAAATATAGGAAAAAGAAGAAAACTCACAACTGGATGTTTTTGTCACGTGCGTAACTATTTGAAAAATATTTATATTTGTTTTTTCTTTTCTTCTTTTCCTTTCTCCCCGTTGTTCCATTTTAACATCTTCGCTGCATAATTTTTCAAAAAATTACGTGCCAACAGCATCCCGCGTTGTGCGTCTTCTTTTTTCCAATATTTCGCCGTTATTCAATAAATATAAAGCTTCACGTTTCTAAAGACGTTCGTTGATCCTATCGGATTGACATCCTAATAGGTTATCATACCGGCGTGGGCGGAAGAACACAAAGCAGTGGCAAATTCACTTTAACAGCAAAGCACTCAAACTAGCCATAAAAACCGGCTCCACAAACTCTAGCAAAAAGGCGCTAAAAATGCCAAAAATATATATCACGTGATTGTCTACTACCACGTCCGCCAAAACCAGAGTTAAACAAAATAAAAGCAGTAGCCATGACAAGATCAGCCTCTTTTTCTCTTTTTCCCTACGACCAGCGATTAAGACGGTCCTGTCAACAGACTCTTAAAGCACTGGGGCAAGAAGCTGCCTGCTGCTGTTTTACTGTTACTCCACACCGTCTCTCCCTTCCTTCTCATCGGACACAGGACAAATAGTAAGCTTAACCCCTTTCTCTTCTTTTCTCTTTTTTAAGTATCGTCGAACACAAGTTCCTATCATTCTAACACGGCAAAAAAGGGGTTGAGAGACGGCTCATTTTAACTATTTATGTACACACCCAAACACGTGTGTTTTCCAAGAACAAACCTTTAAAAGAGACATTTTATACACACAGTAAAAGGGGCATTTCTGCACACAAACTCAGACTGTCAGTGAGGAATTTATACAAATTAAATGAACCATGTTAAATAAATTGTTATTTTTATATGAATGTTTGAGTGCTGGCTTTCTTACCTTTTATCTTTTTGTCTTGGTTACTGGCGTATTTTACTCGTTCATTCATGTTTAACAAGAATAGAATTCGTTAGAACCCCCAAAATCCGAACGAAACCGGTAAATCTCACGTTTTTATGATTTCTGCCTGTGTTGTGCTTGTTTCTTCTTTTCCTCTTTTTCATATATATATATATATAGTGTGTTGTTGTTTTCTACTTCTCAACCGATGTTTATCTAATCCTCTGTTTTCCTTTCTATCTTGATAATGGCAGATAGACTATCTCACTTTAAAAGACAGACATTTTTATTCGTTGTCAATATTGGTTATGTTCAATTCCTCTCGTCTGAATAAGGCCAATCTATTTGCACTTCCTCGTTATCCAATCTTCTATTTGCCCGGTTAATTATTGAATAGGAAAAATCAACATGCTGCTTTGCAGGGAAATTGTTTGCACACAAGATTATAAATTCCGTTTCGCCAACTCAAATTTATGTCTGTTTGAAAAAAGAATCCGATTTTTCAACTTTGCCCGCGCAGTTTTCTTTTATTATTATTTTTTGCTGTTCGTTTTTGCTGCTGTTTTTTTTTACTTGTTCTATATCCTTTTTTGTGTATGACGGGGTTATTTTGTTTTTTTAGTATTTTTTTTCAGCAAATATTGTCTGCACAAATAGGGATATATTCTCCTTTCGCTTCTTTCTTTTATTTTCTTTGAACTTATTATAATAGTTTCCGTTTGGGAATCAATTTATGCGACGACGTTGTTTTTTTTGTGGGTAGAGGAGTTGTGTTTGTTGTTTTCGTCTGTTTTTTTCTCTGCTACAATTTTACCTCAGTGAGATCTTTAGCTTTTTCGAGTCCGCTTTCATCTTTCGTATTTTTTACCGCTTGTCCATCATTTTATTTGTCTTTAATCATTGCTTCTTATTTGCTACCTCGTCATCAGTTTGTACTCTTGCTGTTGGTATTGTTGTTGTTATTTTTATTTTTCATTCTTCTTCTTCTTCTTCTTCATCTCATTATTGTCATTGTTATTATTATTATTATTATTAGTAGTAGTAGTAGTAGTAGTAGTATTATAATTATTTCATTTGCTCACTAGGAGCTTCCACACAATTCCGTATCAGTGGTTCCTCACTGACAATAGCCAGTGGTGATGCCCTACAGTTTGAGTGACAACAAGTCTCCCCGGATTTCCAACACTCTCCACCCATTTTCGATAACTGTTTCAAATCACCGTAGTTATCGCAACTACCGCTTACCATTTATTTCTCGCTGGAGTCGACCATGTGTCCACTCTGAATTTTGAGTGGTAAAGAGCCATCAAGTCGCAGCACTCTCGGCACCCTTCCAGTGGAGACCTTGTTAGTTCTTTTCCATCTCGCCCTTTCGAATCTCCTTAACTTGTCGTGATCATGTTGTGCAATACCTACCGAGACATGTGCCACATCGTATCTGTGTGTGTGTTTATGTTTGGGGAGTCAGTTCATGGGATTTCTGTCAATTTCAGTTCCTTTGGGTTTGTTGGATGTTCTTTCAATGTTTTCGTTTTATTTCTATTTCAACTTACATATTACTGGTTCGGGTTAGCTGGTTACGTGGGTTTGTTCACGCATTTGACGACTTTTTTAGGATTTCTACTGTTTTAATCATTGCAGTGTGTGGTGTTGTCTCAGTCCTCCATTCAATTATTGGTATTATAGTGATGTTTTCATGTGTCATATTCCTTTTAGTTCTCTGGTGAGTCCAGTGTATTTGCTTCGTGTTTCTGCCTCCTTGATATTCACTCTGTAAACTGCTGGAACAACAAAATATACGATTTTAGCAGGTTTTTCCATTTTTTTCTTTTATAATTATCATTTTCTTCTTCTTTATCTTCTTCTTCTTTTTCTTCTTCTTCTTTTTCTTCTTTTTATTACTATATTCTCACAGGAAATTCTCACAGGGTTTATTACCAGTGATCGCTACAATGGTAACGAACAGGATGTGTTCCCTTGAGTCTGAGTGACAACAAGTCCTCACGGATGTCTAGCACTCTTGTGATTATCTCTTTGTCGCAATGTTCTTCTTAAATCACGAGGTTCGGTATGTTTATGAGATTAATATCGCTTAGGACGCTATTCTTGCGGGATTATTCTTTAATGCCCCTCAGAAGAGGACAGAATTAATAATTTTTTTTACTACTCACTTACTTGTCGTTGATAAAGGTAATGATTGCAATCTGAATGACAGGTCTCTATAGACTTTTGTAAATCATTTTGCCTTATTGCAACATCCGTCCACCATTGATTTCTCGCTATCAATGACCGTTGGCCTTCTCTAGGACCTTAGAGCCAATGACCCTTCCCAGAATTCCAGTGCTCTCACATCCTTGCAGTAGTGGTCTGGTTGGGGACTCTCTCCTCAGTCATTCCTCCTTGAACCATACGATGATTTTGTGTGGTACCACGTTTTATGGAGGGAGGATCATTTTATGGGATTTCTGATTGTTTTAGCTTCCTTGGGCTCATCTGTAATTTCTATGACTTTACTTTATTACTATTTACACATTTGTGTAGCTGGTTAGCGTTGGCTAACATCAAAGTGTAGTATCTGTTCCGATGGATACTGCACCCCATACTAGTGTTGTCTTGGCCTTCGGGTCTTGATTTACGCCGGTCAATGGGTCTGTCCTGTGCAGTTCTGGGAGGTCCACTTTCCCAGGCTTTGCCTCCCCTCTTTGGGGAGGAGTAAGTTTATTGCTTACTGTCTGAGGCGCCTCTACCGGGGAATGCCGACGAGGCTGCCCAGGCAATTTTCAAACCCCACTTTCCCGACCCGACCTTGGGTCACATCTTACTTGTGAGAGTAAGATAAAAACTGGCCTTGTGCCAAACTCCTGGAGAGGAGTAAATCAATACTCACTATGAGTTCTCACACCTGTCGTCATCAGAGATTACTCGCTGACAGTAACCGGTAGTGTTCCCTAGATTCTGAAAGAAAACAAATCTTTATAAATGTTGAATACTCTCTGCTTCTTTCGATAATCATTGCAAATGATTTTGTGTTATCTCAACAGAAGCTCACCATAAATTTCTCGTTGGCAATGACTATTGGTCATATGAAATCTTGTTGGCAATAAGCCTCCCAAATGTCAAGTCCTGCCGAACCCTTCTATTGGAGGTCTGGTTAGTTCTCTCCCTCCTCGGTCTTTCTATCCTCCTTGCCTCTTCACAATCATTTGTGTGATATCAGCCGAGGCTGTTGCCATCACAGTATGTGTGTGTGCTTTTGGGGACGTAGTTCATTATTATTATTATTATTATTATTATTATTATTATTATTATTATTATTATTATTATTATTATTATTATTATTATTATTATTATTATTATTATTTGAACTCACTAGGAGTTCTCACACAGATCATCGTCAGTGATTGCTCACCGACAACAACCAGTAGCATTTCCTGGAATCTGAGTGACAACAAGTCTTCCCAGATATTATTATTATTATTATTAGTAGTAGTAGTAGTAGTAGTAGTAGTAGTAGTGTTTCTACTCACTAAGAATGATCACACTAGTAAGCGTCAGTGATTGCTCACCGACAGCAACCAGTTGTCTCCAGTAGTCTCAATCTCTTTTCGATCACAACTGCAAATGACCTTGCACTATCGCAACAGCCGCCTTCCATTGATTTCTCGCTGGCAACGACCATTGGTCTCCCCTGGCATTTGGGTGGCAATAAACCTTCCGAAAGGCCCAGCAATATCTGCATTCTTCCAGTGAAGGTCAGATTAGTGCTGTGCCTCCTCGGTCATCTCATCCTCCTTGACCCTTTACGACTATTTTGCGTGGTGTCAGCCGAAGCCGGTGCCATCATTTTTTTTTCTTCTATTTTGGGGTGGAGGGGGTAGCTTATGATATTTCTTGCGATTTCTGTTCCTTGGTTCCTGCAGTGGTGTTCTTTCTGTGATTTTGTTTTCTTCCTATTGTAACGTCAACGTGACTGGTTATCATTCGTAGCTTATGCGGGTTAGTTTCCGCATTCCAAGATTTTTCTTAAGATTCCAGTTTTTTTATCATTTCCGTACTTTGTATTGTCTCAGTAATCTTTTTGATTCCAATTTCTCCCAGCCTTTTCTCTACAGATTATTTGGGACTGTTCTTAGTGCTCCTATGATTATTGGTATTATATTGAATTTCTTCATGCTTCATATTCCTTTCAGTTCTTTCGCAATTTCCGTGTATTGTCTTCGTTTTTCTGTCTTTTTGATCTTCACTCTGTGTCTGCTAGAACGGCGAAGTCTACGATTTGGCAGGATTTTTTTTGTCGATTTTTATGACATCCGGTCTCCTTGCTTGTATGAGTTATTTTCTGTTTGTACGTTCATATCCAAGATGAATTTGTGTTTTTTGTTTTCCAGTACTGTCTCTGGTTTATGTGTGTACCATTTGTCTGAGTGTTCGAAATGCAATCGTTTGCACAGTTCCCAGTACTGCTTTCCCCACACAGTCATGTCTGTTTTTGCTATTCTTTTTTATTATTATTATTACTACTACTACTACTACTACTACTACTACTAATAATAATAATAATAATACTAATCATAATAATAATAATACTTCTACTACTACTACTACTACTACTACTCATTAGGAGTTCTCACATAATTGATTACTAGTGGTCGCTCAATAGTACTAAAAGCCGGTGTTTTTATATTACTGGATCACCACTTCCAAAGGTTAAAAGCCATTCCAGAACAGAGGTTAGTTAGATTTTCAGTTTGATGATGGGACAGCAATATGAATGGATTGCGAACTATGATTAATTCAGAGTATGAATCGACACATATTCGTTCGCTATTCATTACCTACCTCACATCTTCCGATAACCGTTGCAAATCAACTTACGTCATCACAACATCCGTTTACCATTGACTTCTCTCCAAAAACGACCGTTGGTTTTCTTTGGAATGTTAGTGGCAATAAGCCTTCACAAGAGTCTAACTTTCTATCCTCCTTGACCCTTTTTGGTAGCACCAACCGATGCCGGTGCCACCATATGTATTCTTTTTGAACGGGGGATCAGATTATGAGATTTTTCTTTTTTACTCTAGAAGTTTTTGTTTCCCTATTATTATTATTAGTAGTAGTAGTAGTAGTAGTAGTAGTAGTAGTAATTGTAATAGTAGTACTAATTAGATCGTTCTTCTTCTTCTTCTTATCTGTTACTACTTTTTCTCCTTTAATAGCTGTTTGTAGTGATTAACTCACTGATTGATCCCCTATTCGATAGTTCCTACATGATTTTAAAAAATGGCTGCAAGTTAATTCAGTTTACGTTATTGTATCGTCTGTATTTAGGAGGCATATTTTCATGCATGCCAATATTGTAAAAATCAACAGAAGTATAGTGTTTAATTGTACCTTTTTTTATTTTTTCATTTAAAAAATAATAATATTTGTTGTTTGAAAGTTAAAAAGATAAATAAATGTCCCATATGTATCACGAGTACTTTTGATTCTCTCTCAAATCAACTTCAGGTGACAAGAACAAAGAATAAAATGCTGTCGAAAAATATATTTAAAAACGAAAACGACTGAGAACGGTGTATGTTCTATCGTTTAAGTCAACAACAAACCAGTGTTTATTCCAGATAAAAGCTTTAAAATGTATGCTCCGGGAGAGCGACATAATTAGCGTCTTGGAATAAATTGCATATATGTTAAACATTTTAAATTATTTTAATAGTTTCGTATGTAATGTTATTTATTGTTGGGTGCTGGGTTTTAAAACGGGTGAGATGAGCAGGGACACACCCTCATTAATTGTTGAATTCGAAAAAGTATTCTCCATTTCTTTTTGATAAGCTGGCCGTATTCATTAAAATGTGCTTTTGCTATCCTATTTTCTTTATTCAACAACAAATACAATGCTTGCATAATCAGATCTACTAAATTTCTCATTGAAAATTTGTCAACGAAGTCAATCTTTGAATTTATTATTTACGTTCAATTTATGATGTTGTTTTGTGTAACCCATTTTCGTAATAAATAACAGATAGCATGGCTCACTAATCTGTCATTATGATAATTTCATTACAAAATTGATTCATTAAAGATCTGTCAAAACAGTCGCACATTGAAGAGAGCAAACTTTATTAAATTCATTATATTTATATTATAAGTATTATGTTTTTTTAATGGCCGTAAAATAAAATCTGAGCCTTTAAGATCAGTTAAAAAAGACAACCCATTAATTCAAGATGAGAGCAAACTTTATTATTGACATTCAATTTACAATTTGATGTTGTGTAACCCACTTTCGTAAAAAATAAATAATTGCATTTTCATTTTCGTCATCGTCATTATCGCCATATCCATTACTAACCTTAATTGTATGCACTGTTATTTATTGTTGGTTGCTGAGTTTCAATATGGATGATATGTTCAGGGACACCTCTCTTCTATCATGATGATGATGATGATAATCATGATGTCTATGATGATGATGATCATCATCATCATCATCATTATCATTATCATCATCATTATTATTATTATAATTATTATTATTATTATTATTATTATTATTACGATTATTATATTTGCTTACTCCAAGGGTAGTAGTGTTACAGTCAATAAGGAACAACAATAAAAGCCTATCAAGTATATGAAAGAAATTCGAAAGTGTGCCTGTGGGTTTCCAGCAAAAATACTTAAGTGTATAAGCTACACTGAAAAACTTGGCATTATCTGATCCATTGTAACCTCGATATGTTTACTGTAAAACACCGTTCTGATTCATCTTAATGTCACCAAGTACCAAATTAATGGATTGGTTGTAAAAAATTCATTTTTTTCGTTCTTGCTGCTAGTTGTTTCAAAAACAACATGGAAACGGTCAGTCAGTGCTCTTTTTCTGTTGTAATCTCGTTAGGGACCAACAATAAAGACACTGGAGAAGAACTTTCTAAATACATGTATGAACAAGGAGCAGTCGTACAAAGTTTTATAGAAAATTATACGGTTACCAGCGAGACTGTTCGATCGGACTGTCAGGACTGTCTACTGGAATATTGACTTCTCCATGAGAACATTACTTGTTGCTATTTACTTTTCATGCGTGCGTGGGTAAATTACCATAGCATTTTTTTTTCTTTCTGTGCGTTTTTCTTTATTTTATTATGTTGAACCAGTTACCAGAAGGACACCGTGACAGTCTGAGAGAGGGTAGAGCGTGAAAGATTTGCAACCGAAGGGAAGGATAGATCGATGAGTTTTAAAATAAAGTTGTTGCGCACACGTTTTTAACTATTCTATTTTATTATCAATAACTCGAGCAACGCTGAATAGCCTTGCTAGTTTATATTAAACTATACTTCTTGAAAAATAAAATTATTTGTTTTGGATTAAAATTGTTTACCTAATTGGATATTAATAATTTGGGAATTGATATTAATTCGGGTGAAACATCGTACTGTTACGAATTAACTTGAGCGATATCTTTGGCTCTCTGGGGCGAGCTTTCATCTTTTAAACTTTATGTGTTTATCTCTTTCTTACCATCTAATTTCTTTTCTGCCATTCAAATATCATGATAAACTCATTGATTTTATTCAACTTCAGGAAGAAATCGCCCACTCAATTTTCTCTCATAAAAAAACTGTTTTCTCTGTATTTTCTCTTATATTGAAGTTAAATTATCAGAGTTTAAAAAAGTCAAAATAATATCTTAAATTATGTGACAAGCGTTTAACATCGACTTTTGGTTGATGGCAAGGAATGTGTCAGCAAAATGATGTTTATATTTATATATATTGACAGTGATGCTTTCCGGTATATAACCAAAAAAATAACTTGTGTACAGCACCCGTCAAAAATAACCGCAAAAGAAATTACGCTACGCCAGTGTTCGCACAAATATACATATAGAATCATAAAATTAAAACGGAATTTCATTTTTTATATATTTTTTATTATAATTTCTAATGACTTAAAGACCATAAACCCTACTGTTGACCGTTTATTTTGAGTTGAGGATTTCTTTCCGAATTCATTTTAGATGACGGACGGAATTGCTTTCACGCTTGACACCACCATTGCAAATTGTTTCGAGCAGAGACTTGAAATAGGCAGGTGTTTCAATCGCAGTATGTTGTGTGACAAGGCGGATATATCATATTTTTATATAAAGATATGCAAATAAATACACATTCTTCTTTATTATAGACTGAAAGATATTTGGGCAGTTAGTGGTAACGTTACACTACACCGACTCACACAATCACAGTCACGCGTGTTTACACACACACACCCTACTGCAATAATTAAGTGACCATTTAATGTGATGTATCTTATAATTGCATCGAAATAGTAGTGAATCAAGCGAGGTAACTCAGTTACTTAAAATGAGTCGCTTTTATTTGAGTTTTTTTAATTTTCAGTCTCTCTACACTCTGTGCTCACCGAGTGATCCTGTTATATGCCAGTTATATTTTCCTTTAAATGGACACATTTTCATTTCTTTTTTTGGGGAAGGGATGGGGGGCTTTGAATTCACCTCAGGGAGACCTATCGCTATCACCCTATGGAGCCAGCGCTCATATTTCCAATATTCGATTATTTCTTTTATTTGTTATTCTTCTTCATTTCTCCCCTCCTTTTGTACATGCTAAATCGCATAAACTCATTTTTCTCATACGATAAAACGGCTACATACAAAAGAAGACACACACATATATGTAGATGAATATCAGTGCATATACATATATATATATATATATATATATATATATATATATATATATATATATATGTGTGTGTGTGTGTGTGTGTGTGTAAATATGTATATACACAGGATTAGTTATATAAATATATAGGCATATATATATATGTATATATATATATATATATATATATATATATATATATATGTATGATTGTATATATATATATATATATATATATATATATATATATATATATATATATATATATATATATACTTGTACATGTATATATGTATATATATATATAATATACATGGCCTGCAGTTTAATATAATACTTACATATGTATGTTACAGATTAAATCGAAGAAAAACAAAATATTATTAAATAATAGTGACAAAATCTTGTGCAGGGTGATTACTATTTAGAGAAAAACCCTCTGATGTAAACTTTGCGGCCGAAATAATTACCGGCCATATTGCCTTGCTATGTCGCTGGGTTGAGGCTAATATCATATATATATTGTTGTGAAGTTGTCCAACAGTAAATAATGAATAAAGGAAGTCAAGTCGAGGGTTGGTTTAACAAGTGTATTAACAAAGTAAGAAAGTGACTAGCACTTGGCTAGACAGTTACAAGACTGTGCTTTGCCTTTAGTGTCTCTGGTGACTCGCACTATTTATAGTGACAACCGGTGTAGTTTCTCCTGTGTAAGAACGGCCGGTGTAACACCCCCTTTGAAAATATCCCCTCTGGGGATTAAGAACGTTTTTGTTGTTTTTTTCTTTCGTGCTCATGATAAATTCATCCGCCTCTGCCTTACTCTTAATCTCATCAAGCGTTACTGGAAATTCTCTTATTATGTCACATAACGTATTTTTTACTTCAGCTTCCGCTTGAATGGCTGCTATCACCATATCCTCCAATGGTTCTGTCTGCTTAGGTATCAACCTTGATAACCCGTCTGCATGACCAAATTTCTTAGATGGTACATACTCCATTTGAAAATTGTAATTAAGAAGAATGGTACCCCATCTTTGGAGTCTATTCGCAGTGTGTTGTGGTAGTCCCTTTTTCGATCCGAAAATCGTTAATAAGGGTTTGTGGTCTGTTTGTAACAGAAATTGTCTACCGTGCAGGAAACGATTAAATTTCTTTACCGCGAATATAATGCTTAGAGCCTCTTTCTCAATTTGAGAGTAGTTTTTTTCGGTTGGTAGAAGTGTTCGGGATGCATGGGCTATAGGTTTTAATTTTCCATCATCCATTTTGTGCAATATGCATGTTCCTATACCATAGTTGCTGGCATCGCTTGCAACTACAATATCACGCTTGGGATTATAATGTGCCAGAAACAAGTCAGACGTTAAGATATCTTTAATTTTCTGAAACGCTTCTTCGCACTCTTGCGTCCAGACCCATTTTTGGTCCTTCTTTAACAGTTCATTTAAGGGTGATCTTAGTTTATGCATGTTTGGTACGAACACATTGTAGTAATTCGCCAACCCTAAAAAACTTTGTAGAGACGCAATATTTTCTGGAGCAGGCATGTTCCGTATCGCCATTGCCCTATCTGGGATTGGCCTTCTTCCTTGCTCATCGATGATTTGCCCTAAGTATTTTATTTTTTCCATGAAAAAAGTATATTTCTCATCTTTGATTTTAAACCCATAATCCTGGATTTTTTTGAATACTTGGTTTACATGAGTCTTGTGTTGTTCTTTGCTAACGCTGTTTATTAACACATCGTCCAGGTACCCTACTGCGAAATCCATTCCATTTAACATCATGTCCATAATTTGTTGAAAAATCGCAGGGGCGACCTTTACTCCAAAAGGAAGTCGGTTAAATTTGTATAATCCCTTATGGGTATTGATACATAGCAGTTTTGAACACTCTTCATCGACAGGGATTTTAAGATAAGCGTCGCTGAGATCGATTTTAGAAAAATATTTTCCTCCACTCAGTTTCGCAAATATTTCTTCAGGGCTTGGAAGAGGGTAATGGTGATATTTTAATACCTTGTTCAAGCCTGTGGAAAAATCGGCACAAACCCGAATCTCCTTGTTCTTTTTCTTAACATAAACTGTAGGTGAAGCCCACTCACTGTGATCAATTTTTAAATGACAGCCATGTTCTCGAGTCTTTCTAATTCACCGTCTATTTGCTCTATAGCGACGTATGGAACATTTATTTTCTTTCTGAACACAGGTAGTTCATTTGTTTTAACTTCAAACTTTGCTACCGCTTTTGTACACCTTCCAAGACCGCCTGAAAATACGTCTGGAAAATTTTCTTTTAATTCCCTCTTGAGTTTTCTGCCTCCACATTCGAATCCTCAACCTTTTGGCAAAAGGAGCTTAAAGGCAGATCCCATAGGCTAAACTTTTCAATCAGATCAGTTCCAAAAAGGTTATTCGATTTACGCATAACAAAAATGTCGGCTTTTACGGTCTTATTCTGGAAAGAAATATTCGTCAATAATTCCCCTTCGAAGGTTATTTTTTCACCACTGACGCTTCTCGCCGTTTTTTGTGATTTGATCATAGTGGGTCTCCCAAGCTTCTTCCATATCTGTACATTAATGATGGAAATGTCAGACCCACTATCAAGCTGTAGTCTTACTGTTTTTAAGCATTTTGACCTGTACATATTTCCGGATATTTTGTTCTTCAGGTTCAATTTTTGTCAGTTTAATGGCTGTCTTTCTACTAGATTTTTTCCTACAACGTGATGCCTTATGTCCTTTCTGGTGGCAGTTGTCACATTGTTTGAATATGTAGGGACACTCATTCTACCAATGGTTATCTCCACCCCATCCAACACGGTCCAGGTGGATCTTTTCCATGTTTTTTTCTCTGGTTATTAATTGAAGTCAATTTTTTCTTCTGATGGATTTTTTTAATGTGCGACACTCCGTTTTCCTCTATGTCACGACTGTCCTGTTTCAACGCAACAAAACGTTCAGTCTTCCGCTAAGTTTTGTATTGTTAGACATGGCTCATTTTCGAGTTTATTTAAAACACGACGTCTGATTTCAGAGTCTTTATTTAAGACCAGACCTTGCAAGAATATTAAACATTTAAAATTATCCGATGATAATTCCTCTAATTTAAAATCGTCGCAAAGTTTATTTACTATACTTGCATACGTAATGTAGTCGTCTTCCTCTCTTCTAGTGACATTCATATACTTATATCTCCTGTGGAAAAGAGAAGTTTTTGTAGAAAACAGTTCTGTTAGTAAAGTAACTGCCTCCTGGAAGTTCAGCTCACTGGTCTTTTTTGGAAGGATAACATTCACGAACTTTATATGCTCGGCGGCTCCTAATTTTCTTAGCAAAAATCTAACTTTTTTAGAGTCTGTCCATGTACTGCAGTCCGATACAAAAATATCCTCATATCTTCTATAGAAGTGAGCAAAAGTG